>OX439485.1:59530090-59881345 GCA_949320155.1 Melangyna quadrimaculata
ATGTAAATTTGGAGCGTTATTAAGCTGTTTTGGAGGGATTATTACTGTTGTCGCATTTTGAAAGTGCATTTTAGTTGTGTTGGTGCCGTGATATCGCTGCCAGGCCGATGGCATCTAGTTTGCAATGATATACAAACGACATGGTTACAAACTTTGGAGCGGTATAAAACACTTTGTGTAAATGTTCACTAGCTCTCGGACTATTTGTCAAACATTGAAAACCGGATGATTCTAGGACGTTTACTTTTTAAGATCTTAAAAATGAAGTGAACCAATTTTCTTATTAAACCAACAACAATCCGGCTAAACAACAATTTCAGCAGTCGGTGAATTATTATCATTAAAAAAAAAAAAAATGAGAAGTTGGTACATTTATTTTTTATTATTTTCAAAACTCTTCCTAGAACCATCCGGTTTTCAACAAATGTTTTCGGTATTTCTTAGAATGAATTGCCAAAAATGCCAATTGTTTTGTTTTTTATTTTTAGGATCACATTTTTAGAATGATTTTTTGTATGAATTTAAAAAAAAGTACACACAGATTAAGCTCTTAATTTGGCCCTGATCGAACATTTTATGGAAGTAGCTCTATCCACTTCCAATGCAATGGTGGACGATGATGGTTGGCAATGAACAAAGCATACAGTTTTTCTTTATTTTTTCCGACTTTCTGATTAATTTAAGAAATTGATTGTGACTCTAATATAATACGTTCATAGAGTTATACATACACACCCTTATTCATAAAGAAAAATAGTTATTCTAACTCCCGTGTTAAGGAAAACTACACCATGGAATAAGAATGTCCCGGACTCAAATGGAGCAGTAAGCAATTGCCTGTAGTTTGAGTCCAGAAAATTCTTATTCCATGGTGTAGTTTTCCTAAACACGGGAGTAAAAATAACTATTTTTTCTTTATGAATACGGGTGATAAGGTTTCAAAATAGAGATTGCTATGTATATTGATATGCCAATTATAAAACAAAAATAAGAAAAGTACGCACTCAAGAGCAATGAGACGATATCTAGAGGTACTTTAACACTGCACCTATATAACTTCGCAAATTCGCAAATAATTCAGAAATTCAAATTTCATACCTTCTAAGCCCACCGCCATTAAAAAGTTAACAATCAACGAAATCAAAAAATCAAAACATTTAAATGGAAATTGTATAATTTTCAAATTTAAAATGATTTCTGTTATCTTTAAACACACACAAAAACACAGCCGCTGTTTTCGAAAAATTAAAACAAAAAAATTAAGTATGTCAGGGGGATCTATTGTTTTAATTATCCGATATCTTATACCACTTCAGCGATTTTCTTCACTGAACCTCGATAGCAAGTATGTGCGACCCTTTTTGTCATTTAATTTTATTCCAAAAGTACAAAGTTCAAAGTTTTAATATAATCAATTCAGCTTCAAACTCATCTTGATAACAAGATTTAATTTTCACTTAAACTTACACGATGTAAGATATGTTATTAAGACACTATATGTATCGTTTGTCAGATCGGTTCTTGAATACACTTGTGTTATCTGGGCCCCGTACTAAGCAGTTCACAAAAACAGAATTGAAAGTATTCAAAGAAGATTCATGAGATTTACTCTACGCTTTCTTCCATGGTCGGACAGATCAATTTTACCTCCATACTCCAACAGACTAAAACTTATAAATCTCCCATCACTTACAATCCACAAGGAGTATTTCCAATTTTGTTTTATAATTGGGATTATAAGTGGATCCATATCATTGTCATCAGTTTTGTGTCGGTTAAATTTTAATGTAGGCCGGGTAAATTTGAGAAGTAGGTTGCCAATTGAAACTTTTTTTAGCAGATCTAACTATGGGCTTTATAGTCCAGTTAATCAGTTGATAAATACTTTTAATAAAAATAATTTACTTTTAAATTCCGTTAATGACAATATCAAATCTGATAATTTTAAAAATATGTTTTTTAATCAAAATGAATGTTTAATTTTAAAGTTTTTTTGTAAGTTATTAGTTTTTAAGAAAATAATATGTACCGTTAGTATTTAACGCACTCGAATAAATACAAAAATAATACATGTGGTATAGTATATTTATACTATTTCCTACATATACAGTTTTTTTTGGTTAAAAATAAATAAAAGACTTTCTTTCAATCACAAAATATAACGTCTATTTTTTTCCCCGAAATTGTAACCTTTTAAACAATGTTATTTCATGTTAAATTACCAAAACAAACTGTTGTTAGTTTCTTCAAAAATGACTTAACTTTGTTTGTGTTTTCAAAAGATATTCCCGAAGATAACATATATTTTTTTTTTTTTATTATTATTATTTACTTACCATTTTTCAGTTTACAGTTTGTGATTATATCATTCATCAATTCTTTGTTTTTCTGCAATAAAAAAAAAACAAAAACAAAGAGATGCATTAGTATTGGTGCAATATAACTAGAATTCAAGATTTAGCTTGTACAATAGTATTGATCATAAAAATATTATGAAATATAATAACTAGCTGCGAGAATGGAAAGACATTTAGCTATTAGTAATTTTCAACACTTACACGAACGATAGTTGCACTACCGCTTTGGTCGTGTTCAGGTTCAATTTTTGAAAATTTCATTAACACACAAGCGCCAGTTTCGCCGCCACAACGACCACGACCGCCACCGCTGCCGTAAGCAACTTGCTGAAACCATTGCTTTTTGGTCGAAGATTTATCCATACAAATCAATATAGATATGCCAATCAATCAAAATTAATGCAAAAAGTTGTATCTTTAACTAAACCGATTCCGGATAAGACACCCACAACAGGGTTAAAATAATTTAGAAACTAATAGCTTTCAATGAAACAACAAAAAAAAAAAACTCAGGTAATCGACGGCGACACGCCAAGTTTCCCTATAGGTGTACATGTACAATAAGAATATATGACTTCAACAAGCGCACGTTCTTGACACGTTCCCACACAAACACCTGAACAATTATAACCCAACATGTGTTGTACTTGCTATATGTCGGGCTTATCAATAGCTTGAAGGTGTTTCGAGCGATATGACAAGCTACCTAATTATTGAAAGTATAGAAAAGATATCGAGAGAGAGAGGAATAAAATTAATGACTGGCATTGAAGGAAGGTTCTCCACCCATATAGCTATCGGAAAGCGTCACGGTTTTAGTATTGATGAACAGTAGCGGTTAAGGGGCAGATAGGGCCTGCTTGAATAGCTGGTATTATGTTTTAAGAAGTGATTTTTTAAAAGAAGGCCAAAAATAATATACAAAAATGAGTCTGGGGTCGACCCACACTAGTAACTTCCCATTGGTGCACTTGAAAACCATATACATATATACCTAAGTGGTGGCTGGTAGAGTATATATTACATAATTATATAGTGTAATAACATTGGGGTTTTGGATAATCAGTATATTGAGACTAGTATATACCGCTGGCGGCGCTAGTGTCCATGGTCGCTACCACGGACATTGACCATAGATAAATCATTATAAATATGACAATCCTCGGCTCATCCGTGCTAGCGGCCAATTTGTGTAGTTCATATGAAATGTTCACCAGGGTCGCCTGCTAATTTTCTGGTGCTAATAGGTAGGTATAGATATGGAGATACAGGGCAATATGTGACATTACCTATATTTTGTACTTTAGCTATTTATAACAGGTAGTTATTTTTATATTTTGTTTGTAAATAGCTTACAAAATTCTAAGAATCTTACTTATAAAACTTTTTTCCTAACTCTTCTCGGTATGGAGGTATTAATTATTTATCAAAACAGGCTAGCTATTGGCTTAAAAAAATACCAAAAATCAGGGGAGTGAACATAAAAAAAAAAAAATGGTTTCAAACAATATAAAAAGGCAACAATTAAGTTTCATTTATGCAAAATTTCGATTTTGAAGCGATTTGATGGAAGGAATTTTTGGAATTAAAACATTTTTGAAAAGTTTTTTCTTGCAACATTTTGAGTTTTAGCTTTTTAAATGGTGGTTTTAAAAATCTCAAAATTACACAACATTTAGGTAATATAGGTATACATTTTTGGTTGAAATTTGAAATCACTATCATTGTTTGTTTTTCAAAATATTTGAGTTGAAAAACATTTGTTAAGAATTTTTAATAGTTTTTGTTCCAGATTTTTTGGTCTAAAAGAATTATCAGTTGTTGACTACGTCATTATATGTAAAAAAAAAAATAGATTGAGTTCAGAACCATTTTTTGTTCTTGAAATATTTGAGACGAAAATTATTTTTCAACTGTTTTTCTTAGTTTAAAAAAAGTACCTGTTGAATTTTTTTTTTAAATATTTACTAACTTGGTATTGTGTAATTATGTGTGAATTTAAATTAGTCTTAAGTGAATATCTTATTCTGTTCTCGAGATATTCCAGATAAATGACATTTTACAGCTCCTTTTTAAATTGCTGTAGTAAACAAAAAAAAAACGATTTATTGAATTTGTTAGAAAGCACGTTATGACAATATTATCTGTACAATAAATTTTTTCCGTGGTCGATATTTTTATTCAGTCTCGAGATATGGTGGACGTAAAAAGTACCGCAAACGTACGTTCATACACACATACAGACATCTTGCTAAAATCGACGAATTCTGATTCTAGAGACCTCAAAACGTGAAGATATGTCAACATTTTCAATTCGACAAATCGCATCAATTACAATAACTTCCAATGGGAAGTTCAAAATTAAAATAGTTTCTTTTATAGAGTCAAACGTGCCTAACTATAACATTTGCCAAATTTAAAGATTTTCCATAAACTTCTACACTTTTACCTTATCTCTAAGCAAAAAGAGTTGGAAACCTACTTCTGTGGCATTTTGTTGTTGTGTCAACGTAAACTAATTTCAATGAAATTATGCCCCAGGAAATTTTGTGAAACACAATGTTATTTTATTTAGATACAAATCATCAATTTATGAAAAATGAAATAAGGCCACAAATTTTTTTTTAAATTAAATGAAATTAAGCCCAAAACAAGTGTTGGGTCGTATTTCATTGGGGCCTTATTTCATAATGAAATTATGCCCCAACAAAAAATTAAGGCCCCAAAAAATGAATGAAAATGTTTTTTGGGGGCCTTATTTCAGATTTTTTTTTGGGCTTATTTCCTGGGGCCTAATTTCGCGAAGCCAAATTCTTTACTGGCGATACATAATTTTTCTCTTCAACAGCTTTAATAATTTTGATACAAAAATTAAGTTATTATTAGGAATGAAAAAATACATTGTGTAATGTACCTATTTGATTTTTTTTTTTCGACAAATGGCGATTTTTGGCACCTCGAATGAATAAATTTTTTGTATTGCTTTTGATTTCCTCGAAAAAAGTTCATATGATTTTTTTAGGGAAGAGCAAATTCTTTTTTTTTTTTTTTAATTTTAAAAACTATTCAATTCCTGTTTTTATTTTTAATTCAAATTTCGAAAATTGCTTGGTCATTTTTTTTGAAAAAAATTATTCGTTATTAAGTTTTAGAAATCTTGAAAACATATGTTCATAAAACGAACAACAACGGTATTTAAAAAAAATAACATTTTGTATTTTTATTGACAGTACTTCCCATAGGGGAACTTTTAATATTTTCGAAGCTGCTCAAAATTGTTAATATTATTGTATATCAAAATGGTCAAAATTAATTATTTGCATGTAAAAAAATATTCAGTAATAATTTCAAAAATTGTATGTACGCGAGTGTTGATAAAAAAAAATCAAAACTTGAAATTAATTTTTTATTTTGCTTAAATTTCTAACCTATATTTTTTAAGCTAAACAAATCAAATTTTTCTTATTTTGAAAATGTACCGAAAATAAGAACATTGAAACAAAACAAATACCATTTTTTTTTCTTTTTTTTTTTTTTTTTATTTATTTATTCGTCTATAAGTACAAACTACTTTCTTAGACATATTTCCCTAATGATAAAAATAATAATAAAAAAAAGAGTAACTATAATATTGATAATTAATTAAGGAATACATAATATCTACTAGTAATATTTACAAAATGAATTTAATTAATTATAATATAATTCATAACTTTTTGTTTGAATACATGTTTTGGAACTTCAAGTTCGATTATATCGGCATATTTGTTAAAAAGTAGGCAAGCTTTTGTAATAGGCTCATTAAGTCCGTAATTAGTTGAGTGTTGGGCTGTAAAGAAATAATGATTAACCCTCAAACAACGAGCTGGCGTATGTTTGATAAATAGTTCACGTAATTCCGGACAATCAATATGACCAGTTAAAACGTCTCTTGCAAGTGAAATCAAGAAATAGGTTCTCCTAATCTCAAGAGGTTTTATATCTATCAACGCGCACCGAGATGTATATGCTGGTAAGGGCAGGGTCCAATGAAGTTTCATAAGAGAATACTTCGTAAACCTTTTTTGAATCCTTTCTATTCTATTGGAAGCGTTTTTGTAGTAGGGAGACCAAACTACACAACAATATTCCAGAATAGGTCGAACAAAACTGATAAAAAGAGACTTAATTGTATAAGGACATTTAAATTCGCTAGAATTTCTAAACAGAAATCCAAGCATAGAATTACCTCTAGACACGATGTAATCTACATGCATTCTAAAATCCAGTTTGGAATCGAATACAACTCCCAAATCCTTATGATTAGAAACTCTTTGCAGGACACTCGCAGATAAACTATAGTCAAAGATAATAGGATTGAAAGATCTAGTAAGCGTGAGAACACAACATTTATTGACATTTATTTATTATAATGGGTGATTTTTTAAGAGGTTTAGAACTTTAAAAAAAAAAAAAACTACAAAAAATTCAAAAAAATGAATGAAATATTTATTTGAATCGATAGTTTGAACGTTGCAATTTAATGTTTAAAGATAATTTCATGCAAATGTTGACCGCGGCTGCGTCTCAGTTAGCCCAACCGCTGAGTCCAATTTTGGCATACTCTTTCACACATATCGGCCGGTATCTCACGAATGAATGCATGGATGTTGGCTTCCAGTGCGTCAATCGAAGCGGGCTTGTCCCTATAGACATTAGCCTTGACATACCCCCACAAAAAATAGTCTAATGGTGTCAAATCGCACGATCTAGGCGGCCAATTGACCGGCCCGAAACGTGAAATTAACTGTTCACCAAACTCGCCTCGCAATTGCGCCATTGTTTCGCGTGCTGTGTGGCATGTGGCACAGTCTTGTTGAAACCACATATCATGCAAGTCAAGAACTTCCATTTCGGGCAAAAAAAAGTTTGTTATCATCGCTCGGTAGCGTTCACCATTGACAGTAACGCTGCGATTCGCATCATCTTTGAAGAAATATGGCCCAATAATGCCGCCGGCCCATAAACCGCACCAAACAGTGGCTTTTTCGGGATGCATTGGTAGCTGTTGCAATGCTTCTGGCTGATTTTCACTCCAAATGCGGCAATTTTGCTTATTTACGTACCCATTCAACCAAAAATGAGCCTCATCGCTGAACACAATTTTTCGATAAAAAAGCGGATCCTTGGCCAGCTTTCCAAGAGCCCATTCACCAAAAATTCGGCGTTGTGGTAGGTCGGCTGGCTTTAGTTCTTGCACCAGCTGTATCTTAAAAGGCTTTACGCCCAAATCCTTCCGAAAAATGTTCCACGTAGTGCTGTAACAAAGGCCTAACTGCTGGGAACTGCGCCGAATCGACATTTCGCGGTCTTCTGTCAAACTAGCTGATACGGCCGCAATATTTTCATCACTACGCACAGTACGTTAACGTGTTGGTGGTTTAATGTCCAACAAAGTAAATTTGGTGCGAAATTTGGTCACAATCTTCCGAATAGACTGCTCAGAAAGTCGAGAATGCCGACCATAAAATGGAAGCAGCGCGCGATGAACATTTCGAACCGAGCACGAATTTTGATAGCAAAATTCAATAATTTGCAAGCGTTGTTCATTTGTAAGACGATCCATGGTTAAATTGCAAACCAAAATGAAGCTGTTTGACAGTGACACAAGGTACTAAACACACGTCAGCTGTCAAAACCAGTTTTGCCAAAACAAACCAGCTAAAAAATCACCCGTTATATATACATTAATATTCTTAAACTCCAGAGCTAGACAATCATATTAAAAAAAAAAAAAATATTTTCTATGAAGTGTTTGTTTAATGAACCTTAAAAAGATTCCTTCCCGATTTTCGATTCAAAATAGTCCCATTAAATAATTTTCAAATTTTTAAAATTTATGTCCCTCTACCCAGCCCTGTTTATGACATTAACTGATAAAAATTCTCTCATTTATATCAGAAAAAAAAGAAACATTTTACAAAGGCGAGGGACTACGCTCAAGGAAACGTGCTAAGTTCTTTTAATTGAGATCTTCGATAAAAAAATCGCTAGCAAAAACACACAAAAAAAGGCAAATTTAAATAGACAAAACACCACCCCATCTCCATCAGAGAGGGGAGAGAAAACGAGATCTAAGATACTCAGATATGGCTCGTTAGGACGTGCTTTCAGAAAATACTTTCATATTTTACCAGATCATTACTGTTTATGCAAATGATGGCATTTGCCTCAGTCTGGCGCACGTTATTTAATCTTATCTCGTAATCGGGTGTAAGTGAGCAGAGCTATCGACTTGAACAAAATAAATGACCATGAAATTGTGAAAATTACATTGGGAAATACCCGACAAGCCTATCAAGAAGACTCCTATCTGTAATATTGATTTTCTGGGGCACGATTTTAAGTGGTGGAATGGAAAGCAAGAGGGGGTGATTTTTGTAAAAAAAAATTGTCAAAGTCATTTAGTGAATTTATGTACGTACCCTAATAGGTAAACAAAAACACGTCATTTATAAATACATTTTTGTGAATTTATTGTTCTCACGTAGGTATAATTTATGAAAAACCTCATTTTCTCGTTCATATTTTTTTATCTATGTAGTCTAACTGTCATAAACCAAAGTTATTTTGCAAAAAACAATTGGTTAGCGCATTTTCTGGTGTGTGGCCTGCATTTTGCAGTAAATGTCAAATTCATTGTTGACTCCACAGCTATACACAATTAACAATTAGTCACCGCTAAAATGTCATTTCAGTTAAAGTTCTTCTGGCGAAACAAAACATTTTGCGGTTTTTACTCATTTCTCTGTTATGAAATATGATTCAAGAGGGTAATTAGACTTCGCGTACACGCTGTTTTGGTAGATACAAATCGCAAAAAGCCGATTTGAATAAACTTAGGTATAATACCACCTACCTCAACCACCTATGGCTACAACTTTTCAATTTGAAATTGGTTCAGATGCAGAGGTGAAAAAGTGTAAGCTGGCTTGGCGTGTAGAATGACAAATTAAGGGATAAATTAGGTAGCTCATGTTGTTGACAGGTTTATTTGGCATACCACCTGAACCATTAATAATAATAGAACGACATTCAGGTTAGGTAGGCAAGGTATTCTGCGGAGGGTTTTGTTTTTGTGGCTTTGTTTGGGGGGCTTAAGTGGTCAATCAAGGTGGTTTTAAAATTTGAATAAACAATGAGTTTTGAGAGAATTATTATTATTAGTTGTAGAATTTTGATTTCATTTTTGTTATATACATACATAAGTTTGTAGGTAATCTTATATATTTCTTTGAGATTTTTTATTATGAACAAATAAAATTTTAATTAATTATTTTTAAATTTCTTGGAAGCACAAAGATTAAAACAAAATTTGGTTATCTCAAAATTAATTTGTGGATATGTAGAGATGTCCCAAACCAACGCGGAACATTCGCTCTGCAGGGTGAATCATTCAGAATGATAACGAAAATTAAAAATAAACAGTGCTGTAAATAACAACAAAATATACCGAATGTTCCGCGCGGCTTTCGAGTTGGTTTGGGAGAGCCTGTAAGCAGCTATTCTGGAGTAAGGTGACATAAGACAACATGGTAATGGTTTATACGTGTCACACTTGGAGTGTGACGCCTTCCCGTTAGGATTTTCACTGGAATGACAGGGATCTTAGCAAACAAAATATCAATAATAATTAAACATTCATTAAATTGGATCTCACCGAGCCCCGTCTCTTTAAGAGGGAGCAACCTTTATAATCCCGAAACATGGTCAATTTCGCTTCTGTACAACTCAACTAAAATACTAGGAGAAGAATTATTTCATGAACTCAAGAGGTTCTGCAGCGAAAACTCCATCATACCGGACATGTAGTTTGGCTTTAGAAAAAATCATTCAACTTTGCATCTACTCCTGAAGTTCCAGCATGACATCACCATAGCGCTCAACAACCATCATCGTGTCACAGTTGAATACTTTCTGGATGTCGAGAAAGCATTCGCCATTGTATGGACAAAAATAAATACAAATAAAAAAATAAATTGGGTGGCACAACGGCCCGTGAAGAACCAGGGCCTAGTTACTAACAACTCGCAACCATTCCTGTGTGCGCCTGTCGACAGGAATAGAAGGGACCTACAATTTTATGCCGAATCCGAACGGTTAGACGAGAAGCACTTATTCGTGACAAGTGATACTCTTGGAGGATTTTTCAATTCCTCACAAGAGGCCCTGAAAAAAAAATTCCTAGTTTTTAGGTGGACGAGGCTGGGAAGCGAACCCAGACCTTCAGCGTGACAGTCGAACGCACTAACCATTACGCTACTACTATGGATTGAAGTCCTTATATTTACATAACCTTCACTTATTCAATTAACGCCCGTCACTAACAAAAATTCTTTTGTCTTTTCTGTCTTCAAAAAAAATTCTACGTACAACTGGACAACATCATTTTACTAGTGAAGAAAATCAAAACTGGAGCTTCCCAAGGTTCGAAGCTAGGCCCTTTCCTCTACAGCCTGATGACATCTGACCAGTCTGTGCTAACTAGATGCGAAATCCTTCTGTAAATGCTGATGACTCCTTTACATATGCCACATCGATGTCTCCTCTGGTACGCAAAGTTGAGTACCACATCAACAGATTCTACGCCTTCTACAAATAAATGTGGCATCCGGATAAACACCACCAAATTGGTGCTTATGTCCCTCAGGAAACTCATTACATTAGAGGCCAACTGCAGAAGCAAGGTCTTGAAACTACCGTACGAATTTATGATAGAACACAGACAAAATTTGAAGCACCAAGGCATCTACTTCAACGAGTTGTTAAGGTTCAACCCGCACTAACGAAACGTGCTCAAAAGTCCAATTGGTCCTTCAACTGACTCCACCCACTGATATGATGTAAAATAGCCAGATGATAATGATACTTATGTACAAGCAGCTCCTGCGACCTGTTATCAGCTATTCCATCCCAGTCTGGTTATCCATCTCGAAGACGGTCATGAAGGAACTTTAAATGTTCGAATGAAAGTTACTAAGGACCGGTAGCGAATGAGACATCACACATGGAGGTGAACATCATCAGACATATATAGGTAAGTCAAATTGTAAATATTACTAGGCGAGATTGGGAAAAGGAGATTTCGGAGGGCCTCATTCGCCTCAGTTGCTTGAACAGGATTTCTGAACAAAAAACTCAGTTTGGCTGTGAAAATACTTATGAACAAATTTGTTGGATTCACTTGCTCAGCTTTTGATGGAGCAAAATCTCCGATATCTCCCTTTTCTGAACGCTTCTATTTTGTTCAATAAATATGCTAAATTCCAAAATTTTAAATGCAAAAAGTCATAAAAAAGAAGGTGACATAGTAGGTATTTATATTTAGTATTCACATATTTGTATGTCTATATGAAATTTTTAAACGCATTTTTTTACCAGTTCAGAAAATTGATTGAAGAATCCAAAAACGTTGATAATGCAGGTTGATTTACCTAAGGTGTGACAAAAAGCTTAAGCATGCGGATTTAGTCGAGACAACAAAAAATCTTGTATGGGGAGGGGGGTTCTATTCCGCCTCCCTTACGTGGGATGAGCCATTAGACCAAATGGACTTAAAACAGAAAATAAATTATTAGAAAATAATGGCAACGATTACCATGCTCTAAGATCGAAGACAGTAGCAAAATGCCGAGGCGTACTGGAAAATATTTGTAATTCCAACCAAGTATAACTCTGCTGGGTTCCTGGACATAGCAATATAGATGGGAATGATAAAGCAGATGAACTGGCAAGGAACGAGTCATTATCAAATAGAAACAGTTGTAGCAAATTAATAACTCCTGGATTTCCAGGAACGACTGCGCTATCTCTAAGTTTATTGCCTAGAATTATTGAAAAGGAAACTCAGCATATTTTATTTTAAGTCAAACACTGGGAACCGTATGGTTGTAGGACTTTTACTTTTCTAGATATTAAAAAATAAATGAACTAAGTTTTTCATAAATAAAACTAAGAAAAATGATCATTTCAGCAACCACTTGATTATCATCAAACTCGTTTTTTCTTGTTTTTAATAAAAAGTTTTTTTTTTATTTTTGATATCTTGAAATATAAAAGTCCTAAGACCATCCGGTTCTTGGCGTTTGAATAAAAATTGGTAAAAGCATTGAATTTTGAAAACAAAAATGGTACTTAATTTTTTTTAATTTTAGTTTGAACATTGAATTTTAAAAAACTGCTAATTAAAAAATATTATTGAAAAAAATAATAAAAGAAGGAATTTTTGGCTTTGCAAATATGTAAATCAGGGCATTTTGAGTGTTGCCGCTGTTTGTTTAAATAATTTGTTTTCTGTTTTAAGTCAATATTTTAGAAAAGTTTCCCTACTGCCTAAACGAGGCAACTAAACCAACACGCTCACGCTCACCCTGTATATTTATATCTATTTAACTAAGTAATACCAGTTAAAAATATTCGGTGACCTTTTTCATTAAAGCTCAAATAAAGAACCAACATCTGCTTACAAAATTAATCCCCAACCATGCGCCATTCCATATAAATTCAAAACGAAGATTAAAATAGAAATGCTATTTATCTTCATCAAAATAAAAGAAGGTAAATTTAAATTTAACCATCACCATCCCTTTTAAATATTTTTAGTTTTCACTTGAAGTAAAATACCAAAAGTGATGCGCTTTGGCTTTTCTGTTGGATTTATTTTTTTAGGAAAACCATTTTGATTTCAAATCGTGCTTACTGTGAAAAGTTCTTTCAATATCCTTCCGGTTAGAGTTAACAGTGAATTTATTCTCATTTCTTCTTTTGCATTCAAGAATGTTTTTCTGTGTTTTTTGATTTTCAAAAGTAAGGATATGCTTTCCTTGTTAAGGTTCTTTTTTTCAATTTCATGCTGACATGAAACTGAAAACAAAGTCCATTGAGTGGGATACAATTTGAGTTTAACTTGTTCATATTTCCGGTTGAAGGTTTCTGTGGCTTAGAGATACTTTATAGAATGTGAATTCTACAGGGTTTATGCAAGTGGTATTAATGTGAATCTTTTACCCAAAAAACAAACTGTAGCCAACTAAAATATGCTATAGTCTTGAAATGACAGTTGTTGTATAATTTGTGTTAGAAATTATTTATAAATCCGTATTCCTTATTCTTTGATTTTATATTGGTGCACTGTATAAGAATATAATTAGAAATTCCTAAATTTCATCAACATTCTTTTAAATCCTTTTTCGTATTACAGTAGATCCCGCGAGTATGGAAAATATTCTCATGAGATAAAATCGCGTAAAATTACGAATGAATTGTGTAAGTTTTAAGTTTTCCGACTTCACAATCATATGTATATACTGTCTTCTAATAAAATAATGAATTTACTATCAATATTTATTTACTTATAGGCTTTATTATAACATCTTTGGGCATCTTTGGTTCGATAGTCGGAGGACACAGCCTACAAGACGAAACTTTCGGCAACGGACACAGGCTGGCAGACTTTGCGGCGGGGCGAAATGTCATCATCTCAAGCACCTACTTCCCACACCTCAATATACACAAGGGGACTTGGCGGTCGCGTGATCAAGTAACCGTCAACCAAATCGACCACGTTGCGATAGACGCGAGACATGCTTCCAGTATCTTGGACGTCCGAACGTTCCGAGAGGCCAACATTGACTCGGATCACTACCTGGTGGTAGCTAGACTACGTTTGCGGATATCCATGACACGACAACGCAGAGCAGATGCTGTGAAAAGATTCGATGTCGAGAAGCTTAAATCGCAAGAGACTGCCAGAACTTTTGCAGACCACGTAACTCTTAATCTCTCAGGAGGTCCGCCACCAGCATCAAGTGCAGAGGACCAGTGGGAACACTGTCAACAAGCCATCAGAAGTGCCGCCTCTGATGTGCTGGGTTTCACTAGGCGAATACAACGAAACCCCTGGTTCGATGAAGAGTGCCGCCTAGCGCATGCAGCTAAGGACGAGGCCTACCAGGCAAAGCTGCAGACTCGAACAAGAGCTGCTGAGAGAGTGGCCCGGGAGCTCTACGGGCTGAAACGAAAAGAGGAACGCCGACTTCTCAGGAGGAAAAAGAGAGAGCACGAGAAGCGGGCGGTAGAGTCTATTGAGGGTTGTAGCGGTAGGGGAGATGTTCGAAAATTTTATCAGAGGGTGAAGCGATCCACCCAAGGATTCAAGGCTAGAACGGAAGCCTGCCGAGATGAGAGTGCGAATATGGTAGTAGACACACAGTCAGTGCTGAGGATCTGGAAAGAACACTTCTCTAGACTGCTTAATAGCGAAGACAGCCAAGATGCCGCTAATAGGCAGAACGCTCCATTCAACTTGGACGATGATGGCCAAGAGTTCCGTCCACCCGACCTAACCGAAGTGCGGCTGGCGATATCCAAACTTAAGTCGTAAGCGGATGGCTTACAAGCCGAACTATTTAAATCAGCGGGAGATGAATTGGCTAGGAGCGTACACCAGCTCATCTGCAAAATTTGGTCGGAGGAAAGTATGCCCGATGAATGGAACCTCGGTATAGTGTGCCCCATCCCTAAAAATGGAGAAGTTCTGAAATGTACCAACTGCAGAGGATTTAGTCTCCTAAACGTCGCTTATAAAATCTTGTCGGCCATCCTGTGTGACCGCTTAAAACCTTTTGTCAACGATCTGATCGGCCCCTATCAGTGCGGTTTTAGGCCAGGCAAGTCAACCGTCGATCAAATGTTCACACTCCGACAGATTCTAGAAAAATCCCGGGAATTCCAGATCGATAAACACCACCTTTTTATCGATTTTAAAGTCGCGTATGAAAAGGGACGAATTATACAGAGCCATGTCGAGTCTCGGCATCCCTGCCAAACTCGTCCGCCTGTGCAGGATGACGATGGAGAAATCTCGCTGCGAGCTGTGGCAGGGGCATTTGCGAGCATTGAATCGGAGGCGGCTAGAATGGGATTGGGGGTTAATGAGGACAAGACGAAGTATATGCTGTCATCGAGAGAGGAATCTCAACATCGTCGACTCGGGCAGATATAACGTCAAAGTTGTCAAGGACTTTGTCTACCTGGGCTCCACTATTACATCGCAGAATGACATCAGTGCAGAGATCAAGCGAAGAATTACTCTTGCCAACCGCTGTTTCTTCGGTCTAAGAAGGCATTTAAGTAGTAAGGCCCTCTCTCAGAGAACCAAGGAGACTTTATACAAGACCCTAATCATCCCGGTCCTGCTTAATGGGTCAGAAGCATGGACACTGAAAGATTCGGATAAAGGTCTGCTAGGGTGCTTTGAGAGGAAGATTCTTCGTGTGATTTTCGGTCCGGTGTGTATCGAAGGAGTATGGAGGAGAAGATTCAACGACGAGCTATACGGGCTATACAGCGACGTTGACCTGGTCAAAAAGCTGAAAATACAGCGGCTGAGATGGTTGGGGCACGTGGAGCGTATGGATAGCAACGCACCTGCCCGACGAGTCTTCGAATCCAACCCCGATGGGGTACGCAGCAGAGGAAGAACCCGTAACAGGTGGCACAATTAAGTGAATGACGACATCAAAGCACTCGGTGTGCGCAACTGGAAGCGGCTAGCTAGGGACAGAGCTGGCTGGAGGGGCTGGTTAGTTGAGGCCGAAGCCCATCCTGGGCTGTGAGCGCCATCAAAAGTAAGTAAGTACTTTATTATAACTGTGGGTCCATTTCAGCTTGAAGACTTTTCCTTGATCATGATCGTACGTTATCCAATTGCAGTTTGTTTGTGTATCGAACTGACACTTAAGTTAAGCACTACTACTGTACCTTTAGATTAAATGTACAAAAATTAAAGGATGGCGTAGTAGTAAAATATATATTAAGCTTCTAGTCACGTGGAAAAAGGAAAATTGTTTAAACTCTTGGGTTTCAAAATTTTAGATAAATAACGGTTTTATTTACCATAGTTAGCAATCCTTTCTTGTTTCAATGCATTAATAAGCATGTCGTAGGACACCACATACCAGTTTTGGTTCTATATACATAAGTTGAATGTTATAAAACATTTTTTAATGTAACTTATTGCTATGTATACTTATTTGAGAAGATTTAACTAAAATATTGATTTTAAATTTATGTATATAAGATTTATTTTTAGATATTCTTACTTACTTTGGTAAACATTTAATTGAATTGAAAGAATTTATCCATTAGGTCAATTTACCATAGATAGCTACCCTTCGATAAAAGTAAAAATACATAAATCCTATCTGCCTAAAAGGGATTTAAGGAAATGAATACATTTTAAATTGATTATTATTAAAATTTAAAAATGGTGTAATGGGTCTATCCCTTTAAGGATGAAAACATCTGCGGTAACTTCTATACACATAGGTAAGCAACCATGACCCTTTTTAAAATAATAATTTAATTAAATTAAAACTTGTGGCATATGGCACAAAGATTTTTAGAGATTAAGTAATTAGTCTAATTTATTGTGGTGGTTCTATAGGAAAATAATTCCAAACTTTTAATCGATTTTTAAGTCTTCTTTTAGAAATTAAAAGAAATACCAATTCGTATGATACAAAATAAAAAGGTTTAACATGGGACTGTGTTATTTTAAGTTAACGTAATGTATTCATTGACATTCTAATTTTAACCATAACCTCAATGAACTATTTTAAGGTTGTTTTTTGGATCTTTTATTTCTTTAATTAACATTTGTCCTATAATACCGTAGTTTTCCCATTAAATCTGATTAAAAAAACAAAATTTAAATTAAAATAAATTTGTTGTTAAAATAGGGGTTAAGTTTTCTGCCAGTAAAAATATTTTTATTTCTCGATTGAAAGGAGAATGCCCAAAAATGTATCGGCGAAAAACCTAGAGTTGATTAAGAAAAGTGATACATGGTTTGAAACGACATTAATTGTAGACAACAAATATGGAATCATTTCCTTAAAAAGTTATCCCCGGGACATGAGAATTTAAAATTTTAAAAACACATTGGAACATATTCATATAGTCGCAGATAGACCCAGGTTTAAATAAACTACAGTTTACAGAACCAGCGTCCAAAAATTCAACTAAACCTATTTTCAACTTAGACACAGCTGTAAAATGACTATGAATACGCTCCATTGTTTCTTCATGTATAAAGAAGTAAAAAGTGGTACATATTCCTATTGTGGTTGATATCATATGTTATTTTTTTTTTTTTTTTTTACACTATCAGATCTTTGTCAAAGAACGCTTAAATCAAGCTGCAACTTACGACCAAAGCATTGCCAATACACATATACTTGTTTTCAATACACTTTTAATTTTAATTTTACTAATATTGAAGTCAAAAATATTTTCGTATAAAAATAGTTTACACATTCGAGTTAAAGGTTCATACATTCCATTATTAGTACAATGCTGGGGTAAATTCATCAAATCCAGACTGCGAAGGTTGTGGGCCCCTCCAAGAAAGTTGAAACTTAAGCAATTAAACATCGATAACACCACTAAGGATGATCATTACTGATCCTTCGTTGTGACAAAGTTTGGATCTGAAGAAGATTAATTCGGTGCTCGTAAGGCGGAAGGTTATAAGGATCTGCCCATTGTAATGCCTTCAACGCAAAACGAATAAAATTACGCTGTACTGCTTCTATCATATTTGTATGAACCTCGAATAGAAAGAAGTCCATATCTGGGATGCATATTCAAGGTGGGGTCGGCACTAATCGCGAGGGTAACGTAAGGATCCTGCAAACCTTTAGCCCATCGCTTTACATACCACAACACAGAGTTGGGTTTTTTAACGATAAAATTGATGTGTTCTGCAAAATCAAGTTTATAGGTAAAATTGACCCCAAGGTCTTTAAAACTTGGAACATGAAGTAAAACATATTCGGAAATTTTGTAATTATATGAACTTGGAATCCTTTACCTAGAAAAAATCATGGCTTGACATTTCATTGGGTTCAGATTCAAACCGTGCTTATGACACCATAAAACAAAACTATCAATATCATCTTGCAGAAGCAAACGAGCGCTAGCAGATGCAATATGCTTTTGAAAATGTTCATATCATCTGCAAATATAAGAGTTTCGCTATTACGTATACACAAAGGGACATAATTTATAGCTAATATATAAAGAAGAGGTCGTAACCTGAGGAACCCCCGATTTAGCAGTAAAAGGGTTGGAGAAAGACTCTCTTTATTTAGCCTCGTAAGATCTATTCTGAAGATACGATGAAATCCAGGCGATGAATCCATGAGGAAATCCAAACGCTTTTAGTTTAAACGTAATAATTTTATGGAATAGTTCATCAAAAGCCTTGGAGTAGTCTGTATCGAAACAGTCAAGCTCTTGTCCACGTTCTAAAGTATTTGATCACCTGTGCATAAATACAAGCAAATTTGTGAAAGTCGATCGCTTCTGCATAAAACCATGTTAATGTTTTCAAATTATTTTATTACAGTTGAATGCCAAACTATCGCACACCACTTGCTCAAAAAGCTTAGGAATAGAAGATAGTTTAGAGATTGGTCTGTAGTTGGCAATATCTGATTTGTCACGTTTTTTTAAAAACTGGTGTGATGAATGCCTTCTTCCATATACTGGGAAATTTACTTGATCTTAGAGACAGGGCAAAGATATGTAGAAAAGGTGAAGCTAAGATTGATTTACATTTTTTTCAAAACAATTGGAGGGACACCGTCTGGTACTGGTGAGAAATCTTCATGAAGTATAAAGAGATAATGTAAAACTATGTCAATATCAAAATTAATATTGTTAAAGGTTGCTTGCGGACAATTCTGTAAAAATGAAAGTAATCCTCGTCAACATTAATTGGAGTGTCAATAAATGATTGCCGAAAATTATTAGGTAATGCTTCACAAATTTCTGGGGTACTCTTTAAAATATTATTATTAAAAGTAAAATTGACTGAATAACTATCAGATTTCTTTTTTAAGTTTCCAAAAACTTTTGGGTTCAAGCTTAATTGAACTTTCCACTGTGTTCTGGTATTCGTTGTATATATAATTTGAGAGGTTTTTAAATTCTTCAAAAAGTGAAATATAAACTTCATAGTTTTCCAAATAGGCTTTTTTTATAGATTGACCACAAGTCACTTAAATTAGCAGCCACAAGATGATTCTGTCTTCATTCAGAAAATGGCGGTTATCACCCATACCGTTACTCAACAGTTTCAAAAAAAAAAAAAATAGTTACCTAACTAAGCATGCCGGACAACAGTTTGAGGAACTAGTATGTGCATTTTCGCATTAAAAGAATGCAACATTCAAGGTCCATGTATTTTCTCTTTTAGTTACCTTCCTCCTAATTGCTGCCTCGAATTCTAAAAAAAAAACGTCCGCCACGCTTGTAACAATTTTTTTTTCGAAACCTTGTATTTTTTAGCATGCCTCATGAAAACCAGTTTTTTCGAAAAATAGTTTTCGAAGCCTTGTCCCAAGAAACATTGTTTTACGAAACTTTTGCAGATTACCATAGGTCTAGTTGATATGTAAGTGTTTTTTAATCAGCACTGGTTATTTTCTGTACTGCCTTCATCAATGTTGTAAAGAAACATTGATAAACACCTTGCTTTTAAAAATAAATAAATTTTCATTGTTAGTCGTGGGGAATAACTTTTAAAGGAAATAATTTCATATTTGATATCTACAGTTAGTGCCTTTTCAAACCATATAATGGGGCATATTCATAGTCGCAGATAGATCCAGGTTTAACTAAACTACAGTTTAAGACAATTTTGGCTCAATGAATACAGACCGATTTTAATTACAAATTGTTGGTTTTATATTTTTATAAGATAATTAACTTGGTAAACTACACAAACAGCTTCAAATATTTTGAAATGATAACCTTAAAAAAAATAGAATCAACGTCCGAAAATTCAACCAAAGCTATGTTTAACTTAGACCAAGGTCTAAAATGACTATGAATATGCCCCAATGTGTTTTTCTTATTGACTCTGGGTGCGAGAAATACATATTGGATATGAAAATCATGCACATGCACCGTAGAATCTGAAAAAAAAAAATTGAATGGCAAATGCACTGTGCTATGAGAGGAGCTTTATATGGCCGAACTCGGGATCCCGGGGTAAATAAATGATCCAGTTGCTTTTCACGGTGCAATGTGCAATTGAGAAAGACTTCTTCAACCTCGTTCTGGAGCAGATAATGCGTGACCTAGGCATCAACACGTAAGGGACTATCTTCAACAGATCCGTCCAACTACTGGGGTATTCGGATGATATAGACATTATCGAACTCTCGCAACGTGCAGTTATAGAATCCTTCAAGACGATTGAAGAACAAGCTTTACCGTGGCCTTGAAGTAAATGAAAATAAGACCAAGTACCTGCTATCAACAAACAAAAAAGCATTTGTCCACCGACTAGGACAATACGTCACCATTGATAGCAGTAAAAACTTAACAGTAGTGAGGAGTTTATCTAACGGAGTAAACATTACCCCACGAATGACACCTTAATGGAAATCCGGCGATGAATTAGCAAAGCAAACCGCTGCTTCTTCAGTTACGAAACCGACGAGATACGCCACTAAATGCTTTTTTGCACCGATATCTCCTAAGTTCTTCGCCAAAATATAGTGCTGGTGCTGCAATAGTTTTCTTCTCAATAGATCACAAGAATCACGAACGTGTTACGTTTGTTTATCGAATGACAATGCGTACCGTCGTTTCCGACACCATAAACGTTAAACACACTTTCGTTCAAAAAGTACCATTCATCCAATTTTATCGATAATCAATCGATCGATAAATCACATTCCATCAAATTCATCGATCATTAAAACATTCAAAAACACTAACAATACATTCGTTATTTTTTTATTTAATTACAAAAATATTCACTCGAAAAATTTTCTATGGCAGAACAACGTTTGCCGGGTCAAGAAATATTTTAAGACGATGAGGCAAATATGTCCTCGAAATATATAGATTTTTTTTTTTTTTATATTCCACGCGCGCAAAAGGGGTTATGGCTACCCTTAAAATGTTTTTAACACAGCACGAGCGATTAGGTAAGTAGGAGAGGATTTAGAAGGAGATACCGATGCACATTGGTTTTGAACGTTTGCACATCGAAATGGGAGGGGAAAGTCGAGTCAGGTATAGCATTCCACATTCGTGTGGTGCGACTGAAGAAAGAATCTCTGTATATTACAGTACGTCCAAAGTTGGGCTCGACGGTGAACTGATGGGCATTCCTAGAAGCGCGAGTATTACGGTTGAATTTTTTAAGGGGAGGAATGCAACTGGCTATTTCACTAGAACACTGATTATAATAATAGCGATAAAATAGAGAAAGACACGAAACATTACGGCGGTGTTCGAGAGATGTAATTGTTTCTGTTATAGATCTTTCGCCTATCATTTTTAAAGCTCTCTGTCTGAATTCTGTCCAACAAACTCAAGTGAGTTTTTGGAGCTCCTGCCCAAACATGAGAATTGTACTCAAGTTTTGGACGAATAAAGGCTTTGTAGATCACAGCCAGATCAGAAGGGGAAAAAAGCTTCTTGCATCTACGGAGAAAATTAACAAAATAAAATAATAAAAAAATGCGTTTTATTGAATTGAAATGAAGAAAAACAAAAAGGTAAAATATAAATTTATTTTGTTTAGTTTTAAACTGATATTTAGGGCTGGCCACGAGACGAAAAAAATCTCGGTCTCGGTATCGCATGACGGACCGAGACGAGACGAGGCTGGCTTTTATGCAACCGAGACGAGACCGAAAATAACAGAGAGTCGATTAAATAAATAAATCAAATTTCAATTGAATATTTATTTTCTTCTGCACGTATTTAAACTTTAATTGAAAATATTTCGTTTTAATAATCAAAAAGTTGGCCGAAAATCGTATTTTTCGGAGACTAGACCGAGACGAGACTTAATTATACGAGACCGAGACTAGACTGAAAATTTTCAATTTTAACGAGACTGAGACGAGACTTACAAAAGTCTCGCAGAGTCTCGTCTCGTGGCCAGCCCTACTGATATTTCGATAATAATCGAAAAATCGACAAATAACAACAAAAAATTAAATACAGCTATAAAAATACATAATTTTTTGAGTTGACGATTGTTTATTTACAACTTTTTTAGTATTTTCTTATCTCGATAAAAATTTTAATAGCTACAGAAAAGCTTTTTTTTTAATTTGATGATGATAATCATTACTTTTACTCATTCGAAAAAGTAAATAAAAACTTCGAACATTTACATATACATACATAAATATTTTTGATAAAAATAATTTTGTGATTCCACAAACAATGGAATTAAATGATGATAATTTCGCGCCACGAAATTTGTTCAAGGAATTAGACGTAAGAACTAGATCTGGTTAAACACTAGAACGTCTCTTCACAGACTTGAAAGCGTCCAGTTATAAAAATATCAAATTTATGGACATTTTTTGAAATTTGGTGTACAGGGCGCTTAGATTTTTCTTCCAGGAGACTGATAAACAAAATGGGGCGTATTCATAGTCATTTAAGACCTTGGTCTAAGTTAAACATAGGTTTAGTTGAATTTTCGGACGTTGATTCTATTTTTTTAAGTTTTAAATTTCAAAATATTTTAAGCTATTTCTATAGAATACCAAGTTAATTATCTTATAATAATACAAAACCAACAATTTGAAATTAAAATCGGTCTGTATTCATTGAGCCAAAATTGTCTTAAACTGTAGTTTAGTTAAACCTGGATCTATCTGCGACTATGAATATGCCCCAATATCTTTAATAATAAAGTTAATTGGTACGTACATGATAATAAAGATTTATTTTCTTAGGTCAATAATTTGGTTATCATTTTGGTATAAAACCCAAAAAATGGGCTGGGGACACTTTAATGGATTTAGGCAATTTAAAAAAAAAAAAAAAAATCGGGTGGCACAACGGCTCATGAAGAACCAGGGCCTAGTGACTAGCAACTCGCAACCTTTCCTGTGTGCTTCTATCGACAGGATGGAAGGGACCTACAATTTTATGCCGAATCCGAACGGCTAGACGAGAAGCACTTATTCGTGACAAGTGATACTCTTGGAGGATTTGTCAATTCCTCGCAAGAGGCAGTAGCCCTGAAAAAAAACTTTAGTTCTTAGGTGGACGAGACTGGGAAGCGAACCCAGACCTCCAGCGTGACAGTTGAACGCACTAACCATTATGCTACGGGCTACTACAATAAAGAAACTATAGTATATCGCCCACTGGCCGAAATTCGACCACCAAAAACTCACATTGACACTTGACAGAAACTCTTCTCTAGAGTCAAATCATTACATACATAGTTTGAAAATAACCACACTTTTTGTGTTGTTTATGTTTTAATTTTTTTTTTTTAATATGCACACTGCACAGTCATCCGCAGTGCAAAATCAAAAATGAACCATGTACATTCTGCACATCTCCACATCTATGGCTTTCTAACCATATATGTACAATTTATCGAAATCGTTTGAAAACTTTTTGAGAAAATGGTACCACAAAATTTATTTAAGGCTATTTATATAGAGATTTTTAAGTAATGAAAATTTATCAAATCTTGATAATTTTGTCTGGCCCTGTTGTAGGTATCAACCAGATTCACAGTTACAAATAAAAACCAGATTGATTGCTTAAAAGGGTTTAAAGCTATCAAAAATTCGGTGAGTTGTAGAATAAGCCATTTAAATTTATTTATCCACCCTTACTGCGAGCACTATAAATAAAAAAAAGGTTCTACAATTTAATCGCTTTAATTTTCAATACCAATAGCCAAGTTTATATAATAATTATAATAATTTTAACTATAAGCCTGTAATACCTCAGGTCTTTTAAATGCAATGTACGACATACTGGTTAGAAGGAAAAGAAGGAAATGAAAGATTTTTGTTGCAACAGTAGATTGAGAATTAGATGTTAATTATCTCTTGAAATTCCACGCGTGGCATCCAGTTGAAACTGGGAAATACGGAAAAGAATGCTACCTAGACTGGGGCTCGAACCCACGCGTCCAGGTTGTCAGTCAAACACTATATCCCACTGTGCCATTGCCACCCGCAATTTATTGTTATTTTTTTTTTGTGAGGAAGTAATATGTTTAAATTTCAATTTTTACTCCCTTAATTAAGTGTTTGTTTTTAATCTTGCAGTGATGGCCATCCCTTTATCTAATTATCTAATTTTTGATAAATTCAAATAAGTTTCCAGGTTTTATTTGCCCATGAATGAAGGGAATTACTAGGGCTGGCCACGAGATGAGAAGTCTCGGTCTCGGTCTCGCATGACGGGACCGAGACGAGACGAGACGCGACTGCCTTTAAAGCATCACAGACGAGACCGAGACTGTATATTAAGACCGAAATTTACCGAGTCTCACAAATTAAAAAATCCAATTTCAGTTAAATTTGTATTTTCTTCTGCACATATTCAAACTATAATCGAAAATATTTCGTTCCAATAATCACCTGGTTGTCTGGAAACTGTATTTTTCGGATACGCGACTTAATTATACGAGACCTATACGAGGCCGAGACGAAACTGAAAATTTTCGATTTTAACGAGACCGAGACGAGACTTACCCGGGGTTTAGACAAGCGAGTAGAACTTGTAGCATTTGTATCATAGTGTTAGTTTTATGGATGTATGTGTGAATAGAAGCTCTCTGCGCGTTTTGTCAACTAGTATGATTTTTTAAATATATTTCATACAGAAAAATATACAAATTATGGAAACTATGGAAACAAAACAAAAAATAAAAATAAATACACTAGACTAGCAGGATAACTGGCAGGCTACTCGCAGGCAAAAATATTATACTATTTGCCCTGCTAGTCGACTCTCTCGTGTTCAGATACACTAACACACATATACGCTACTAGTTCTACTCGCTTGTCTAAACCCCGGGTTCTCGCCGAGTCTGGTCTATTGGCCAGCCCTAGGAGTAACAAGTCTTCCTTACCTTCTCAATTTCCTGGAACTCTAATAGGGAATTTATATCATCTTTTCTCGGTTCCACCATTTTCAACCATTTTTTAGTGATAACATTTTTAAACACAAACTCAGCAAAGGATAACATGACTAAGCTTATTTAAAATTTAAAAACTAAAATTTATTTAACAATCTTATGTTACCACTTTCGAAGTTAAAAATATATTAAAGGGCTTATATGCATGTAAAAGTATTATTTTTGAAAAACCAATTTTTTGAATAACACATACAATAATTTAAATTCTGAGAATCATTTTATTTTAATTGCGACATTTCACTCGAAAAAAAAAATACACACACTCATACAGTTACAAAAAGAAATGAAAAACAAAAGTTTAAACAAACAATCAGCGAAAAATATGTCTCATGTAACACTGGATGTCGTTCAAATAAATTAAGGCAGCCTTACTTCACATGCAATGCAGCCTCATTAGTAGAATTTTTTTTTATTTTTCTCAGATACCAAACAAGTAGAGTTAAACATTACAACAACAAAATTCCCAAAAAAAAAACTCAAACATGAAATCATGTAGCTACTTAATTAGGCTCAAGAGTACAATAACAGTCACACCCCCTCCCCTTTAGGTGTGTTTAAAACTTTTTCTATATTTTTTTTTATCAAAAAAAATCATTCATCAAAACATACGAACCTCCCAAATTAGGCGAAAATCTTGTTGTTCCACACGCAGCAACTCACAAGTTGTTTTCGTAACGACCGTACTATCTCGTGGTAAGTCGTGCAAAATTGATTCGCCAAATGTGGCTCCAACGCCGAGATTACATAATGTAACTGGTGTCTGGAATGATAAAAGAGAAGAGAAAATACATTAAAGGAAATTATTGCTATAAGATGTTGTTGATATTATTTTATGTACCTCTAAAATAAATGGTTTATTAGAGTTTTCAGGAGTATGCAGGTCTGACATGGAATAGAATGTGGTTTTATATCCCGCATGTTCAAAAATATAAAAGTTTGTCTTTTTCTTATTATGTTTGTATGTGAATGAAGAGGAAATGCGGGTGTTTTTATATGTTGTTTGTTTTTTTTTATTAAAGCAGTTTAAATATTAAGCCTAGTACGCTGCTGATGCGAAACGCAATTTTCCTGTGGTCTCCATAAAGACAACAAAATGCTAACGAAAACACAGTGGACAAATTTTTATGAAGAGTTTCAAGAAGCAAAAGCTCCAATATCTTATTGCCTGATTGAATTGATTATTTTCACAAACATATTAAGTTTTTCGTTACAGTCACAAAAACCTGTGATTTTCGAGTGCATTGACCGCTTAACCAAATAAACAAGATTGCGCCAGGATAGCACATTGTTTAAGTACTTAATTTGAGCTTGAAAACCTCAAATCGATATAACTCACATTTAAATTTCCAAAATAGACTAAACGTTAACATGTTTTGAAAATAATCGATTCAATTATAAAAAAAATATTTTCAAGCTTCAAAAAAAAAAAAAAAAAAAAAATGTTAATTAAGAGCCGATTTATCCATAGTCAGTTAAAAAGTCAGTTATTTATTCGAAGAATAACTCTTTAACAATCGGATAGCAAAATTGAATTTTTCAATTGAGAAAAAATAATCTATAGAAAATTATTATTTGAATGTCACTTTCATTTATGTTTGTATATGTTTTTAATGTTTTTGTTTTTGTATATCGAACATTTTTAATGTTAATTTAATTTTATTTAACGTATATTTCAAAGCAATGTTTACAAACAGTAATGTTTGACTTTGAAAATAATTATTCCTTTGAATAAATTTATCTGAATGAGCAGATACATTTACTGTTACTATTCCTAGGAATAAGTTATATCTGCCCATTGAAAAATAGATGTTTGCTCTATCTGAGGATTAAATACTAACTAAGTGCTTATCTGACTATTGAAAAATTGGCACTAAGTTAACTAAATTAATTGATTTAAGTATTTACTGCCCCTTTTTATTCTTAGTTCAACAATGAAAACCAGATGTCTAAACTTCTAGTTTTTGAGAAAATTGTTGTATATTATTTTTTATTTAAATTAACCTTATCCCGAAATGAGGGGGAATCGATCCTCTCTCATAATAAAAAAAATACTTGTATGTGTTCTTGCCCCCAGTTCAGAATTATGTAAATTTTCGTAAAGGAACACGACCAAGGGCGCCTCAAAATATAGACCAAGAGCACACAGTATATTTCGGGTGCGAAAGTGAACCAAAACAAAATTATATGAGTCGAAAGGTGAGTTTAGGCTAATAAAAGAAATGCAGTTCCTGCAGTCCCTGGTGGCGGCTGTTAGATGGGAGGGGAAATTTTCTAAAAAAATGACTTAAAACAGAAAACAAATTATTAAAAAACAACGGTAACATGTACAATGCCCTGTTATATTTTTATGAAAGGCCAGAAGTCCCTTCTTTCATTTCATTTTTACATAAAGTTCTTTCAATGAATAGTTTTAGAAATATTAGTGTCTGAACTCAAAATTTTTAAACAAAATTTAAAAAATTGTAAAAAATATTTTTGTTTCAGAAATTCATTTAAAAAATTAATTTAAGAATGGGTTTCTGGGCTTAAGATAAGATATTGTGGGTGTTACCACAGGTTTTCAATAGTGTTTATTCTACCTTAAGTAAGTTTATTAGATAATTGCCCCTGCCATCTTTACGGGGGTGTATAGACCCCCAATCCAGTATGATTAACCTATTATTTTGGCTCAAACTACACGCTCCAGGGCCTTGATGCATTTATGTCAACCATTCTTTATTTTCCATTACACTTTTTGACAATACTACTTGTTATATTTTTTTTTATAGCTAAATTTTGAAATGCTGAACCTTGGAAACCATTCGACCTACAGAGATGGTTTTAGGTTCCAATTGGAGCACAGAAGGTTACTTTGAAATCGTAGAATAGTAGTTGTATTCGAAATTACTCTCTTCGTAATAAAATTGCCAATAATTGAAAAAAAGCTCGAAAAAATCGCGCGGTTAATTACTAGGCCAATAACCTGAACAACTCAGAAAAAAATAAGAAATACCAGATTTGACGCAAACGGTGCCTTCCATACGAACGAAAAGGTTACTGGATTATATAGTTTTTAGCCAGAAAAAAGTTACAAGGAGTCACAAAGGATACGATTCGATATTTTAAGTACCAAATAATTTTATTATCTGCAAAATTATTTTAATTTCAAAATTTGTAGTTGTTTTTCCGAATTATATAGGGTTTTCCAATAAGAGGTGTTATTTTGAATAGCTCTTGATGTGTAAGCGTAGCCATGGCGGCCATTTGGCTGATATTGATTTCCATTATTAATGGCATACTTCTCTCTTTACATTGAAATAAGTTCCGATTTGTCTCAAAAAATGCAATTTTTCTTTGAATATCAAAATAACACCTCTTATTGGAAAACCCCATATTACGTTTATGGTGTTTAATCCGATTTATTATTTCTGGAAATCTGGAAATTCAACATCAATGATGTTTTGTTCATACAAAAATTGTTTAAGACAGTAAGCTTTAACCAAAAGTTATTTTTTAATTTATTGTAATTTCGAGTTCGAATTCAAATCTATCTGGTTATTTATTATTCAAAGGGTAGTTATGTGCATTCAAGAGGACACAAGCGTCCACAGGTTTTTCTCAAAACCCACCTCTGTCTACCAACTCCTACTCTTACCTCCTATTGGTGAACATCGGGTGTCTAGTACCTCAGCTGGAGACGGGGTTTAAACCCCCGTGGAAAGCTATTGGGGACAGCCAACGAGAGAGGAGGGAAGGAGTGTTACCACTAAGGCAATTCTCCTTTCATCGAGGCGGCAGCGGACGAATTCTACATTTCCAGTTAGGTTGAACTACTTAGTGAACATCTTATATGGGCTACTACGACATATTCGTAGCGCAGGCCTATAAGGAGCGGTTTATCCGGCTCCCTACCCTTGGAGTTTACGAAGGGTCTGGTCCTCCAGGTTGGGGGTTGTGCGTCGGGGTAACATCCCTACCACGGAAAAACTAACCGGTTCCGAAACGACCACAAGCCTCGGATATGGATGATTCTAATTTTGACGACCCCAGCAAACGAAACAAGGACAATGAATTTTGGATCTGTGGAAATAGACTTAAGGCTGACGTTACAGCTATCCAGGAAGTGCGATGGGATGGAGAGGGCATTCGAAGGATGAAATCGTGTGACATCTACTTCGGCGAGTGTTGCAAGGAGCAGGGTCAGCGGCTGTTTGGTTTTGGTTTTGTGGTAAGGGGAAGACTTAGGCAAGAAGTCTTGGGCTTCAAAAATGTAAGCGAGCGCCTGGTCACAATCCGCACCAAAGCAGAATTCAAGAACATAACGTTAATCTGTGCCCATGCCCCAACGGAAGAAAAAGATGACTCAATCAAAGAAGAATTCTACGATCTCCTCGAGAAAACGTATGATAAGTGCCCTAAGTATGACATCAAGATTATTCTAAGCGACTTCAATGCCAATATTGGAAAGGAGGGCATCTTTGGTTCGATAGTCGGAAGACATAGCCTGCACGACAGCACTTCCGATAACGGACTCATGCTAATTGACTTTGCGGCGGGGCGAAATGTCATCATAGCAAGCACTCGATTCTCACTCGATAGACTCCAGACATGCTTCCAGTATTCTGGATATCCGAACGTTCCGAGGTGCCAACATAGACTCGGATCACTACTAAGTGGTAGCCCAAGTACGAATGCGGATATCCATGACGCCACAACGACGAGAAGATGCTGTGAAAAGATTTAACTTCGCGAAGTTAAAATCGCAAGAGACCGCCAGGACTTTTGCAGACCACGTCTCTCTTAACCTCTCAGCAAGCCCGCCACCAGCATCATCTGCAGAAGACCAGTGGAAACACTGCCAAAGTGCCATCAGGAGCGCCGCCACTGAGGTGCTGGGTTTCACTAGGCGACCACAACGAAACCCCTGGTTCGATGAAGAATGCAGGCTGGCGCATGCAGCAAAGAATGAGGCCTACCAATCAATGCTGCAAACTAGAACCAGAGCTGCTGAGAGAGCAGCCTGGGAGCTCTTCGGGCAAAAACGAAGGGAGGAACGCCGACTTCTCAGGAGAAAAAAGAGAGAGCATGCGAAGCGGGCGGTCGAGTCTATTGAGGACTGTAGCGGCAGGGGGGATGTTCAAAAGTTCTACCAAAGGGTGACCCAGGCTAGAACGAAAGCCTGCCGAGATGAGAATGGGAATATGGTGGTAGACACGCAGTCCGTGCTAAGGATCTGGAAACAACACTTTTAGTCTGCTAAACGGCGAACGTGACCAAAACTCCGCTGTTAGACAGAATACCCCATTCAACCTGAACGATGATGGTCAGCATTTCCGTCCACCCAACCTGAATGAAGTGCGGTTAGCGATTTCCAAGCTTAAAGCGTACAAGGCTGCTGGTGCGGATGGCCTGCCAGCCGAGCTATTCAAAGCAGGGGGAGATGACTTGGTAGGGAGTGTACACCAACTTATCTCCAAAATTTGGTCGGATGAAAGTATGCCCGATAAATGGAACCTTGGTATAGTGTGCCCCATCCACAAGAAATGCTCTGACCTGTGCCAACTACAGAGGTATAAGTCTCTTAAACGTCGCATACAAAATCTTGTCATCTGTACTGTGTGATCGCTTAAAACCGTTTGTCGACGATCTGGTCGGCCCCTATCAGTGTGGTCTAAGGCCCGGCAAATCAACCGTCGATCAAATGTTCACACTCCGACAGATTTTGGAAAAAAACCCAGGAGTTTCAAATCGATACACACCATCTTTATCTTTATCGATTTCAAAGTCGCATATGATAGCGTAGATAGAGAAGAACTATACAGAGCCATGTCGCATCTCCGCATCCCTCCCAAGCTCGTCCACCTGTGCAGGATGACAATGGAGAAATCTCGCTGCTCCGTCAAAGTTGGTAAGAACTCCACCGAACCCTTTGATGTCGAGAAAGGTTTGAGGCAAGGCGACGCGTTATCATGCAACCTGTTAAACATCGTTCTTGAAGTAATTGTACGCAACTCGCAAGTTGAAAAGTCTGTTGCTTATGCAGATGATATTGACATCGTTGGGAGAACGAAGCGAGCTGTTACCGGCGCGTTTGCAAGTATTGAATCGGAGGCGGCTAAAATGGGTTATGGCTGTTAATGAGGACAAGACAAAGTATATGCTATCATCGAGAAAACGAATCTCAACATCGTCGACTCGGGCAAAATGTCACGATTGATAGGTACAACTTCGCAGTCGTTAAGGACTTTGTCTACCTGGGCTTCACTAAACAGCGCAAAATGACATCAGGGTAGAGATCAAATTACTCTTGCCAACCGCTGTTTCTTCGGGCTAAGAGTAGTAAAGCCCTCTCTCAAAGAACCAAGGAGACCCTTATCATCCCGGTCCTGCTGTATGGAGCAGAAGCATGGACCCTGTCAAAAACGGATGAGAATCTGCTTGGGTGCTTTGAAAGGAAAATTCTACGGGTGATTTTCGGTCCAGTCTGTATCGATAGAATATGGAGGAGAAGATTTAACAACGAGCTTTATGGGCTTTACAGCGACGTTGACCTGGTCAGAAAGCTAAAAATACAGCGGCTTAGATGGCTGGGACACGTAGAGCGTATGGACACCGACGCACCAGCCCGACGAGTCTTCGCATCTACTCCTGATGGTATGCGCAGCAGAGGAAGACCCCACCTTAGGTGACGCACACAAGTGGAAAACGACCTCAACCAACTTGGAGTGCGTAACTGGAGGCAGCTAGCTAGGGACCGAGCTGGCTGAAGGGGCTTGTTGGTTGAGGCCGTAGTCCACCCTGGACTGTGAGCGCCATCTAAAGTAAGTAAGTAAGTAAGTAATTTATTATTCTCTCAATAAAAATAAAGGTAAGCAAAACATAATTGGTACCATAGCTAATTTTCAGTTTACAAAAACAATTTTTAATTATATTAAAAGGTTTTGCCTCCCTTTTTTTTAATAATAACAAAAAAAACATTATTAATGCAAGCCTTAATTCTGTCACTATAAATTGGTTTGCTGTTGTTATTTATTTGTTCACACCGAGTTGTGAAGTTCATAAGAGTCATGCAAACACTTTCGGAAGTTCAATTATGCCAATTGATGTGTTGCAAGTCTAGGTAGTGGCATGTATAACATTTTATTTTTAATGACCATTAATTTACCTACACTCCAAGTCACTTGCTGAATCTCATTTTTATATACTAGTGACTTTGTGGTTTAAAATTTATTTTTTCTTGAATGACAGTTTATGTTTTCTTTTTTTAATCTTATGATTTGTCTTCCCAAAATTGTTTAAAAATAAGTTGATTAAATTTAAATTTCTAATTAAAGCCTAGTACTCACCTCTTTGTGAAATGAAAAATAAATGCGGTTCAAATTCACGTGAACATTCATTATGAAACCATAATTTAATCTCCACGTGAATTTTCACTCCTCAGTTTTCTAATATGTGATACTCACTTTAAATGAAAAAAATATTGATTTTTATGACTGTCAAATTGAAAGAATTTTTAATTAAAAAAAATGACGAAAACTGTATTAATTCCAAAGTTTGTTGATTTTGGCCTGTCGGTATAGCACTAGCGATTCAAAAATAAGTTATTGTCAGATCCAAAATAATTCCTTCGGCTTTTTATTCATTTATTTTAAATTTAATTATTACCAAAATAAATTAAAAGACAAATGTCACACTGTTCCACACTTTAATTTGTTTTTCCTAGTGGTCGTACATTGGGAAATGAAAATTACGAAATGAAGTTGATTTTGAACCGGTTCACATTTCATTTTCAAATTTGGGTACTCACTTCTCGTTTCGAATTCCATTGCAGTAAAATCAGTGTCACTTTTATATAGAAATTTCATTTACACTCGAGCTGAGTACTAGGCTTAAGTAAAAAAAAATAATTAAAGCCTTTAACACTTTTAATGGAAACAATACCATTCAGTTGGTTCTTCATAATGACGAAAAAAAGCCCTAAGGCTTGAAAGAATTGATTGTGATAAAAAGGTCTTTTTTTACAGCTTTTGGAGCTAAATAAAAACGTATCGAATAAAATTTCAAAAATGTGATTTTTTGTTATGAGGTTTATCGAGCTATAGCCAAAACGAGTATATTTTGGTTTGCTTTTTAGAAGGTAAATAAAAATTTTTTGTTAGCTTATTTCGAATGGGTTGGGTGGCTATAGCTTCCCTACAATGAAATCGTCTTTTTTTGGCGAGTTTATTAATATTACGAAATATTCTGTACGTCAAAGTATAGTTTGTCATCCCACGTAAATATGTGCAGACAAAATTTTTTTGAATGAAGTTGGATTTTTCAATTTATAAGCATTTTTAAAATGCCTTTTTTTTTGCCAAGACAACCGAGGCGAACACTCCCAGTAAATTTCGGTCCAAATAAACGTTCTGTTCTCCTTCTCGACTCATATACTTAAAAGACAGTCTTGGTCTCGTCATACGAGATCGAAACCGAGACCTAGACTTTTCTCGCTTCCAGAAATCACTTTCTATCGAAATGAAATTGAAATCGATGTGAAATCAAATTTGGTGTTCCACATTTCACTTTTATCGATATCAATTTCATTTTTTTCGAAGTTAAAACTGATCGAATTTCCGTGTTCCACATTTTGACTTTATCGATTTTCACGTGATTTCAATTCGACCAGATATTCTCAAGTGAAACTGGGAAAGCAAGATGTTGCGTTCTAAAATATAAATGATTTTTCATATTTTATAAATATTTTTCAAGTAAAATAACTTATTTCAACATGGGAAGCATAAAATTACTGCGCAGCACGCTATATTTTAGGATTTTGTTTTAATCAAAATAAAATCGAAGTCTGAGTTTTTGTGTGTTTATTTTAAAAAGCAATAAGTAAATAAAATATTGAAAACAGAATTATTTAGTGCATTGACTTAGAAGTGTCCTTTTCTAGACATAATAAATTAATTTTCGGATTAGCCGCGTTATTTAAAATAAGAGTGCGATTTTGTACTCACCCCGAACGTTTCGCATCAAACTACATTGAGCGTGGTCACCGGGAAATAAATAACGCGGCTAATCCGAAAATTAATTTATTATGTCTATAAACAACCGTGAAAACCTTAAAAGTTATATTGTAAGCCTGTCCTTTTCTGTTTAAAAATAGGGTCGGTAGGATCTTGATGTGGTTGCGGCATTTTAACACACATCCTATGACGTCAGAAACACTAAATTTATCCATGAAATGTCGTTTCGTTCGGAATCTGATCGAGAGCTTAACGCCCGAAGATGGAGAACACTCCGAAGCTACATCAGCATCTCTTCTAACCAATTGTTGATAGTTCCCTGCTGCAAAAAAATTTTAAACAGCAGCCAGATACAATGTACAGGGAATAGAAGATTTAGCTAGATACGGCGCAACAGCTTTCAACAACCTTTTAAAGGCATCTTTACTTAGCGAAAATATAATACAAACCTGAATTAAATTATAAATTTTAATAAAAACTTTTGTTGAAAATTTCCATTAGGTACTCACGCTGCATCAGCAATTCATATGTATTAGGAAGGTCTCTCAACGTACGTCTTTTAATTGTATGTATTGCAAATCTTTTTTTCTATAGTTCCAAGACCGCATCAATAAAAACGTCACTATTTGGTTTTAAATTTTATTAAAAGAAATACATAATTGAAAATTGATGAACGAATATCAATCAGCATGACAGATGTAAGCTGTTTTTGATTTCACTTTAAGTGATTTCGAAAAGCTTTCGAAATTATGAAATCGATCGAAATGTGGAACATGGAAAATAAATTCACTCGATTTGCAATTTCGATTTCATTTTCATTTCAGGTGATTTCTGGAACCTAGCTGTAGATCTAGTTTTTTATTTTTTATTTTCATTTATTTAAGAAAAATATAGATATAAAAGAAAATTGATGCTGTGCCTCAACTAAATAACTCGGAGTGTATTTTACATCATGAAAGGTCAATCTTCCACGAACAAGCTTTCATTATTCCTTTTTGTTTTTATGCTTACTTCTGGGAATTTAAATAATAATTTACGAGTTCGAATGTAGTGATGGCTGGCGACGCATAAGCGGAATTGTTTAATATTTAACGTAGGTATAAACGATGATGAAAAGACTTTTTATTGCAATAAAAATATATATTCTCTTTCAGCAAGGTTAATGCAAAGATAGCTACCTACATCCGTGAGACAAAATCGTATTACCCAATTAAAAAAACAAGAAATGCTTTTCAAGTACCTAACCGTAAGCAAATGTTTATCTTAAATGCCTATATCAACCCATTCTCTTCCTCTTTATCAGAGAAGTTCTAAAGTAGTTCGCAATTGTGTTTTTTTTTCCTTACTTTAAAATAAATATTTACATGACTGCGTGTTTGTATTATGTGTAATCATCATAGAATTACCCACTGGGAGTTAATTAATTAAAAATTCACGAGTTAATTATGTAGGTACTCGCATATGTTAGATACCAAGGTAGTTTGTGTGAAGTCTCACACAATAAATTAAAAAGAAAATTTTTATTTAGGTACGCATTCAACAACTAGGGGACTAGGGCAGTTCTACAGTTACAAAATATCGGGCGGTGGTATATGCTCCGGAATTTGCGCCGCTCAACACAACCATCATCATTATTATACTTACCTTCACACATTGTAGCTTGTTTGTATTAAAATTGAAAGTTTACCAATGACTCATAGAGTTAATTAAGAAAAGTTTTGCTGAAAAGAATTATTTTAATGGTATCGTCATCGTGGCCTTGTTTAAGTGTATGCCTTGCAATCTGCGAGTAACTCATAAATTATAACCTATACAGAGTATAGCTGTATTCTCTGGAGAAAGGGACACTAATTATAAGTCTAGTGCTTTGGTCGGTTTTATATGTAAATTGTTCTGTGTTTGCATGATGGAAAGGTTGTTCATATATTGGTGCTGGTAAGTAATCTACATTATTAATTATTAATATGAATAAACTCAGTTTTTCAATTCAATTAGGAATAACCGTAAGAAGACACTCAATAGCACACGCCACACACCTGTATCAAGTATTTTGAATCAACATGGCTGCCGTATAGTACGGGGTACTTAGATTTCATTATATGGTGCTTTGGGAAATAATTCCGAGGTGAAGTTTGACTTTGTTATTCAAAAGAGCACCACATTTTTCACAACTGTACTTAGAGTCATTATGCCGCCATTTTGTTTTTAACGGTAATTTTTGTTTTCTGCATTACTCTTGTATTTTTGATCTAAGAGAAAAAAGTTATACGACAAAGTTGTAGAAAATCAGATTTCCTACAAAAAATATTTTGTAACTTTTTTCGAAAAATCATACTGTTTAAAAGTTAGAGAGCATTTTTTGAACAAAATTAGGGGTTTATTTTTTGTATTCGTCTTAATTTTTTTTTTCTCTAAAATCGAAAAACAACTTTATTAGGAATTATAGAACTTTTAATTATCTATATTTTTTGCTAACATAGCTTTTAATTACGAAGTACGGTTCCCGCTCTACAGCGCATACAAGTTCGAGAAAACCAGTAGCATCATTTTTATCGAATATTACAGATACGAGTTTGGCCTTCGATTTTCGAAATGTAAGCAGTACACGACCTAGAAGTGAGTATCTAATTTTGCACAGATCTTTTCAGTGGTAAAGAGGCTTCATATTTTGATTTTTTAATGGTTATTTATATATTGTATCAAATTATTTGCGTAGTTTTAGATTAATACCAGGGTGGTTTTCCACACCACCCATGAGGTAGAGTTAAGAGAATAAATAGAAGGTGGTGACGATGCAGTGGCTAAAGACACTTTCAAGGAGGTTTCGTTTATAAACCGAAAGATTTTCTCGGACACTGGAAAAGTCAGAAGTTGAGAGCAGCGCTGCCACCCTGTAGATGATTAAGCGCAGTATATATGGGTAAGAAACGCAGTAGATTGCAATGTACCGCAGTAGATCTTACAAAAATACTAAATAAGGTGCCAGTTATAGCTATCATTGGAAACCATCATTGAAAAAGTTAATTGTTGATTTTGAGAAACTTCGAAAGGTTAATCATTGAACATTTTAATGCAGAAATATAGATTAGGACTTCAAAATTATTTCTCCTCCAAAAAAAAATCATTTTGACCCATATCTTCCCCATAACGTAACTTTTAATTTTTTCAATGATCATTGGTAAGGTAGTTCATCATTGAAAAAATAAAAGTCATTTTATGAAAAAATTTGTGCCAAATTGAATTTTGTTTTACCTAGAAATAATTATTAAGTCAATAAGCTTTACTTTGGCATCAAAATAATCATTTATTTTTTCTTCAAATTCTCTCAAAATTGACATTTAATATTTTCAATGATGGTTTTCAATGATAGCTATAACTGGCACCTAAAAAAAATAAAATTAGATTCATTTTAGGCATATTTTACTAATGAATTAAAACAGGAGACTTAATAACTTCAAAAGCGAACTCCTAAATTATAAGACAGTGGTTACATTCGACTTATTCCTCTGATTTTGTTTTTAATTTACAAAAAAAAAACTTCAACAAAAATCCAAAAATTGGAAAATTGAAATTTTCATAGATTTTTGTTGACTTTTTCTTTTGTGAAGTCAAAAAATTTGGAGGAGACGGTCGAATGTAAACACCATTTAAGTGAGCAATAACAAAAAAAAAGAAGAACTTAAAAACAGTGACATTTTGTTTGAAGAATTCATACATTTACAATTATTTTGGCCATTATTTCTTTTATCATCATCATCAATTCCTGTAACCCCGATCGGGGCATAGGGCGCCAACAAATCGTCGCCATCCTTCACTGTCTGCAGCTAGATATTTTAACTGGGGCCACGTCTTTCTCTGGGTATTTGCTTCTGCTAAGACTGTTGATTTGCATGTTGTTCTTGGTCTTCCAACCCGCCGTGCACTTTGAGTATTCCATTCAAAGGACTGCGTCGCAATATCGTCGTTTGGTTTCCTCAGTGTGTGACCAATCCGTTGCCATTTCCGGTTTCTTATGTCGACGTCCAGCCGATCTTGGCTTGTCCTACGCCACAACTCCTGGTTCGAAATAATTTGTGGCCAGCGAATCTTCAGGATGTGGCTGTGGCGTAGACAGCGATATACAAAAGCCTGCAATTTCCTCGAGATGGTGGCCGAGACATTCCAGGTTTCGCAAGCATAAAGGAGCATGGATTTGACGTTGGATTCGAAGAACATCAACTTAGTGCGTAAGGAGATTTGACTAGACTTCCAAATTTGAGATAGGGCACCGAAGACAGCACGAGCATTTCTTATTCTACCTTGAACGTCCAGATCTGTACCACCGTTTGCTGATACAGTACTTCAAAGGTAATTAAACTGTTCGACCTCTTCAACTGGCGTCCCCTGCAGAATTATACGCTGATGTGTCGATCAGCTTGTGAGGTGAGCATTATTTTTGTCTTTTTACTATTTATTCTAAGAACAATATACTCTCCTTTCACCTGCAGTGTTTGACACAACCCCTTCAGCTCACTGATGTTGTTTGCCATGAGACATATATCATCTGCATAGTCTAAATGACTAAGCTTTTCAAACGGTCTGAATGCCCTGTCTCTCTGCGTCTGCTGTACCAACACTGGCCGTCAATATGTCATCTATCGCGAGCAGAAAAATAATTGGCGATGGAACATCACCTTGTCTCACACCCTGCCGCACTTCGAAAGAGTCGGATAGCTGACCATTGTGCAAAACAAAACACCAAGCATTGTTGTAGGACTCTCTTATAATGGCAACAAGTTTTATAGGAATTCCTCTACCAAGAAGTGATCTCCATATACAATCGCGGTCAACTCGGTCAAATGCCTTCTCAAAATCAACGAACACGAGATGAAGCGGTGATTGAAATTCCGCAGACTGCTCGAGGACAATACGTAGGGTGTTGATAAGGTCGACACACGATCGACCGCTCCGGAAGCCAGCTTGGTGCCTTTTGAGTGTAGCCTCTATTTCTTTTATATTCGCCATTTAAGAATTTTAATTTATTGAAAAATAAATATAATATTGCATATTGTGTCTGAAGGCGACCAACAATGTTCTTTGGCGTCTATTAAATCTTTGGTTAAAACAATATTTTTAAGGGTTTTTGTGTCCCTTTAAAGAGGAGTAGATTTCTTTTGCTGCGCAGTAGATCTTCGTTTGGGACTAAGCGCAGTAGATCTGCTGCTTTAGGAGTAGGGTGGCAGCACTGGTTGAGAATAAAAATCCTCAAGTTGAATTCAACTTGTAGTGAATAAAATGGCTCTTTAATGTGCGCAACTTATTCACGTTTTCGTGCATTTATTTTCATATTTATGTTAATTGATATGTATGCATTCACAATCATATAATATATTCATAATATGCTTAACAACATTCACCATTTAATAAAGTTTTATTCAAAAATAATACATTTTCAAAGTTTTACCAATGTTGACGTCGCAATATCTTGCAACTGATCACTTACATATACGAAAATAAAAATTAATGCCATACATTTTTTTTTCTAGGGAACATAAATATCTACAAAATAAGTTCAAAATGTTTTCGGAGAAAATCCATTATTTAAAAGTAAAGAAGATAAATATTCGTTTTCTTTAAAATACCTAATCTCATTTTCGACTTTTAGATATTTTTTAGAATTAATGATAGTATACAAATTATGGCTGCTAGAAAAAAATGTTGTGTGCGTGGTTATAAAGGGCTAAATAATGTTTAAATATTTCACCTATGGTTTTTAGATAAGACCTAGTATAAAAATTAAATGTTAAAAACCTGTATTTGCGACAATTGACACGGTTGAAGTAGCAATATCTTACGACTCATAAACTGTTATTGAAAAAACTGTTGAAACCTTTTTTGTAAAGAATATTGTGTTCGACGAATTGAGCTTATTTACATATTTCGGCAACTTCTTCATTCAAGAGTAAACCCAAAATATCAGAAAGTGAGAATTTTTTCAAACTTTTAGGATAGTTATATGTTTAAAACTGCTTTTTTTTTGAGAAAACAATTACAATTTTTTCCTGTAATGTACATACAATCTTTGTATTAAGATGTTTTCGAAACTATTCACCATGAGCTCTTAACCTTTTCGGAGTTATATGCGAAAAACCGATAACTGACATTCTACACTGAATAATTTTTGACATGAACACGATTGGGCAATAAAAATTTGCGACAATTTTGCTTACGCAAAAAGAAGATAATTACGTTTAAAAATAATCACTTGAATTTCTTAGGCAGATTTGCCACTTTTTTGTACATATATTTTTCCTGGGCTATATCTTATTGGGCGTGTTTAAATTCCTTAGATACACAGAAAGATTTCCTGGTGATTGCTCAATTCTCATCCAGTAAACATTAAAAAACTAGCCATAAGAATTCAGCACCCAGGAAGCAAATTTTTATTTACTTATTATTCCGCGCTCACATTTTTAAGTGTATGATAATCATGAATCATTTCCAAGACATTTATGTGCAACGGTTTCGTGTGCTAAGAGATGGATTTTTTAAAGAAATTCAATACTTTTTTTTTGTTTAGAGGTCAAAAGTATTTTTAGAGAAAATTCTGAGTCGCATTACAAAAAGATTGGGAACCACTCTGCTATATTCAGTCACTCCACTTAAAACATTAAAGTTTGTCTTTATTATATAAAAGTCAGGGTCTGTCAGCAATTCTACAATTCACTTTCGATCGAAATGAAATTGAAATCGATTTAAGATTAAATTTGGTGTTCCACATTTCACTTTGATCGATATCAAATTAATTTTTTTCGAAGTTAAAACTGAGCGGATTTCCGTGTTCCATATTTCGATTATATCTATTTTCACGTGATTTCAATTCAACCAGATCTATTCAAGCGAAACTGTGAAACACGTCCTATGACTCCAGGAAATGTCGTTTTGATATATACTCGTTCGGCATCTGATATTTTGATTTTAATCCATATTGGAGCAAATTTGTCTTTCTAACACTTTCAGGATGCGTGTAAAGATTTTGGACACTGTGCTTCGGCCAATAGTAACTACAGCACCTTGCAGAGAATGGAAGATCTTTCTATATGCGGCGCAACAGTTTCAAACAACATTTTAAAGGCATCTTTACTTAGGCGATAATACAAACTTGAATTCAATAATAAATTTTAATAAAAAAACTTCTGTTGAAAATTGCCATCAGGTACCTACTTCAACAATTTTAAATGGATGAGAAACGTCTCTCGTATTTATGTCTTTGAATTTTCTTTATTGCAATTTTTTTCTTCTCAAGGTCTTCGACTGCAGCAATCATTATTTTTATTTTATTAGAAGAAAAACAAATAATATCGAAATTTAAGAACGAATTTAAATGGGCGATCACGTACACTGGCTCAATTTAGAGCTGAACTAAGGTCAGACCTTTGATTATATATGATATGGAGTGCTCGTTTCTATCCCTAATGCATTGAGCCTGTGATAGAGGGCGTGATTTCAATATAGAGAAGGTATTTTGACAGCTGGCAGCTATGATGGTGTTGTTGTAAAAACCGTCTCTATATTGAGAATTAAATAACCGCATAGATTACGCGCCCCCTATGATGGTTACGTTTTTGGAATGTAAACGTGCACTCCATATTATATACACTCAAAGGGTCAGACTAAATTTTCCTTCAATGGCACACGGGGTGAGCAAAGCTCACAGTACCTACAAATATCTTAGGTATTATCAGGCGCAGCTTCTCAAATTTCAAGAAGGCTGCCCTTTGTGTTGATTGTTTGATTGCTGATTGTTTGAAATTCAATTTTTTTACTAATGATTTTGACAACATGCGCAGAACTGAGCAAAAATGAACACGCTAGTCATATTACCTGTAATATATGTATCTTGAGCAAAGCTGGCTGAAAATTCTGTGTACATGAACCGGCTTTAATTGTAGTAATACTTTCAGTTTGAGAATCAAAAAAAAAATATTTTCCTTAACAATTTTCAGTTTAGCATGCCAACAGAATTGATTTTTTTTGGCTAGAAACGAACAACTGTGTATGTATTAGTAATTATACTTTGTAAGTCCGCTCGAAACAAGGATGAAAATTGTAGTCCTTTCATTCCTCACTCTTCACCTTCCCCAGTTTAGTCCGGCTCAAAATTGATCCAGTGTGTGATGGCCTTTACTTTATTTTGTTTTTAAAGACGTACAATTTCTTGAGCTTGAGGTATCATATCATAGCATTAAGAAAACCAAAACACTAGCGGAACATTTAAAACAAGTAACACGATACTGAAGGAATAAGTATGACACTAAAAGTAATTTTGCCTACAAAAACGCCTGCAGTCATACTAAAATTGTTTTAAATTGTGGGCCATATTGTTTCTGTTCGCACTTCTATATACAATTGTATCGACTGTAATATGATGTTATAGCCTGAGCTCTCTTCACAGAGTGCAGTTGAAAATTATTAAAGTTCATACCGAATTTTTTAATAAAGAATTCCTCCATAATCCATGTCCATTATCTGATCTGATATAAGGATTATTATGGATTGATTAATTTTTAAATTCACCAAACACTGAAAATACTTTTTTCAAAAAAATAAAATATATGTATGTATGTACAAATAATCCTCGACAGATAAATACAAGCTTTTTGCTAATTAGCAGCTAATTACTATGTTTGTTTATCAAATTGGCTTTTTTGCTATAAGCATGAATGATTTTTGTTTATTTATGAACATAATACTTTTGAGCATTTTAATTAAATTTAAAGCTTTTACTGGTTGACACAATATTTTGAGGAATTAAATTGATTTTAATGACTTTGTGTATAATTGATTAGAAATTGATAATTATTTTTTCATTGGAAACAAATATACACAATTAAAAAATCATCATACCAAAAGTGCAAAATTAAATTCATGGAATGAAATTTTAAAAATCATATTGCTTTGACCCCAAAGGATAACAGAATAGAGTGGATAATATTTGAGACGTTTATTATTTAAAAACCCAATCAGACACAGACTTCGAGTTTGTCTCAAAAACCTTACACATATGATGAAAGCGAAAAATATTAGACGCGACTGAAGAATACGAAATTTACAAAGCATAAAAGACAGAACAAGATAGACTATTCAACAATAAACTGACATTCAAAGCGAATACACTTAATGAAACTGCAATAAATCATCAACAAAACAATAGAACAACACAAAAGCTCCACCAAAATAAAATAAAAACAACAACACAAACGCAGCCTGAGACAAGAGCTTAAGCTTGAGCTTAATAACGTTTAATAATATCAAAGTAGTTCGACCGATGATGGAGTAGCAACACTCCGAAACGCGTTGCATAGATAAATAAAAAAAGTTGTGAATGTGATATTAGTTTTAAATTTAAATTAAATAATTTTTTTTTTAATAAATACAAAACTAAAATTTTTTTCTAATTTTTTAATAATTTCAGTTTAAGAATAAATAAAAAATATACATTCAAAACAGTTTTAGCTATACAAACATAGTTATAGATTGTAAAACGAACACAGTTGCTTAAACCCTGTGGGGAAATTAAATTGATTATACAATAAGGATCACCTGACCAGCTGGCTAGGATGATTACAATCAACTACATATACCTACTCTCCTGTATAACAATCATCATTAAATATAATCTCCCAAGTCACCCTCTGAGCGTCTCGTAAATTGATTCCCTCAAGCTCAAACCGATGATGACATCTTGATTCCAATAAATCTCCTATTTTCTAATTTTGTTCACCAGCACCACAAAATCAACCAACACCCCCCATATTATTTTACCGTCCTCTTTTCATTTCCGTAAGAGAATCACGACAAATAAAACCATCTAGTGATTTTCCGCACAATGATGTTGACAATCTGTGAGATACTCTAATCTGAAAGAAGGAGCAGGGCGCGCTATTGAATTCAACATAAACTTTTCAATTAATTTAACGTATCGAATGTCTTTTGTGGTATCAATGATCCGATTCGTCAAATTGAAGCGGAAGCGTAGATATTTATTTTAGAGAAGCAGTTTCTTGAAAAAGCAATGCAGCAAGATGCAGCATCGAATTTAGCTTGTGATGAATTTTGTATCTTTAGATTATTTTTACAATGCTGGAATAGAGTTAAGCTATTGTGGTTTGTGGGATTGAGGCAAAGACCTTGTAATCCGATGCGTCCGACCATAGATTGAATACTTAAAGCGGAATCACAACGGATTGAATTTTCATTTTCTATTTTATGAAATTCAATCGATACCACATACATACATACATATTCGTTCATACTATTCAAAGGGAGATTTATTAACATTTTTATTGGGGTTGTTGACTTGATCGGGGAATTATACCGTTTGAGTGATAAACGGATTGACTTCAAATATATACAATTCTGTTTGCTGTAGTTTTGGTTGATAGTTTTCACTTTGAGCTATACACTCCGCTCCACTTGAATAGAAACAAACTTTTTTTTACTATCAGAGCGTTAGTTTATAAATTCACCTTTTGGTTTCAGTTCCTGAAAGAGAGATCTATTGCGAATAAAACTGCAGGGACAGGATAATTCGGGAAAATACCATTAGGTTATTTTTTACCACTTTTCTAATAACTTCATGAAATACGCTGTTTTTTTTGCGCCACTTGAATAGAAACAGTGTGCGTTTTGTCTCTATAGACTACGGAAAGAAGAAAAATATTGTTCTAATAATGGAAGTGTAGTTGCCCGTAGCATAATGGTTAGTGCGTTCGACTGTCACACTGGAGGTCTGTGGTTCGCTTCCCAGCCTCGTCCACCTAAAAACTAAAAAGTTTTTTTTCAGGGCTACTGCCTCTTGCGAGGAATTGACAAATCCTCCAAGAGTATCACTTGTCACGAATAAGTGCTGCTCGTCTAGCCGTTCGAATTCGGCATACAAATTATAGGTCCCTTCCATTCCTGTCGACAGGCGCACACAGGAATGGTTGCGAGTTGTTAGTCACTAGGCCCTGGTTCTTTATGAGCCGTTGTGCCACCCGATTTATTTTATTTTTAATAATGGAAGTTTGGATTACAATAATAATTGTTTTATCAAAGAAAAGATGGGCCGCGGAAAACCATTAAACCCTACAGAAAAAGCCAAGATAGAAGAACGCGCGGAAAACAAGCTACCCCTACGTGAAATTTGTTTGGTCAAACCTTAGAAATAATAAAAACTATGAAAAAATGTGTAAGTAAGGCAATCAAGAGCCACAACAGAAGTAGACCGAAGAAAGATAATAAGACTGTCTTCAAATTCAAGCGACTCTGCTGCTAAACTCAAGGCGAAGAGTGGGATTACAGCGAGTCTTAACACTGTTAAACGTGTTATTCGTGGGTCACAACATTTGAAGCGCCTAAAATTGAAGAAAAAACACCGTTAAATCCAATACGAAGACACAATATATTAGATTTTTGAAGGAAGGATATGACGTGGAAGCAAGAGTGGACAAAAGTGGTATTTTCTGACGAAAAGAATCAATTTCGATGGCCCGGACGGATAGAATTACTTTTTTCATGTTATAAGGAAGGAACCCAGGTTTCTGGAGCAGAGAAGTCGGTATAATGGCGTAAGGTGCGATTTTCTGGTTTAAAACAATTAATCTGGACTTTCCCACATTAAAAATGACGGCAAACTCCTACAAGGAAATATTGCTGCAAGACGATTTCCCCAAGTTTACTGATGTCCTTGGACCATAACCATGGACATTTCAACAAGAAAACGTGCCAATCCTCAACGCAAGGATCATTAACAGTTGGATATCCGAGATGGATAATCCTTACTTCAATGGCCACCGTATTCTACGGACCTAAATATTATTGAAAACGTATGGGGATGGATGCATCATAAAGTTTTCGATTCTGACCGACAATATGAGGACAAAGAATCACTTACTGCTGCAATCAGAAAAGCATTAAGTGCAATTTCTTTAAATTATATAAAATAACTGCGTTATTCAGTCTCCAACTGGGGTTTTCAAGTTATTTCAAATAAAGGTGGAAGAAAACATATTAAAATATGAGTACAAATAGAAAAACTACCAAGGTTTACTGCACTTTTTCAATTTGTCTCCTTATTTAAGAGAATGTTTCTATTCAAGTGGCGCAGAAAAAACAGTGTTTTAAATGAAGTAATAATGGTATTTTCCTGAATTATTCTGTCTCTGCAGTTTTATTCGCATGAGATCCCTCTTAGGAACTAAAACCAAAATGTGAATTTATAAATTTACCAAAGCTCTGCACGCTCAGATAGTAAACAAAAAGTTTGTTTCTATTCAAGTGGAGCGGAGTGTATATAGAAGTTTTGAATTACTACATTAGCTTGATATAATTTTATTGATTTGATGAAATTTAATGTTATCTTCCTCGAATGTATTTAGGGATACTAATGCAAATATATGTAGTGTAGGTAAATGATAGGGAAATGGAATTTTTGGAAATAATAGTTAGTTCTTATGTGTGTTAGGTGGACCATAGATTTGATTTTATATGAGAATAAATAATTGACTTATTTGCTTTACATTAAATCAGAAGTTGATAACCAATGCAAATGGTAAACATGTATACAACGAAAATACAAGACTTAATTTTCGAATCGGGCGCTAGATTTAATCGCGCTGATAGGAAATACGTATTATGGTCAATAATATTTGATTTGTGAACAGCCTAAAGAGATTACAAAATTATTTACCTTCCAAGATGTTATTGTACTGGTCAGTTTTCAAAATGTTAGCCTACACACCTGTTTACATTAATTTGTTCTGTTAAAATTTGTTTATTTAACTATTTGTATAAGTTAAAACATTATTTATAGATTGTGTGTTGATTAGAAATAGTTAGTTAGATAAATACAGTAATAAAATATTTTACAATATTTAGTTTTTTGTTAGTCTTTAGGTTGTGATAAGAAATATATCTACCTATGAGTATGTAATGATTTGAAAAAAAAACGAAGACTTTGTTTATGGTTTTTCAAAACTCCATTAAAAATGTTTTTGTACTTAACATTTTTCGCTCAACCACAGTAAATTTAATGTTATAGACAGTTTAATGATTTTAAGACATTTTTCTACCTACAAAAGCGTAATATCTACTAAGAAACTATTTTTATTTATTTAAACATTTTGAGGAGAATATTTTAAACGTGTGCGCAGACTTTAAAAAATTCAAATAAATTTCATCAACCTGTTTTTGAAACATCGAATTTTCAAAACATTTAAACATTCTTTTTTAATCAAAAACACTTATGTTTTCAAAATTTTAATATGCATTATTATTTTTACTTTTTAAGGGTTTTTGCAAAAAAGAAAAAAATGGAATTGTAATCGAGGTTTCCAATATAGTCCAGTAACTATATATGATTCAATTAAAAAGTACAAGTGACCTCAACTCCAGAAATTATTGTGTTTCGCCCAAGGTATAACAGTGGGCTCTTCAGTCAGTCTGTTATACCCTACTAAGACACAAAATTTGGTCGATGTTTACCGACTCTATATTTACATTTACGTATATGCGTCAAATCTGGTATTTTGTTTTTTGCTCATTTGTTCAGGATATTGGCCAAGGAAACAACCTAAGATTTCGACCTCGAGCGGCGACCGCTTCGTGGTCAAAAATCACAAAAACAACGATTTATTCGCGCTTTTTTCAGTTATTAGCGATTTTAGTCCTAAAGAAGTAAATTTAAATAAAAACATTGTTCTACGATTTCAAAGTAACCTACTTTGATCCAATTTGAGCTTTGAGCACAAAACCATCACTCAAGACCGAGTGGTTTCCTAAATACATCATTTCAAAATTTAGCGATAGAAAAAAAATAAAAGGTAGTATTATCAAACGGTATAATGAAAAATAAAGAATGGTTGGCATAAATGCAGCAGAGCCCTAGAACGAGTAGGTTGAGCCAAAATAATAGGAACATTTTACCAGAAGGGAGGTCTATATACCCGCGTTAAGATGGAAGGGGCAATTATAAAAAAAGAATGGCTTAACGTAACAATGGTAACACCCACAATATCTCCTATAGCTTAAGCACAGAAACCCATTCATGAATATATTTTTTAAATAAAGTTATTTTAACCGATAGTTTTTGAGATTAATTCCCAAACTCAAAGTTTGGAAAAAGAAATTTTCTCCAAAGATGAAGATCCTACTGCTACTAAGTAAATAGTAGAATATTCTTTTTGTGTCGTGACCCGACGAGTGTCGTACGACACGATTATAGAAACGTGTCATGCCTTTCTCTCGTGTCTCGTGTCTCGTGTCGAAATACATTTCAATTAAAGCAAACATCGTCTGACACATTAATTATTAAAATAAACTTTACAAAAAACAAATATTTTTTTGACAGAAAAAACCTAATTCAAACACGTGCCGGTCACGCACGAAAAACTGTGTTTAGTCGATCACTGTGTCACGTGATTTTCGGAAAACTCGCGTAAGGTAATGCCGTGCCGCTCTATCTATGCGTTGTTCTATTAATTAAGGCCCTCATTATGAATAGCGAATCGAACTTAAAACTTTGGGAATTCGCTTATTTCGTATTAAGAATAGCGATTCGCTAAAATAAAGTTCGCTTCAAATGTCAAAACTTTAGCGAATTTGATTATCACTGTATTACAAATAGCGAACTTTCGCTAATCTGTTCGCTAAAAGAGTCAAAACTTATCGAACTAAAATTCTATGTGATAACCGTATCGAATTTAAAGTAAAAGACCTTTTAATTATTTGTTATTGTTTATTTTAGGTAAAAATTAAGAAATAAATAAATTGATATGTATCCTAAAACAAATGGCAGTCGATTTCCAAATTTGTAGGTCTTCCGCGTCGAATAAATGGTCGATTTGTAAGGCAAGTTCAGGATCTCAAAGGTATCACTGTAAAAATACTGAGCAAAAAAATGTTAGCTCGCCTGCTCACGTCCGTTTGTTCGAAGATAAATTTGAGATCTCATTTTCCACGGAATCACTCACTTATTTTGTAAGAATAATGAACATAAATGTAGAAATATTATTTTTCCAATTAAATAAACACAAATGCGTCCTTGCTATGTATATGTGATGATAGAACATAAACTTAGAAAAAGAAGAAATATGAACCGGCATATAAAGGGTGATTTTTAAAGAGCTTGAGAACTTTTTTTAAAAAAAAAACGCATAAAATTTGCAAAATCTCATCGATTCTTTATTTGAAACGTTAGATTGGTTCATGACATTTACTTTTTGAAGATAATTTCATTTAAATGTTGACCGCGGCTGCGTCTTAGGTGGTCCATTCGGAAAGTCCAATTTTGGGTAACTTTTTCGAGCATTTCGGCCGGAATAGCCCGAATTTCTTCGGAAATGTTGTCTTCCAAAGCTGGAATAGTTGCTGGCTTATTTGTGTAGACTTTAGACTTGACGTAGCCCCACAAAAAATAGTCTAAAGGCGTCAAATCGCATGATCTTGGTGGCCAACTTACCGGTCCATTCCTTGAGATGAATTGTTCTCCGAAGTTTTCCCTCAAAATGGCCATAGAATCGCGAGCTGTGTGGCATGTAGCGCCATCTTGTTGAAACCACATGTCAACCAAGTTCAGTTCTTCCATTTTTGGCAACAAAAAGTTTGTTAGCATTGAACGATAGCGATCGCCATTCACCGTAACGTTGCGTCCAACAGCATCTTTGAAAAAATACGGTCCAATGATTCCACCAGCGTACAAACCACACCAAACAGTGCATTTTTCGGGATGCATGGGCAGTTCTTGAACGGCTTCTGGTTGCTCTTCACTCCAAATGCGGCAATTTTGTTTATTTACGTAGCCATTCAACCAGAAATGAGCCTCATCGCTGAACAAAATTTGTCGATAAAAAAGCGGATTTTCTGCCAACTTTTCTAGGGCCCATTCACTGAAAATTCGACGTTGTGGCAGATCGTTCGGCTTCAGTTCTTGCACGAGCTGTATTTTATACGGTTTTACACCAAGATCTTTGCGTAAAATCTTCCATGTGGTCGAATAACACAAACCCAATTGCTGCGAACGGCGACGAATCGACATTTCACGGTCTTCAGCAACACTCTCAGAAACAGACGCAATATTCTCTTCTGTACGCACTGTACGCATTCGTGTGGTTGGTTTAATGTCCAATAAAGTAAACTGAGTGCGAAACTTGGTCACAATCGCATTAATTGTTTGCTCACTTGGTCGATTATGTAGACCATAAATCGGACGTAAAGCGCGAAACACATTTCGAACCGAACACTGATTTTGGTAATAAAATTCAATGATTTGCAAGCGTTGCTCGTTAGTAAGTCTATTCATGATGAAATGTCAAAGCATACTGAGCATCTTTCTCTTTGACACCATGTCTGAAATCCCGCGTGATCTGTCAAATACTAATGCATGAAAATCCTAACCTCAAAAAAATCACCCGTTATAATGAAATTGGTCAAACAATTGCAAAATGCAAATAATCTGGGAACTGAAACTAAAACCACACTAATTAACCACATATTCTTGAAAACATTTCAGGACAAGAAATTTTATTTTGCAATATTCACTGTAAACACACAAGTAGTACCGAATCATAAAATATTTTAAATTTAGTTTAGCCAGCCATTTTATACAAAATTAATATGTGAGTGATGCTCCATTCGAATATTATTTTCTTTTTTAACAAACAAATAATCACAATTCACAAACAGAAATAAAGTCTAGCCATTTGACGTTTGACATGTGTAAATTCATATGAAAACTGTTGGCGGCATTGATTTCTGAAGCGAATCTGGAAGCTCGCTAACGCTAATACCGTGATAAGTGAAATTCGCCAAATAGTTCGACTTTAAGCGAACGTTAGATTCGCTGTTCATAATGAAGGCCTTATATTGTTTACAAAAACTCGTGCTGTGTTGTGTAGCGTCACTCGTGTCGAACGTGTCTCAATATGCGCCTAGCCTAAGGGTTAGTATCGGTATATCACTTTAAATCACACACAACAATAATGTAGATAGATATTAGGGGGGCGCTTATTTTTGCAATCTTTGAGGTGTTGAAATGTCGCTTCCAAAATATTTTATAAAATTAAATACAACAATAAATAATGTTGGTTTTGTTAATTTACTGTACATTTTGGTTGGGATATTGTTTAAAAAAATAAAGAATATTTGTTTGTACACTTTATTTTATAGAAGCAGATTAATAAATCGTCATGGTGAGTTCTTATTTGTCGTACAGACCATTTTTGCCGAAAATGAGTTATGAATGTCATCTTATATTTTCGACAACGCTCTTTCGATTGGTGAAATCAGAATTGTCCTAATTCTTTTTGTTTTCGAGATAGAAAATGTGATTTTGTCCTACACACCATTTATTTTTCCATGAATTTTATGCTTATTTGTCCTATATTCATACATTTTTTGTATACGGTAGGACAATTTTTAAACTGGTTTTAGACATACAATTCGATTTGACACTGCAACTTAAACAATATTACTTACTGTGCTATTTGGTATGAAACCCAGAGTGGCGGAATAGGCAACGATTTGGCATGCCCGTCAGTAAAAAATACTAAAATCTATTATTCAGGGGAACACAAAAATTACTAAGATTATCCTTTGGTCGGATTAATGTATTCCACAGAAAAAAAAATAGCATAACATCTCTTGATTTGCTAAAATATTTGGAAGATAATAGCCGAATGCTGTCCACAGCAGAATAGAAAGACATTTGCAAAATTAAATGCTGACCGAAATGCATCAGATGCGCATTTGATGCAAAGTTATAAGTTCCAAAACTCAAACGTGAAAATGTTTACAAAGCAGCAAGTTTCTTAACGCATCCGATGCGTAGTCGATGCGCATTAACTCAGCAAACTGCGCATCAATAAATTTTGGGATGCTTTTATTTGACATTTGTTTTGAAAAAAAAAAAATTGTCTTAGCAGTAAGCAAAAGTTTTTTGTGTTGTTAAGATTTCTTTAGTTTTAGTAAAATTGTGTTTTTTTTTTGAGTGAAAAAAAGTGGAAAATTAAAAGTGAAAAGGATAATGCTGCCTGTCTACTGATTCAAGTTTTGGGAATTTCTCTTTCTTCGATGAGTTTGAAAAACTGTTGCGTACATAACGTTAGTTTGTGCTTCAAATACGTGAATATTTGACACATACATTTTGTTTAATGTCCGCTCTCCGTATAATGTGCGTTCCGAATTGCCAAATTTATACAAAGTATAATGATTACAAAGTATAATGTTTACGTACCTGATGCGTATGAATAAGGTTTTGCTGGCGCATCAAAACTTTTAGTTTTTCATTTTGGAACTCAGCCAAAGTTACTGTCAAAGAACTATGAAAACATTCAATTGAAGATACTACAGTGCCTAAAAGAGGACTTTAAAAATGTTAACTCTGCAAGCTTAAAATTTTAAAAACTTTGGAGAGATAAATTATAGTCAAGCAAAAGAAATAATTTACGGCTCAAGTAATTATACGAGCATTCAATACAAGATAGATAATGGAGAGTATGCTGACCCAATTTTGGTCCCCGTATTAGCTTCAGCTAGGGGGAAGAGGCGAATTATTCCAGTTCCGAAATCCTTGCCACTTGTTCCATTACTTAATATTTCTGGAACTATCTCTAATGAAAAAAGGACATCATCTCTATGTTTCCTTACATATGCATTACAGCGAAGATGTTACATTATATAAGGCTGATTCTATTCTGAACTGAGCTACCTTACACACATTTGTGAAACAAAACTACAAAATATGAATAGGAGTTAGGTTTTTCTTATGTTTGTTTTTAAATTATTTAACTAACCTTAGAAAAAACATTTTTATTTATTTTCTGTTTATTTTTTTTTACTTAAACAATGTTACAATGAGATTTCAATGAAAAAATATAGTACAGGAAAATTAGTAAAAAAAAACGATCGTTTTAGTGAACGAAATAAGGGACGGCTGAATTTTGTTTACTTCAAGGAGGGCTATTAAAAAAACTTATGTCCAGTTTTTTCGAGACGCCATCCCCCTGGGGAAATCCGCCATTTTGGAAAACGCGAATTGATCTATATATCCGAAACTATTGATTTGAAGTGAAAAGTTGTCACAATAAGATTTGTTGGAAATAAAATTGTCTTTTATTTGTCATCAAAACTTTTGTCTGCGTGGACAATATTTTTGAGGTTATGTCGCTTTATTTTTTTTTTTTCCTTTTTTACTTTTTCACAATTTTGTCATTTCGTAAGAAACTTACAAATTGAGGACCACAAATTTTAACAAATTTTCATATATTTTTTAAAATGATGCGACATCCTAGTCTAAAGTGAGAGCTTTTGGAAAATTAGCTGCTAAATCAATTGAGCCTATTAAGTACAATAAAGATAGACTTTTTCGTGGAATGAAATATTTGTAAGCTGATTTCTTTATAAATGTAAGAGTGCTATTAAAAAAGCTTATGTCCGGGTATTCGGGACGCCATGACCCTGGCGTTATCCACCATTTTGTAAAATGCGAATGGACATATATCTCCAAAACTATTGATCTAAGAAGAAAACCGAAAGACCAAGGTTATAGGAAATTAAACCATCTTTCATTTATACATACATTTTTTTCGGTGTGGGCAGTATTTTCAAGGTTATGTCGTCTTGTTTTTAATTTTTTTTTGCAATTACACATTTTTGACTTTCCGGAGGAAACTTACGTGAATTACTTTTCAATTAAGAATTTTAGAACACTAAATTTGCAACATTTCGATATATTTTTGAAGATGATGCGATACCGCAGTCAAAAGTTGCAATTTGGTGTTTTAGAATTCTTATTTTGTCAGTAATTCACGTAAGTTTATCCGAGAACAACAAAAATGTGTAATTGTGACAAAAAAAAAAAAAAAAAACAATAAAACGACATTACCTTGAAAATATCGCCCGCACTGGAAAAAATGTAGCAGTAAACGAAAGATAATTTAATTGCCTTCAAGCTTGGCCTTACAATTTTTCCTCTAAGATCAATAGTTTCGAAGATATAGATCAATTCGCGTTTTCCAAAATGGCGGATTTCCCCAGGGACATAAGCTTTTCTAATAGCACTACTTTCAGGTATAAAAAATTCAGTCGTCCTATATTTCGTTCCACAAAAAAATCTATGTTTCCTGTACTAATATTTGATTTTCAAATTCTCTTGTGTGTTCTATATCCAATTCAAATTCCAATAGAAATGGAGATAGGATAAAATATTAAACTTAGATTTTTGATGAGTTTGCAAATGTATGGGCAGGTGTCCTATCTCCATTTTACTACTTATTTTAAACCCAATTTAATGTTCCAATGTTACAAAAACATTGTAACACGTAGTAGCCCGTAGCGTTATGGTTAATGCGTTCGACTGTCACGCTGGAGGTCTGGGATCGCTTCCCAGCCTCGTCCACTTAAAAACTAAAGTTTTTTTCAGGGCTACTGCCTCTTGCGAGGAATTGACAAATCCTCCAAAAGTATCACTTGTCACGAATAAGTGCTTCTCGTCTAGCCGTTCGGATTCGGCATAAAATTGTAGGTCCCTTCCATTCCTGTCGAAAGGCGCACACAGGAATGGTTGCGAGTTGTTAGTCACTAGGCCCTGGTTCTTCATGAGCCGTTGTGCCACCCGATTTATTTTTTTTTTATATTAAAAAAACATAAAATGCAAATTCCTAAACGCATTAATGGGCAAATACCCAAACTTTCGAAAAAATATAAAAATTCTTTTGATTGAGCACAAAAAAATAAACATAACATGGTTTCTAAGTTAAAAAATGCTGTCCTGAAAAGTTATTTTTTTGGCGCTTAGGATAAATTAGAACTCACGTGACTGTGAAATGTGATTTATTTAAAGATTTTCCATCAAATCTTACAACTTTTGCAAATGCTCGACAGCATGCGTGTTTTCAAAGTTTCACGGGAAAATATAAACGAAATTAAAGCATTACAAAATAAAGACCCACTCTATTATTTTTCTACTCAACAAAAACATCATGATGTGAGTGAATGGAATAGTTCTTGGAATAAATACAAAACGACGTATTTTTTGTTCAAATATTTTTAATTTTATTTGCGAACACAAAAAAAAAAAAAACGAACAAAGCAATTGGATAATTATAATAATATTAAAAGAAATTAATAATAAAAACAAAAAAAAAAAATCAAATCGCCAGCAGAATTATTTTTATTGATTTTTTCACACATCAAGGAAAACTTTTTTTGACACATGCTCATTATTACTATAATGGGTTGAAAATTGTTTTATGCATAATAATTTGTGCAACGTTGTATAGTGGCTACATAAATCCTTACGTAATGCAAGACTATTCATCTGTTCAGCGGATTCTAATGAATAAGGCTGTAATAGTTTGCACATTTAACAATATAAAACAACAGAGTTATGAGTTCAAAAGCTTCCACATATCCTTTTTTGTGTTTGCCTTTATAAAAGTTCCTACAACATTTTAACTCGTATTATATAGTCCACTGACCAATGTCATTTCAAAAGTGATTTACTTGTAACTTTAAAATTTCACAAATTTCACAAACCATTAATTTATACGCAAACATGCAAAACTGACTCCATAACTTTTCTAGTCAATTATAATACAAAACACTTTGGTTGTTAGAAAAAGCTTTCACACACAATTCTATATGCTAACACAAGATGTGTAAGTTTCAATTGTCCAAAAAATTAGTTTTCAAAAATAAACTTTCCAAAAACCAGTTACAAATTGAAATAGTCGAACGTAGAACGAGTACGATATACCCAGAAAAAGTTTTTTTTTTAATTTTCCAACATATTTACATCCATGGAAGCATCCACACAACCTACCTTCTTATTTTGTCGGATTGATTTTTCCACGTTGTACCACCCCCTTCGACGTCGTGGTAACATTTTCCAATTTCAAACCAGGTTTCAGCAAAAAAAAAAAAAAACTTTAAACTTTATTTGTAAATAAAAAAAAATGAATCAAACTTAAACGCGATAAGTATCTAAAAAAAAGAAACTTCTTCCGCCATATTATCGATAGCTCATCATAGAACTCAATCATGTTATACATAATATTGAAACCAAATCAAACAGAACTGATGTGACAAATTCAAAAATAAACACAAAATAGTAGGTAGAAAACTTTTCTCGATTGGCACAAGTTTGCCTGCACAAGCACTTTCAGATTCAGACCTCACAGAGCACAGCACACACTTAAAATTGATTGAGATGCTTATTTTGACAAACGAACCAATTTGCTGTCAAAATATTTGACAAAAAAAAAAAACCGTGATCACTCCGAAATACAGAAGACTCATCAGAAGCCAGAAGACATACTCAATAAAACTAATTAACGAAGTTTCCCGGTAGATGCATCATCCTCAACGTCAACGACAGACGAATCGATTTTTTACTGCAGACCTGTTCGAAAGGTAAAAACGATCTAACCGTCTAATGTTTACAATTGGCGCGGCGGCGAGGCAATGGCAGCGCACGCGGTAAAAATTCAAGACAACAACAAAACAAAAACAAAAAAAAAACATATAAGATAAAAGATATAGGTACTGTGCCGTCAGAGAGGCAAAAGATACATTCGCTTTTGGTCTTTGCTTTTGCTTTTCACCGTGGTTGTGGGGCAGCTTGTGGCGGAACATCAACACTGTTGGGGCTTGGGCTTTGGGTGTTCCCTAGCCTAGAGGGCGAAGGGGGCGGAGGAGTGTGTTGAGTTGCCACCGAATCTTCTCTGGGGTCGTCATCGCCGCGTCGGAAGCTGAAATTTCACATTCACACAAAAGTTGTTTGCTTCGTGCGCCATCAAGCTTGATGGTGACACTTCTGCAGACAAAACACTGATTATTGCTTTCGTTACGAACGAGAGCGAGGGTTGGATGTAGGAATGGGTTTTTATTACTACTTCTTTGGTCTTTCATGTATTGTTTCAGTTGCATATCACCGTAGTGTAGAGTTTTGTATGCACAGTGCAATGACAGTACCTAACAGAATGGGTCTGGCTCGTACCTCACATGGGGTCTGGCCCTCTTTATGTTTTATTGTGTTTTGGGATGGGGCGAAGCGTATATCCGTTTTAGGGTGTAGCTTTAGCTGATACTACTGCATAAACCATAAAGTATCGGTCGAAGATACGAAGATTCTTTTATGTTTACGCTTTTATGCTCTTTACACATGAGAGGCTAACAAGAAAACAGAGTTTGAACAATATGCGAAATGCGTTGTTGGCTATTGGAATTAATATAGGAGGTTTCTATAGATATACTATAGGTTAGGTTAGTGCGTCAGTATAGAAGTCGTTGTTAATAATATTATGGAAGGCAAAACCACAAAATCCGTTTTGCAGCTTTACGTTTGGTTCAGGGTTGATATTTATTTGGTCATTGGCATCAGTTGGGATTGGGAAGATGGTTTAAATGCATACCTAGAGGTAGATATTAAATTTATAAAACCATGAAACGAATACCTATTCTGTCGGTAGGTACCTATAAAGGGGTCCAACTTTATTTGTGCAAGGTTATGGTTGGTTATTGTTGGGAGCATCATAGCGTTACAAAAACAATAGGGGTATTAAAAAGAGTAAAGTATTTTTTAACTGCAAAAATATTTTAAAATAAATGGGAGAGTGATGGTAAATTGTAAGAGTGGCAATGACTTTATGAAGAAGCGAACGTGATTATGAGTTCGAGAGAAATCAGCTAATTTCAATCATAGGTAGGTACCTACCTAATGTGGCGAGCGCTTGTCCTTATAGTGTTAGGGTAGGGCATGAAAGTTAGTTTTAGTATTGAAGTTTTAAGTTATTATTGTTATTATTGTACTATTCGTACTAGAATGTCAGCTTATTAGGCTTGACCATTCTTTATTCCGTCGTTGTTCAAAAATTCAATGAAATTGAAGTTTTAAGACAATTTTCAAATACGGTAAATAAATAAGACTGCATGTTAGATAAATGCATCAGCATGCGAATGAAGATTTTTCATATTGATGTTTTCATTATTTCGCGTTAATGATACAGGTTTTCATGAATTTGTAAATAAAATTTACAAAATATGTTTTATGTAGGTATTCTAAATGAATGAAAACAAACTTGATTATTAGTAGTAAATAGCAGCCCCGGATTTACAATCAAAAATCGTTAAGGAGCCGCCACAAACTGAAACGAAAAAACTTTCTGAAAGCGTTTCGAAAATTCCAATTTTGAAATTTTCCTGAAAGTGCTTTCAGACAGCAGTCACACTATGAATGCTATTCTTTATGAAGGCGCTTTCTGAAAACTTTTTACTTTGAAGAAAGCTAATTTTCTGAAAACATTTTTCGGGTCGTCACACTATGAAAGCGAAAGTGTTTTCCGAAAATTGAACGCACTCACAATCTCTATTTCAATTTTCTCGTTTGGACCTTTTATTTTGTTTCTTTTTTCACGGGTTTATTTTTTCACGCTCCTAATAGAGAGGACCTAATGCAGAAACCAAATTATTATCGCCTCGCTTTTGACTTTTAGACGTTTGCGGTGCAGTAGATACGAGATCATTATCTCCTGGCTTTTGACGTTCCAACGCTCGTGGCACAGGTCCCTGCACACCAGAAACCGTAGATATCAACTCATTTGATTCCAGTTGCGCCGAATTTTGTCTGCCATCATACGTTTTACCGGTTGCATCCTTGAAGGGAGTTAAAATCCTTTGAAACCGCTAAGCGGACATTGGTGTCTGCAGCCTCGTCCACCTAAAAACTAAAAAAAAAGTTTTTTTCAGGGCTACTGCCTCTTGCGAGGAATTGATAAATCCTCCAAGAGCATCACTTTTCACGAATAAGTGCTTCTCGTCTAGCCGTTCGGATTCGGCATAAAACTGTAGGTCCCTTCCATTCCAGCCGACAGGCGCACACAGGAATAGTTGCGAGTTGTTAGTCACTAGGCCCTGGTTCTTCAAGAGCCGTTGTGCCACCAAATTTGTATTTGATGTCTGCCTAGCGAATATACTACCACAATTTTACAAAAAAAACTTTCACAAACAGTTTCTGAAAGCAGAAAGCGTTTTCTGAAATTGATTTGCTTTCTTGAAAACGTTTTCAGGAACTAGTGACGGACCCCAAAGTGAATCAGTTATTCCTTGCTGACGATGGAGCCATCATAAGTGAAGATCCTGTGTCCTTGCAACGAGCACATGATGTATGAGTGGATGTTCTGGATGGAAATGGATCCGCTTTAGCGCGAAAAAGACCGAATACCTATGCTGTCCATTTTCTGATCCACACAGGCCTATTCCGGACATCTATTTGAATGGAACAGTGCTTCCCAAGTGCGAAAAGTTTAAATATCTTGGATGAATGATCAATAGCGAAGGATGTTGTGATGACGACATCAGTATCGCGTAAGCGTAGGGTGGATGAAGTGGCGGGAAAACTCTGCTGTCTTCTGTGATAGAAAAATGCCCCTAAAGCTGAAAGGAAAGCTCTACACGGCAGTTGTTCGTCCAGCACTAACATACGGTTCACAGTGTTGGACAATGTACAAGAAGTATGAGAGTAAATTGACGGCAGCTTTCAGATGCTTCGCATGACAGCAGGAGTGACAAAGCGTGATCAAATAAGAAGCAAGAGAATCCGAGGAAGCCTACACGTCAAAAATACTATCTTGTTCAAAATACAGCATGGCCAACTTAGCTGGTACTGTCACGTACAAAGAAGATGCCATGAGAACCCAGTTCAAAAGGCAATTGCACAAGACGTTCCAACACTATCGCAGAAGAAAGGCAGGCGCAAAACTCCTGGATGAAACAAATGCAACGACATCTGCTTTAGTTGGCCTCAGACATGGAACAATCCAAAATGGGGAGGCCTGTCGACGTTTTCTGAGGTCAACCCGGTGAACCCCACAAGTTGAACATTATGTGAAGCAGTTGAGTAGGAGAGTTGTGGTCCCCCTGGAGATCATGAAAATCGCCGGTCAAATGGAGAAGAAGAAGTCACACTGTGAGAGTTTTTTTTTTCTGAAAGCGTTTTCAACAAATAAAATCATTTTCAGAAATACTTTTCGGGTCGTTACACTATGAAAGTTTTCATTTTTGCTCTCTGAAAGTACTTTCCTTTCAGTGTGTGGCGGCACCTTTAGATTGTTTTTTTTTATATATATAAAAGTTTTGCAATTTTTTTGAAATGTAATCTGGTTTTTCAACTTTTAGTATTTAATAAAATACAACTGTACATAAAATTTAAAAAAGTGTTCATTGAAACGATTTGAAGACATTGAATTTTCAAAAAAAAAAAAAAAAAACAATTCAATATTTTTTTAAAAATCTAAAAATTAGATGACGGGCAGAGCTTTTCAAATAAAAATTATCACATTAATACTCAGCACATCACAAGGAAGTCTGATGATCGGGTTGGCACTCGCTAAGTTGTTGTTCAATTCAAAATGTTTAATGTTGTCTTCGAAGCGTGACTTCATTGTATGAAATTTAGCTCATACAAAAAATCCTGCTTAATCTTAAAATTATTTTTTTCGAAAATTTGTTTCTGCAAAATTGTTAAAATTGTGAAGAACCTTTTGTATGAAAGATTTGAATGAAATCGCTGTCGCTGTGAACGAGAAATTTTCTACCCAAAAAAAGATCGGTTCTATGACAGTTATCGATAATAATCGTTATTGGTTAAATTTTTTTTATCAAAATATTGATAGTAATTCTAATTTTTTTTTTAAATCGGCCGAGCCGTTTTTGAAAAATTAATTTTTTTTTTAAATAGTTTTATTTCTCTTTCCTCTAGGCAAAAACCTTAAGTCCAAAGTTTGACGAAAATCGCTTCAATTGTTTAGGCTGCAGGTTGAGGTACAGACAGACACACACACAGAACTGCGAGACCCACTTTTTTCACGTTCTCTATCATCGCAGTATTACAGAAAATTATTATTTCGAGTTCGTTTTCTTTTACGAAACAAGTAACAAACCGATGCACGACGCGACGAATATCCTCTCGAAAATAACTCTGTTGGACATCTCCATCTCCACCATCGTTATATTTGTTTTGAATCACCTAGAATTTTTGTGGAAGCTGCCTTATAGAGCAAGTAAAACAGTACGTATACGACACAGTGAACAATATTTTTATTTTTATTATAAAATTGACAAAAAAGTTTAAATGTATAACTGCAAAATAAATTTACCTACAACGTACAGTGTTATTAAGATGCAACTACTATGAAATTATTATTCATCAAAATAATGTGTTTGCCCTGCTATATTCATTCTCAAACATCAAAAGGGTTCGCGTTAATGTATGTATGTATAAAATTTATAATCAGTTTCGAAAATAATAAAATAAGCCAACGAACCTAAAACTTAATTTGCACTTTTCAACGTTGCCTATATCCTTAAGTCTTTTAGAAATTTAATATAATTATTAACTATATTTCAATAATACTTTGAACTTGCCAAGTCGCCTCCTGTTTGCCATTCACTTTGATTAATTTTCTTCAAATGTATTATTTGTCAGAAAAAATATTTCCCAAGTTAAATTTTTCATATGGCAACCATTGGATTGACAGTACTTCTAACACTTAAGTTCTCTCTTGTTGAAGAAAAACCTACATACCTACACTCTTCATCTTGTTAAGGTAATAGTTATTTTGTTTTATTATGTAGGTGGGTGATTCTCTGTTAAAAGCTCCCTTTTAGCACCCAAAATGTCCCCTACCTAAATTTAAGAAACAAATATGAGGATTCAAGTGTTGTTATAAATTATGGAATAAATTAATGATTTAAATTGCGGGCACTTGATTTTAGGGGTTTTTGAGAATTTGGGCTTGATACGGAAATGACGCCTTCGATACGGAAATGATAATGTACCAGTACAAAAATTTTCCTTTTAAAATATTCCTTGTAACAAGGGCCGTGTGATTCAGGATGCATTTAAAAAACTTACGGTATTACAGGAATTTATTTAAAATTATTAAAATCTAAATTAAATCGATTTACGGAAATGATTGTGTGATACGGAAATGATATTTAACTAGTAAAAATTAATAATTTGTTACGTTTTCGCTTCACTAGCTATCTCAGATTTACGGTCTGCCATTGCCTTTTAGGGGTTTTAAATGCATGCACAAAAATTTTAATGATTTTCAATAAATTCATGATTTTTTTAGGAAAAAACACATCCAAAGTCATTTCCGTAACCATTTTCTCATCGCCGTAAATCAATAAAGGCGACGGAAACGACGCGACGGAAATGACGAAAATCGATGTTTTTTAGCTTTTTAGACAAGAAAAATAGAAAGTATATATTTTTTTAAATTATGCATAACTAACTGCAACATAACCTCACAAGACTGTTACAAATATTTTTTTTTTTACTATCACCTACTAAAATTATATGCACCTACGGAAATGACGAAATTGATGAAACACGTGACGAATACAACCACTTACTTTAAAATAACACACGAAACTGATGTCTCACCCATTTAATTGAATATATTTCAAAGAAAGCATGATTGAGTTTCTTCATTAAGTCTTAATCCTATAAACTGACGGCCGTTAATTTGAATTTATAAGCATTTAACATTTTGTTACGGAAATGATGCAAATACATGGAGACACATGTTTGAAAGATTGTAAGTTAATTGTTTCAAATAAATAAATCTAATTCTTAAATAAAATTAATTCTTATACATATTCTTAAGCCTGGAACTCAGTTAAATTAAAATGTATGCAATTAAAAACAAACAAAAAATCCATTTTCCGCGCTGAAACAAGGAGGAGACACGCGACGGAAATGACATTTGGACCATAAAAACAATTATTTTTCTATTACATATCTGCAAATATTTAAAATTTAGAAGTGGCCCAGTTATAAACGTTGCTTGCGCTGTTATTGACTTCAAAATAAATAAGTTTTTTTCATTTCTTGAACCATTTTTGGTCGGGGCCACGAAAAGGAGCTTATAGTGGAGAATCACCCAGGTATATTATTTCATGGCTTAGTAATAAATTAAAAACTAATGAACATACAATTTGATCAACTTATCACCACTCTTCGTAAATAATCACAAAAAAAATGTAATTTATTTTAGATTAAAAGGTATTTAGTTCATTCTCACAAATTTTTCGTGTAGGCCTTATTGTTGCTTCAAAAATTATCATAATAAAAAAGAATCGTTTTATAAAATGTATTCCCATATAGTGTGAGCTTATAATCAATTAGTCAAATTAATAAATCAGTATTCCCATTCAAAAGATTGGTGATAAATAATGGATCGTGAATTTGAACCAGTTGCGTGAGAATTATTTTTTTTATTTTGAACAATGATGTTCTTGAATAACCATATATTGCCATTGAAGAAAATTAATTGGAAGAGATATGATTTCGAATATTTTTTAATAGGTACACACGTACACATTTTCACTTTTAATTAATTGATTGCTTCACTTTTATTTAATTGTTTTTTTTTTTTGATTGAATAATGTGATAATTAGTAGATTTTATCTGTTTCCATTATGTACTACCTATAACTTTCTCAGTTTTTAATGGTTTTAACTTCTTGTTTCATCATTTTAACTTTCAATATGGTCGCTCGCACTGGCAGAAATTGATACCTTTATATGCTTTGGCGCAAAAGATTGGCAGAAGTAGTAGGTACGGTGTTAAATCATTTTAAGTATGATACTAGTTTAAACAAAATGGACACGACTGGATCGCACAAACTTGCTCTTGTAGCTAATAACTTTAACATAGTAAGACAATGAAGATGTTTATTTTTAATTTAATAATATTATGATACCGTTAAAATTAGAGCTAGCCACGAGACGAGACTCTGCGAGAATTTTGTAAGTCTCGTCTCGGTCTCGTTAAAATAATCAGTCTCGTCTCGGTTTCGTGTCGGTCTCGTATAATTAAATCTCGTGTCGGTCTCGTCTCCGAAAAATACGATTTCCGGACAACCTGTTGATTATTGGAACGAAATATTTTCGATTATAGTTTCAATATTTGCAGAAGAAAATAAATATTTAACTGAAATTGGATTTTTTAATTTATTAGACTCTCTGTTAATTTCGGTACAAATATACAGTCTCGTCTCGGTCTCGCATGACGAGAAACTTTTCTTGTCTCGTGGCTAGGGCTGGTCACGAGACGAGACTCTGCGAGACTTTTGTAAGTCTCGTTTCGGTGTCGTTAAAATCAAAAATTTTGAGTCTCGTCTCGGTCTCGTGTCGGTCTCGTATAATTAAGTCTTGTCTCGGTCTCGTCTCCGAAAAATACGATTTCCGGCCAACTTGTTGATTATTGGAACGAAATATTTTTCATTATAGTTTGAATACGTGCAGAAGTAAATGAATATTTAACTGAAATTGATTTTTTTAATTAATTAGACTCTTTGTAAATTTCGGTCCAAATATACAGTCTCGTCTCGGTTGCTTAAAAGTCAGTCTCGTCTCGTCTTGTCTCGGTCTCGTCATGCGAGACCAAGATCGAGACCGAGACTTTTCTCGTCTCGTGGCCAGCCCTACTCCTGGCCAGCCGTAGTTAAAATAAAAAATTGTAAAAACAAGGTAAGATATAAACTATAACTACAAACTGTCATTGGTTAATAATAACCCAAAATAAAATATTTTCTAATTAAAAAGTAGAATGTACTAATTTAATACGACGCACATACGCACATACGTAAAATATGGCCTGACTTCGAAAAAACTCCGAATAAGCTCAATTTCGGTAGTGAACTTCCTTTTAACGTCTCACTTCCTTAGAAGTACCTTAAATTTTAGAGGGGGGGAGGCGTGTAAAACTTGTTTTTTTTTCCAAATTAGACTCGAAAACTATGACATTCTTTTGAAAAAAGTTGTAGATACACATGTAATTCTACACAAAACCACAAAACAACATTTTTCAACACTCTTGAACGGAGCCTGGCGAATTTTTCCGATATCCACGCAGTTTGTTTCCGATTTAAATTGTTAAAAAATCGGAAAAAATAAAACAATTAGAGAAAGTAAATATTTGTACTAATGGCTTGAATTTGCCTTTCCAGGAAAAAAATTAACGAAGAAAAAGGCACCAAACAATACGATCCTCTGGTGAACCTGATGCACGAAAAGCCCGATGGCGCACAAAATTCTACGTCAACGTCGATACCTTGAATCTTATTTGAACCTACGACGGAGTTGGTGTTGCGAAGAATGTTGCGCCGCACCGTTTAAATATTTGTGCAGGTTATAAATAATTAAATGTTTCTTAAATGTATATGTAAAAGTATTTTTTCAAACTAAAAAATGGAAAAACCACTCAACAGATAGATACCACCGCCGCAGCGCCGGCACGCCGCGCCGTCCGGGACCTCCTTATTGTAGTTAAATGATTTTTTTTTTTAAATAGTATGAGTCGTTATGGAACAGTATACTATTTTTCTTAGCGGCTATTATTTGCATGTTTTGTTATTTTTGGTCCTTAAATAAAAATACAAAACCGCACGTTTGGGCACAAATAACTTGGTACTAAGTTTAAAGAAAATCCATCAAACCGTTTAGGCTGCAGCCCCAAGAACAGACACAGACAAATTTTCCATACCTTTTTTTTCGTTTGTCTCATTGTACTAGCAAGTTTGATAAAAATCTCGAGCAAATTTTTGTAAACGAAAGTATCTTTTGTCGGCGCGGCTTATAAAGACCGACATGGTAACAGCTAACTCTGATCGCAATAGCCGGTGCGCGGTCATTTTATCCCACTTACCACAAACATAATTGAAAAAAACAAAATTGAAGTACATTAGTAAAATGCTTTTTAATTTTGGAACTGAGTAATAAAGAACCTAAAAAAGAGTGCTGAATCTGAATGCCGGATATACCTGTGGCAACTTTGAGGATTTTTAAATATAACGTTATCAAGGGGAAGATGAAGTTGTGCATCAAAGGAAAAAATTAATTTGGTACAATCCATGCATACTGCACATGATTTCAGGGTACTTTTTAATGGAGAACCTAATGATATTTAAACTAACACGATAGTACTACCCAAACCAAAGTTACAGCCCTTTTTATGTTAGTGTGACTATATTATTTTCAGTCATATCGAAATCATGTACCATCTGCATAGATTTTACCAAAGTAATTTTTTCCGTTTGATACACAATAACCTCTAACAATAACGTCATAATCAAAAATCCTCAAGGTTGCCAGAGGTATACTCGGCATTTTCAAATTAAGCACAATTTTTTTTCAAATGGATAGCATCGAAACATTTTGTATATACCGAATTTGTGGGTTCGGTCCAAAAAGGCCACTTTTTCCATAAACTATAAAGGATAAATAGAATGTTTTTGTTTTCAGCTATGGATAGCTCTTTAAAAACTCTATCTATGGTTTTACAAGCCAAAATGAGCTCAGAGCCTTATTTGCGGAACTGTAGGCATCCAGAGTCATACAGGCATTCAAAACTCAAAAAAATAACTTTAAATGCAAATATCTCGAAAACTAGACCTTATAAAAGGGTTTGGTTTGGATGTGCTGATTGCATTTGACAAAACCTATCCCTATGTGTACGTTTCAATGGGTTCCAGAGACTTTCGTAAAAAAATGCATTTTTAGTGATAAGGGGGTAGTCCATGCTTTTTTTCGAAAATCGATTGGAAAACAAAAGTTGAGTTTTGAACGGCAATGCAAATGCCTGACCGTTCTCAATTCAACAACGCTAACCGCAACCTCTTACGAGCCTTTTTCTGGAAGTTATGGCCATATTAAGATTTTTAGTTTTTGGGTTGAAACAAGAAAGATTTACTTTGAATCAAAATTTCTTTGCAAACAGAGCCCACACAATGCTCTAATTTTCAGCCATGGATAGCTCTCCAAAAGTACGTTTGATGCCATTATGTATGAAACTCGATTTCTTTTACATGGCCACCACGGGCATGCTTGCAGGAGTCCAGACGCTGAACCAAATTTTCGAAGGTTTTCAAGCATAAATCGGCCGATACTGCTGCAATTTCACGTTCGATATTCGTACGAAGTTCATCAATCGTCGCTGGCTTGTTGGCATAGACCAAAGACTTGACATAGCCTTACAGGAAATAGTCTAACGGGCGTCTGAGATAACACGTTCTCCAAACTTGGTTTTTGGAGAACGTGTTATCTATAATATAACTGATTGTGACATTCGCTGTGTGGTTTGTGGTGCCGTCCTGTTGAAACCACATGTCCTTCAAGTTCATATCATCCAATTGGGGCCAAAAATATTCGGTTATCATTGAACGGTACCGATCCCCATTCACAGTAACGTGCCGGTCTTGATCATCACGGAAGAAGTACATCCTAATGACGCCACCGGCCCATAAACCACATCAAACCGTAATTTTTTCGGGATGCAATGATGGCTCATGGAGTACGTGAGGATTGCTGCCTGACCAATACTGCATATTTTGTTTATTGACGAAGCCATTCAGCCAGAAAAAAGCCTCATCGCTGAAGATGATTTTTCGATGAAAATCCGAATCATTGTTAAGTTGTTGCTCAGCCCAATTCAAGAACTTCTGGTGGTCAAGCGGCTTCAGTTCTTGCGTCAGTTTAATTTTGTTAGGATGTAGGCCAAGATCTTTTCGCAAAATTCGCCACAACGTCGTCACAGAGATGCCCAACGATTGCGAACGACGGTAGTAAATTTTAATAATTTCGACTCGTTGTTGGCTCGTATATCTTTCCATCATGAAATGGCAAACCTTACTGAAGAGAAATGTCAAAAGAGCGGCAAGAAATATGGTGTCGTTTGCTGTCCATGTTGCTCTACTTTTGTAGCGTCCCTGTTAAAAAACCCCTTATTAAAATTACTATTTTTATAACAAAAAAAAAACTTAAAACCACCTTAAAGATTATTTCCAAGTACCATACTCAAGAAGTTTACTATTAATCAAACCATCACAGACAAGTTATTTATCATCCAAACTTTAAGAACATTTATTACTTCAATTTTGTTGTTTAAACTGTCAAGAAACTCCCTCTGAAACTTAGTATTACCTAACTTCAGTTCTGCAAAAAAAAAAACTATTCCCATTTAATCTTGTTTACAGTTTAAATACACACAATATGACAAGGATCTTCAAAACCTTACCACACACACAATATTATAAGAAGTCCCTTTCTTCAACTCATCACAATCTTTTTTAAAAGATAATAATTAACGAGGAAAAATAATCCTTTTTCCTTTTAATGTAGCCTTATCTCCAGTATCATCCTTCTTATATATTTTAAGTAGACTGTTTTCTTTACCTATCGTTTAAAGTTTTTTCCACCTCACTTGTTGGAAATATTGCTATTAGAAAGAATAACCAACATTTAACGGGTAATAGTTACGCAAGTCATTCTTCTTAACCAGTAGCGGATCTAGGATTTGGCTGTGGGGGGGCTTGGAGATCCAGTTTGAAAATAAAAATGATAATGACATTTGAGACGTCTTACTGACAAAAGCTCACATGTGTTTTGACAGTATGAACCCTCTGGGGATCTCATTTTGGTGAACTTGCCAAACCAACTAGTAGAGTAGGTGTCTGTTTTGTTTGAACTGTCACTGAAAAGCACAAAAAACAAAATTTTGCCGATTGAAAAATAAAATGCCAATACTCCAAGACCGACATAGGAAAACAAAAATAAATAAATTGAGTGCCGCAACGGCTCATGAAGGATCAGGGCCTAGTGACAACAACTCACAACCTTTCCTGTGTGCGCGTGTCGACAGGAGTGGAAGAGACCAACAATTTAATGCCGGATCCTTACGGCTAAACAAGAAGCACTTATTCATGACAATTGATACTCCTGGAGGATTTGTCAATTCCTTGTAAGAGGCAGTAGCCCTGAAAAAAAAAACTTTTTAGTTTTTAGTCGGACGAGGCTGGGAAGTCAACCCAGACCTTCAGCGTGACAGTCCAATGCACTAACCATTACGCTTCGGGCTACTACGGACATAAGAAAAAGCTGCTCTAAAAAATTGCATACGGCCTAACTCTGCAAGCGTGAATGAATTTTCGTTTATACGATGCATAAACTTTATATTCTTGCTCAAAAAATATGTCGATCAATTTTCACGTCACTCTAGAGTTTAAATGGGATGCCAATATTCATTTGCTTCAGCATGATTTTCTGAGTGCACAGGTTAAACTCACGCTTGTGGAATCTGGCTCCTTGACTAGAAGTCTTGTGTGTAATTCCTTAGTCCAAAAATGTTTTGTGTTTATAATTGGCTTTGACCTGGAAACATAAGCCCATGGTCCTTGAATTACACTTAAATTGACATTTCGTTTTTCTCAAATTTCTAACCGGTTTTTAGTCCCAACTGCATTTTTTGTTAAATAAGCTAAGTTTTTAGGGTAAATTGTTGCTGCACTTGACATGTTAATTGTTCCCCCACGAACCCGTTCTTTCAATTATCTCTTCAAGCTTTAGCCCCAAATTCGTACTTTGACAGTTCCTAGTGTTAAGCCCCAAAAACTCTCTGGAATAATTTTTTTTTTTTAGGGAATAGGTTTCGACAATGTTTTTGTCCAATTCTTGTCAGGCCTTAGTCCCGAACTGGTTTGTTCGTCACAATTTTCTGGGCTTTATTTGTATGGAATAATTGTATTTGCATTAACCATAACCCTGATGTCTATTATTCATAGCCCCGAACTTGCTTTTGCTCCTCCCTTAAGACTTTAGCCCCAACCAAATTCTTTTGGAGCTTAGAAAAAAATTACATAACATGTAAATTGTTCAGCCCCAATCTCGTTATTTTGTCTGATTCACACTAAATTTAACAGCTTATCAATATTTTAGACGAACATAAGACTCTACACATTGTAAATTATTGCTTTCTATAATTCAATGAATTTTAGGAATTCGGTTGTGGGGGTCTTTAGCCCCTAAAGCCACCCCCCTGTATCCGCCACTGTTCTTAGGTGTCCTCTCAGTAAGCTTTTTGAATAAGTGGCGTATTTGAGCGAAAATAATACTTTAATTTGCTGGAAAGATTTAGAGGATATTTAAACTTGATAAAAAGTTAAAAAGAGGATGGATTTCCATTACTGTGTAGAGCAATTTAAAGTCTTTCTTGTTACAAGTTTGGAAAAAGTACTTTTATAGCCAGTTGACAAAATAATAAGATTTAACAAAATTTGCCCAATAAATCCAACTAAAATAGTAACATAATGAGTTCCTTATTATGATTGGATTTTTTGTCCAGAAAATTAAATTGTAATTAAGTAAAGGGTTTTTCAACAGGGACGCACAAAAGTAGAGAAACAGGGACAGCAAACGACGCCATATTTCTTGTCGCTCTTTTGACATTTCTCTTCAGTAAGGTTTACCATATCATGTTGGGAAGATATACGAACCAACAACGAGTCGAGATTATTAAAATTTACTACCGAAATTCGGAGTCAGTGGCTTCAACGTTAAGAGCGCTACGTCCAATTTATGGTCGTCATAATCGTCCTAGCAGATCAACAATTGAGCGTCTAGTGGACAAATTTGAATCCACAGGCACAGAACAAAATGTTCCCATGCCAGTGAGACAAAGAAGTGCCCGTAGTGTCTAGAATATTGCTCCCGATGAAGCTTCAGTTGCAGAAAGCCCAAATGTGTCTCTCACACGTCGTTCGCAAGCGTTGGGCATCTCTGTGACGTCATTGTGGCGAATTTTGCGAAAAGATCTTGGCCTACATCCTTACAAGATTAAACTGACGCAAGAACTGGAGCCGCTTGACTACCAGAAGCGTCGTATTTTCGTGAATTGGGCTGAGCAACAACTTGAAAATGATTCGGATTTTCATCGAAAAATCATCTTCAGCGATGAGGCTCATTTCTGGCGGAATGGCTTCGTCAATAAACAAAATATGCGGTATTGGTCAGGCAGCAATCTACTCAATGCAACGGTACTCCATGAGTCATCATTGCATCCCAAAAAATTACGGTTTGGTGTGGTTTATGGGCCGGCGGTGTCATTGGGCCGTACTTCTTCCGTGATGATCAAGACCGGCACGTTACTGTGAATGGGGATCGATACCGTTCAATGATAACCGAATATTTTTGGCCCCAATTGGATGATATCGACTTGAAGGATATGTCGTTCCAACAGGACGGCGCCACAAGCCACACAGCGAATGTCACAATCAATTTATTGGAAACCAAGTTTGGAGAACGTGTTATCTCACAAAACGGTTCAGTCGCTTGGCCGCCTCGGTCGTGCGATTTGACGCCGTTAGACTATTCCCTGTGAGGCTACGTCAAGTCTATGGTCTATGCCAACAAGCCAGCGACGATTGATGAACTTCGTACGAATATCGAACGTGAAATTGCAGCAGTATCGGCCGATTTATTCTTGAAAACCGTCGAAAATTGGGCTCAGCGTCTGGACTTCTGCAAGCGTTCCCGTGGTGGCCGTGCAAAAGAAATCGAGTTCCATACATAATGGTGTCAAAACCGTTTTTGTTTTGGATATCAGCGCTTTGGATGTAGCGTTCTTATTGAAAAACCCGATATTCTTCATAAAACTGTTTTACACCGCTTTTGTTCTAAAAGTCAATTGCTTTTGTGTAATCAAAATCATAGCTTTATATTCATAGACTGGGGTTGAGTTAAACGTCAGGTATGCAGTATTTAATGATGATAATTTTTTTTTTCTGCAACTTTATTTCACCCCCATGTTCATACTTTTGCAATAAAAAAACGAAGTAATAAAAGAGAGATTTTAAGGTAAGATTTAATCAATTACACATTTCACAGAATCCTATTTAAGAACTCTATTTAATAGTTCTATGAGATAAATATTTTCTTCAATTTCAAAATTTAATCACGAGACGTAATTGCTTTTCCGGAGTAGATGTTAAATTAAAAGAAAATATAAAAAATAAACTTCGTGTCTATTGATGGACTTTTAATTAGTTGAGCGCAGCAAAGAAGATAAAGGCGGTGTGGTAAGGAAAATTAATGTTATTCTTAAGAATGGTTCATTCTTTTTATTTTCATTTTAATTTTTTTTTTTATTTTTCTTATTTTAGCTTTTCACTTGTGATTGAATGACATGGTTCGACAAGACATCAGGGTGGGTAATGCTTACCTTCTCTTAACTTTTTTTTGAAATTTCTTAAGCTAACTAAATTTCCGTTGACTCAAAGCTAAATTCGTTGGCTAAATCGTTTCAATGAAAGGTCATTCATACACTTTTTCAGTTCCATTTGGTGGTTATTTTGATGATAGCTTTCATAATACAAAACAAATATTTAAGAATATATATTTTTATTTTACGATGATTTAATGAAATTTTTTTGTTGTTTAATGTAAAAAAAACCTAAATCATTGTAAAAATTCATACAATAATGAAAATTGAATTCAAATCTATTCATTGTCTCCAGCCTCGGTTGAGTTTTATTTAAAAAATCGTCAAAATAATGCAGTTTTTCGTCGTATTTTCGTAAGGATTTGGTTCAGTTAAAGTGTTTCACTGTCTCAAAAAATAGAAGCATAACTGTGTCCCTCTTTTTGATGTATCTAAAAAATTTAAATCAAAAAATCTTCTCACAATCAAAGTTATCGACACGGCTCTCCTTATGAAATATCTTCAGTTATGTTGTTAAATCTTTCAAACTATAGGTCAAACTCCTTAAAAAAAAAAGAATAACAAAATAAATTCCTGAGTAACACTTGAAAAAATTCCCACATCAATTTTCCCACTTATTAAAAATCCATTTAAAAAAAAATTAACTAACTTTTCTTTCAAAGCCCAATTAACTATGGCATGGTCCATCATTGCAATGTGCATTAGCATTAGATGAAATGTGTTTTTGTTTTTCCTTCTAAAACAATAACAAAGATGCAGAAATATGCACAGGCACATGAAGCCAAAAGAATGTTCGTGGAATTAACATCAAAAATCTGATATACTGACAGCCAGTCTACACGCCAAACATTGTTTAGCATTGCGCACCATTTAGATATATATCGCCATCGAGACATCACTTCCTTATTAAAAACCGACGGACGTTTAAAACAATGGTGTGCTTTCAGCCCAAAACGAGCTCTTCACCAACTACACGACGAACGACCAACATCCAATGAGTAGGTATCGGAGTCGAGCGTTGAAGAGGAGTGTTCCTATAATTAAGATAATTACACAAAAACATGGTTCAAAAACAGTTCACATTTCGTGCTTCTTTGAATGCGAAATTATGTTGTCTAACACGTACAAATGCACACTCCATCACAGTACTACAACGGTAGAGTAAGTAATAATATCAACCAAAATGACACTAACCTATACGCTATAGGGACTGGAGACCTGAAACCGAAAATACACGTTTCTAAAGGATAAAGTAAGTTGGCGTTAGGAAAAAGCGTTCAAATCGAATTGGAAACATCACCCAAATAGTTGTATCGCCCAAAAAACAAAGAAGAAATTGGAAATATGACCCAGAACTACGTTTGCTCCAAATTATAAAATGGAAATGTCGCCTAATTATTTTGAATGAATTTTGGGCGATTTTTCCAAACAAAATTTCAACGCAATTTATTGTCAATAGTTATCTTGGGTGGCCCGCTTCGCGGGTTCAAGGATTTTAACTCCGCTTACAGCCAGACAGGCGCCTGTGTTGGTGTGACACCAACTGACAGTTTGTCTATTGCAACTTAAAATTTTGAGCGTGGTTTTATCTAGATAAATATAGCAAACAACGGAAAAAAACGCCCAAAACTGGAAACAAATGTACAAAAACAATTTCTTCAGAATCAAATCAGTTTGGGCGCTTTTGGCTGTGGGCGTTATTGCTTAACGCCAAGTAAGTTTGTATAAAAATGACTAAGGCGATAGGTAAATCAGACAAAAAAATGTTCACCAATTTTTTTTTTGTATGTTTGTGTTCTAAAGTGCTTTTATCAAAACGCATACCTTAAGACTTAATAGACTTAATAATAATAATAAAAAAAAGACAGAAACTTTAAACAAACAATAGCCAAAATTAGAACAAGGTCATTTTTGTTGATATCTAGTTTTTGGTGATTATGTTTCCAAACATTTATTTTTCGACTAATGGCTTTTAAGGTATGGCGAAACACTTCTAACGTACTCTTTTCTAAAATGGCAGCCAAATGTGGGATATCAACGTCGAAAATTGAATTTTATAATTACGCTTACTCCCCCCTCTTCTACACAGAAAATAAAAAATATTGTTCCAGTCTAAATTAGTCAACATTTCAATGGACTAATTAAAAAATGTATTAATGTACCAGTAGAAAGAGACTATTAAGGAACAATTACGTTAAAGTGTTTTATTATTTTATTGGCCCTGTAATGTCCCGGAAACCTCGAAAGGAGACTTAAAACGATTCAATTATCAAGAATCAATCAAGAAATAATTTTGTGTACATAAATAGTTTTTTTTTTAATTTTTGAAAAATTAATATATATAATAACAAGAAACTCATCAAAAAGAATTAAAAAAAAACTCGACAATCAAATCGATTACAGAATCCGCAAAGTTAACTCGATCCGCAGCAACTTTGGTGCAGATTTGAAATGTCAAAAGTTATATGGAATGCAGATGGACTTTTCAAACTACGTTACCGACATTCCTGCAATTTTTTCACAGCGGGATTTTAACAGGAAAAAGTACACAAAATTGTCGGAAGCCATCCGCAGACCATTTGGATTCTATAATGGAGGTGAATATCTTTATTTTTAAGAACCTTATTTTATTCACTTTAATTGTTTACTTACGATGTAGGTACTATTGGCAAGTTTTGGATTTGTAAAAAATATAGGAGGATACAGAATGCGAAAAAAAATGTGGGTCGCGGTCACGCAACTATGTCTGACTGTGTTTACCTCGACCTGCAGCAGAAACTACTTAAGCGATTTTGTTCAAACTTTGGACTGAAGGTTTTTAAGAGATCCCTTGTAAAGAGAAATTGAATTTTTTAGCTCCAAAAATAACGGTACCTGCCATACAAACATAAAATAAAAATGTATTTATTTCAAAAACGTCTTTGATAAAACGATTTTGATAAAAAAAAAATTGCTAATTACTACTTAAAATATTTCTAATATTTTGGTAAAAAAATTTAAAAATAACTGTTAATAATTGTAATTGTCATAGGACTGATGTTGTGAATTTTAAGTTTCTCGTTTGCTGGAATATTTATGGATACACAAATTTTGGAAAAAAACAATTTTTGATTTTTAAAACAAATATTAATTTTTTTTTTCAAATTTAATTTAATAAAAATTTGTGAATGTTTGAATGAAAGAACAACTTAAACAAGCCTTAAACTATGTAGTTTATCAGCGACTACCTACACCCCAATTTCTTTAATTTTATTTTTATTAGGCTACATAACTTTAGCAATAGTGACTCACTTGAAAAATATCAATAATTTTTTTTTTTTAAATCCACTGAGCAGTTATGGCAAAACTTTCAGAAATAAAGTTTTAAAAATTCAAATTTTGTTTCAAAAATTCAGTTTTTCAAAAAAATTTTTTTTTTTTTGAATTTTGTCTTTAGTAAAAATATTTAAATTTTTTTTTAGCAGGAATTTGCAATTTAGTTAACAAATAATTAAAAATTATCAAATTTTTGATTTTCTTTTTGATATTTTTACTGTGAATTATTCCTCATAAAATTTAAACCATCGATTTGTAATCTGAAATTCTGTAAAGCAGACTTTTGAAAAAACAAAATTTTGAAAGCAGATTTTTGAAAAAAGAATTTACACCCCAGCAGAATTTCGACCCCAACCCATAAAAAATATATGTATAGTCTACCATCACTAACTAGCCTACTCTTCGGTGGTTATATTCAAAAGCTTGTTTTATTGAGTTTAAAACCCCAATTTATACGAGTACCTACCTATTATAATTTTTTCTATTTCATCAAAAGAATAACTGAACATTTTGCTCTTGTTTTATGTTATACCAACCTACTGTGCCAATTCACCATCAACCACCGACCATCACCAACGCTTATACAGACACAGATGGTTTTCATTGACTACAAACTTTTTAAAGAACCTTAACCAAACTAAAACTACCGCACCCTCCAACCCATCAGAATGGCACCAACAAAAATAAACGAATCGAAATGTGGCCAAATTTTTGGAGCGTTTATTGGCGTGACATTAATTTTCCCCATTCTTATTCTGTTACGCACCATAATTGGAAATTGAATGCTTTCATTAGATATCACTTATTGTGAATAAAAGTCAATAAAACGATTGTCTATTTATCATGACAGCGGGTGATTGTGGTGAGTGACATTTAGTCCTCATTGGCGGGTTGAAATACTAAGTTTTGGAGTGGGTGCATAGAACTTTTGCGACAAATTATTATGTCATTGGAATAGTAGTAAGTAATTATTGGCACTTCAACGATTAATATAATAGGTTAGGTTAAAAGGGATGATGAAGCGGCAAGCCGAATCATCTCACTCGGATCTCGGTGGATCCATTGTGCACCCCGGGAGTTGACTTGGGTAGGAGAAAGGATGGGTGAGGAGAGGACATGGTGGGTATCAGGTAGGGCTTATTGTGGAAGGAGCCTCCCTGAACCATCCTGAAATCCGAATAAATTTCATGATGTTTGCAGGTGGCAAAATAGAGATGCTATCAAAGTCGTCGAAGAAGTATTCTCCGAGAGTTGCTCTTCTGTTTCTAGCTAGGCTGGGGCATTTGCAAAGGAAGTGGTATGAGCCCTCCACCGCCTCCTCGTCTTGACACCCTCTACATAGGTCAGATGATCTGATGCCCATTCTGCTCAAGTGGGTTCCCATGGAGTTGTGACCCGTGAGTATACCAACTAAAAGGGATAATTGGGGCCTGCTTAGCTTTAGTAAATAGTCTGTCTTGTTCTTAGAGAGCAACGGCCACAAAGTCCTTGGAATTCGACAGAACTCCAGTGTTGACCACCGATCGTTAGTAGCTTTTAAGAAACTATGGTGAATTCTACATTTTTCTTGTTCAAGAGGCATAAGTACCCAGGGTATGACTTGGCTCTGTTCAAGTGTTGCCCTGTTTTTGGCCAGTTCGTCTGCCCTTTCATTACCAAAAATGTCACGATGTCCTGGGACCCAACAAAGGGTAACTGTGTTTGCTGCGCCCAACGATTTTAGTTCGCTGCGACAGCAATCAATCAGTTTGGATTTAGTGACGATTGATGATATGGCTTTGATTGCAGCTTGGCTATCTATGAAGAAATTAATGTTCTTCCCCGTCAATTCAAGCGGAGAGAGATGCTTTGCAGCTTCACAAACTGCAAGGACCTCTCCTTGAAAGACGCTACAGAAGTTCGGTAGTTTTATCGATTTGCTTATGGGTGGGTTTTCTGAAAAGATGCCGGACCCTACCCCATCGTCTGATTTGGACCCGTCAGTGAATACCGAGATATGATCTTCGTTAGTGACCCGGTTTTCCTTCCAGAGTTCTCTTGATGGAAAGTTTGTAAGTACAACTGGGTTGAAATCAATATGCGGTAAAATGTAATCCGTTTGAATATTAATATCAGTAAAATAAATTATCGTCTTGTGACCATACTGGCCCCCTTTCCAATAATTGCACTCTTTTAATCGAAGAGCGCTCTTGGCCGCTAGCTCTTTTGTAAAAAGATCAAGTGGGGCAAGCGAAAGGAAAGCTTCTAGGGCTGTGGTTGGTGTGGTTCTCATGGCACTTGTTGTACCTATACACGCGAGTCTTTGGATTTTTGTCATGGTCTTGAGATTGGTGGCTTTGTCGAGTGCTGGCCACCAAACCAAACATGCATATGTTAGTATTGGCCGTATGATGGCTGTATATATCCAATGGATGGTTTTAGGGCTAGGCCCCCATCTCCTACCAAAAATTCTACTGCAAGTGTAGAATGCTATCGACGCTTTTTTCTCACGTTCTTTAATGTTTTCTTTCCAGTTTAGTTTTTTTAAATTTTGTAGTAGCCCGTAGCGTAATGGTTAGTGCGTTCGACTGTCACGCTGGAGGTCTGGGATCGCTTCCCAGCCTCGTCCACCTAAAAACTAAAAAGTTTTTTTTCAGGGCTACTGCCTCTTGCGAGGAATTGACAAATCCTCCAAGAGTATCACTTGTCACGAATAAGTGCTTCTCGTCTAGCCGTTCGGATTCGGCATACAATTGTAGGTCCCTTCCATTCCTGTCGAAAGGCGCACACAGGAATGCTTGCGAGTTGTTAGTCACTAGGCCCTGGTTCTTCATGAGCCGTTGTGCCACCCGATTATTTATTTTTCCAGTTTAGTTTAGAATCAATTATCAGTCCAAGATATTTTGCCGTACCCGTAATATGGAGCGGTGTCCCATTTATTGTGGGAGGGTTAATAGTTGGAATATTATGTTTTCTCGTAAACAAAACTAGTTCAGTTTTAAGTGGGTTGACATTAAGTCCACAGCTATTGGCCCAATTACTGAGCTTGTCAAGGGCTGTTTGCAAGAAATTAATATAATCCACGAAATTAAATATAACACAATTATAATTTATATTTATTGAGTAAAACAAAAAAATAAATAGAAAAATACTATTAGATAATCATGAATTTGTTCTTGAAGCAAACGATGCAAAATAAAGGTTTATTTATGCAATGACTGATTTTTTTTCAGAATAAACACACACAAAATGTATGACTTCTTTGCAAACAATAATTGTCAAGCAATTAATTTTCGTTATGTGTATTTTTGATATGAAACGCAGTCTTATGTCTTATTTCAATTAATTTTAAAGGAAAAGTGATCAAAATCGTTAAAGTCGTTTTCGTTTAAATTTGTTTAAAATTGTTCAATGAACTTATATTGTCAAAATCCAATAAATTATAATTGACATGCCGAACAATTATTGGCACTTTTTCTTATGCGATTACAATTATAATAAATAGTAATGTAAAGTTAAAAATAGCAAAATACATTGATAATGACAGTTCCTTAGAAACTTAATATTATTCTTGTCATAATGTGACATATTGATGAGGGAAAATATTCCAAGTAAAAGGTCATGAAAAAATATTTGTTTTTCCCAAAAGAAGAAAAGAAGCATTAATAACCTTAACTGGGAGGGATGTAAATTTAGATGTGTGTCTTTTAAATTATTTGAACATAACATTTGAATTGGGACGCCTAAAAGGATTCTATGTTTGTCACAAGAATTTATTAGGGTAATTTATATGCTTGAAAGATAGCAAACAAAATAATTCAAAATTTGCATAATGTATTCGTACGAACTGGCGCTGGGCAGACATCAGCATTCAGCAATCTTAAAATGAGAACCACGAAATGTTCATCACAGCATGTAGTTGGAGCCTTAAACACACAGAATGGAAATGTATATATGCATGTAAATAGTCGAGCTGGTGCATTCCATGAAAATACGGAAGTGTTTTTACGAGGGACAAAATTTAAAGAAGATAATGTTAAAGAGGTAGCAGGAATTTCAAGATTGCACTTCATGGACTTGGAGGGCAAAATCCTGTAGTGCAAGGAGAATTTTGATTTCCGAGAAAAAAAACCGTTGTTTCTCATAGATTTTTTTGTTCGTTTTATCATACGTGACGTTTTGTGTCAGTACGTAACACGAAAACAAACAATAATAAAAAAACAAATGTTTAATTTTATTTTCAATTTTGTCATAACGTAGCTTAGGGTTACAATCACTCTTCAAACGCTATTACGCCAAGTCTTAAATTTTGTATAACATCCTCGTTGAAAGAGGTTCCTGCTAGTTAATTCATAGAGCGAAAAACTTCGGATGGCTATCGGTCGCCAATCTCCGGGCGTCAAGTTTTTTTTTTGACGCCCGGGCGTCAATTTTTTTTTTGACGCCCGGGCGTCATTTTTTTTTTGACGCCCGGGCGTCAATTAGTTTTTGACGCCCGGGCGTCATTTTGTTTTTAACGCCCGGGCGTCATTTTTTTTTGACGCCCGGGCGTCATTTTGTTTTTGACGCCCGGGCGTAATTTTTTTTTTAAGCCCGGGCGTCATTTAGTTTTTGACGCCCGGGCGTCATTTTGTTTTTAACGCCCGGGCGTCATTTTTTTGTACGCCCGGGCGTCATTTTGTTTTTGACGCCCGGGTGTCATTTTGTTTCTGACGCCGGGCGTCATTTTATTTTGACGCCCAGGCGTTATTTTTTTTTTGACGCCCGGGCGTAATTTTTTTTTTGACGCTCGGGCGTCATTTTGTTTTTGACGCCCGGGCGTCATTTTGTTTTTAACGCCCGGGCGTCATTTTTTTTTGACGCCCGGGCGTCATTTAGTTTTTCTTCGGAAACTTCGGATGGCTATCGGTCGCCAATCTCCGGGCGTCAAGTTTTTTTTTTGACGCCCGGGCGTCAATTTTTTTTTTGACGCCCGGGCGTCATTTTGTTTTTGACGCCCGGGCGTAATTTTTTTTTTAAGCCCGGGCGTCATTTAGTTTTTGACGCCCGGGCGTCATTTTGTTTTTAACGCCCGGGCGTCATTTTTTTTTGACGCCCGGGCGTCAATTTTATTTTTGACGCCCGGGCGTCATTTTTTTTGACGCCCGGGCGTCATTTTGTTTTTGACGCCCGGGTGTCATTTTGTTTCTGACGCCCGGGCGTCATTTTATTTTGACGCCCGGCGTTATTTTTTTTTGACGCCCGGGCGTCATTTTATTTTTGACGCCCGGGCGTAATTTTTTTTTGACGCTCGGGCGTCATTTTGTTTTTGACGCCCGGGCGTCATTTTGTTTTTAACGCCCGGGCGTCATTTTTTTTTGACGCCCGGGCGTCATTTTGCTTTTGACGCCCGGGCGTCATTTTGTTTTTGACGCCCGGGCGTCATTTTATTTTTGACGCCCGGGCGTCATTTTTTTTTGACGCCCGGGCGTCATTTTATTTTTGACGCCCGGGCGTTATTTTTTTTTTGACGCCCGGGCGTCATTTTTTTTTCACGCCCATTTTGCTTTTGACGCCCGGGCGTCATTTTTTTTGACGCCCGGGCGTCATTTTTTTTTGACGCCCGGGCGTCATTTTTTTTGACGCCCGGGCGTTATTTTTTTTTTGACGCCCGGGCGTCATTTTATTTTTGACGCCCGGGCGTCATTTTATTTTTGACGCCCGGGCGTCATTTTTTTTTGACGCCCGGTCGTCAATTTTATTTTTGACGCCCGGGCGTTAATTTTTTTGACGCCCGGTCGTCAATTTTTTTTTGACGCCCGGGCGTCATTTTTTTTGACGCCCGGGCGACAAATTTTTTTTTTGACGCCCGGGCGTTATTTTTTTTTTTGACGCCCGGGCGTCATTTTATTTTTGACGCCTGGGCGTCATTTTGTTTTTGACGCCCGGGCGTTATTTTTTTTTGACGCCCGGGCGTCATTTTGTTTTTGACGCCGGTCGTCAATTTTTTTTTTGACGCCCGGGCGTCATTTTGTTTTTGATGCCCGGGCGTCATTTTGTTTTTGACGCCCGGGCGTCATTGTTTTTTTGACGCCCGGGCGTCATTTTTTTTTGACGCCCGGGCGTTATTTTTTTTTGACGCCCGGGCGTCATTTTATTTTTGACGCCCGGGCGTCATTTTTTTTGACGCCCGGGCGTTATTTATTTTTGACGCCCGGGCGTTATTTATTTTTGACGCCCGGGCGTCATTTTTTTTTTACGCCCGGGCGTCAATTTTATTTTTGACGCCCGGGCGTCATTTTTTTTGACGCGGGCGTCATTTTGTTTTTGACGCCCGGGCGTCATTTTGTTTCTGACACCCGGGCGTCATTTTATTTTGACGCCCGGGCGTTATTTTTTTTTTGACGCCCGGGCGTCATTTTATTTTTGACGCCCGGGCGTAATTTTTTTTGACGCCCGGGCGTCATTTTGTTTTTAACGCCCGGGCGTCATTTTTTTTTGACGCCCGGGCGTCATTTTGTTTTTGACGCCCGGGCGTCATTTTATTTTTGACACCCGGGCGTCATTTTTTTTTTGACGCCCGGGCGTCAATTTTTTTTTTTGACGCCCGGGCGTTATTTTTTTTTTGACGCCCGGGCGTCATTTTTTTTTGACGCCCGGGCGTCATTTTTTCTGACGCCCGGGCGTTATTTTTTTTTGACGCCCGGGCGTCATTTTGTTTTTGACGGCCGGGCGTCATTTTATTTTTGACGCCCGGGCGTTATTTTTTTTTTGACGCCCGGGCGTCATTTTTTTTTCACGCCCATTTTGCTTTTGACGCCCGGGCGTCATTTTTTTTGACGCCCGGGCGTCATTTTATTTTTGACGCCCGGGCGTCATTTTATTTTTGACGCCCGGGCGTCATTTTTTTTTGACGCCCGGGCGTCATTTTTTTTGACGCCCGGGCGTCATTTTTTTTGACGCCCGGGCGTTATTTTTTTTTTGACGCCCGGGCGTCATTTTATTTTTGACGCCCGGGCGTCATTTTTTTTTGACGCCCGGTCGTCAATTTTATTTTTGACGCCCGGGCGTTAATTTTTTTGACGCCCGGTCGTCAATTTTTTTTTGACGCCCGGGCGTCATTTTGTTTTTGATGCCCGGGCGTCATTTTGTTTTTGACGCCCGGGCGTCATTTTTTTTGACGCCCAGGCGACAAATTTTTTTTTTGACGCCCGGGCGTTATTTTTTTTTTTTGACGCCCGGGCGTCATTTTTTTTGACGCCCGGGCATTATTTTTTTTTGACGCCCGGGCGTCATTTTATTTTTGACGCCTGGGCGTCATTTTGTTTTTGACGCCCGGGCGTCATTTTGTTTTTGACGCCCGGGCGTCATTTTTTTTTGACGCCCGGGCGTTATTTTTTTTTGACGCCCGGGCGTCATTTTGTTTTTGACGCCGGTCGTCAATTTTTTTTTGACGCCCGGGCGTCATTTTGTTTTTGATGCCCGGGCGTCATTTTGTTTTTGACGCCCGGGCGTCATTGTTTTTTTGACGCCCGGGCGTCATTTTATTTTTGACGCCCGGGCGTCATTTTTTTTTTGACGCCCGGGCGTCATTTTTTTTTGACGCCCGGGTGTTATTTATTTTTGACGCCCGGGCGTCATTTTATTTTTGACGCCCGGGCGTCATTTTGTTTTTGGCGCCCGGGCGTCAATTTTATTTTTGACGCCCGGGCGTCTTTTTTTTTTTGACGCCCGGGCGTCAATTTGTTTTTGACGCCCGGGCGTTATTTTTTTTTGACGCCCGGGCGTCATTTTATTTTTGACGCCCGGGCGTCATTTTGTTTTTGACGCCCAGGCGTCATTTTTTTTTTTGACGCCCGGGCGTCATTTTTTTTTGACGCCCGGGTGTTATTTATTTTTGACGCCCGGGCGTCATTTTATTTTTGACGCCCGGGCGTCATTTTGTTTTTGGCGCCCGGGCGTCAATTTTATTTTTGACGCCCGAACGTCTTTTTTTTTTGACGCCCGGGCGTCAATTTGTTTTTGACGCCCGGGCGTTATTTTTTTTTGACGCCCGGGCGTCATTTTATTTTTGACGCCCGGGCGTCATTTTGTTTTTGACGCCCAGGCGTCATTTTTTTTTTTGACGCCCGGGCGTCATTTAATTTTTGACGCCCGGGCGTCATTTTGTTTTTGGCGCCCGGGCGTCAATTTTATTTTTGACGCCCGGGCGTCATTTTTTTTGACGCCCGGGCGTCATTTTGTTTTTGACGCCCAGGCGTCATTTTGTTTTTGACGCCCGGGCGATATTTTTTTTTGACGCCCGGTGGTACATCAAGAGTATAACAGATATCGTTAATAATAAAACCGTTATACATTTTTTTTTGACAAAATATTAACTATAGCAATTTTATATCAAAATTGTTAGAGCCGTTTTTGAAATAAATCAATTCTTGTATATTGGTTTATTGGTTGTATAGCAGGTACCGTTAGGGAAAATTATTATCTGCACGAATCCTAAATTTGCCATATACTACGTATATTGCAAGTAAAGTTAAGTAAGTAAAGTAAGTATTAAGGGGGTTAGGTAAAAATTTTGATTTTTTTTTTGTTTAAACAAGACAATCTAAAAAAGTAAAAAATAAAAATAATTGTTTTTTTTTGTTTCTATTTGTTCGCACAAAAATATATATACACATTTTAAATGCAATATTTGTTGGCTTAGAAATACCAGAGTCCAAAAACTATGCCAAAATCACACAGACAAGATATTCAGGAAAACGCCGAAAAAAGGAAATTTTCTCAAACATTATATTTGTATGGGTATTTGGTCTCTAACTCCGAAACTGAATGCCTTTCTATTAAAATACCTTTTAAGACGTTATATTTTTCTCGCGACGGTGGTTCTGAAAGTACGTCAATGACCGATTCACAGGTTTCGATAGGAAGTGCCGCGACAGTGAGACAGTATTTTGTTTCCTGATTAGTTATTTTAAACACGTTAAATTGAGCCTCAGCTTGTATAAACCATGTTTTCGGATTTGCTGCCCAAAAAGATGGGAGCCGAACACGGATTGAATTTATGTTGCATTCGTCGGGAGTTTGCCCTGTTTGAGGCAAGTTTGGTTGTTGGCTATTTAATGCATCCTGAAATGGATTATCAGAACTATCGCTTGTCTTAATTCCACCGTCATGTGAACCCTCACCCGCTCCTCACTCATTTTCAGACATTTTATGTTAAAAAAATTGTTAAAAAGAACTTTTGTACATATGTATGTTTAGGTAATGATAATTTATAAGTGAATTTTATTTTATAAATTTATATTTTATGTATGAACAAAATGGAAAAACTATTTGGCTGAAGGTTACCTTCTTACAATACGTTTTGATTCTAGGCTGCTGCCGATGATGAGGTATTTGGAATGTTGTTGTTTAATTTTACAATTATTTCTGGTTGTGCCGGGTGCTTCTGTCTTGCTTGTTGACGGGGTTATGTTGAAACGGACTCTTTTGGAGCGGTGCGATTCTTTTGTAGCATGGAAACTGTTGTTTTATAGTTCTTGGCTTCTAGACTTTGGTGGAGATATGATGAATGCTGATGTTGGTTGTTGTGGAATCAGTTGATCGAAGAATCAGTATTTTTTTTTTTTTTTTGGTTGCCAGTTGGAATTATGTGGCGCTGGAGGGGTTGGCTTTCTGGTAGCACGTGTCGCAGGTGACTGAACTTATTGGTTTTGCTTTTATTGATGGATTTACGCTTTTTTGGTAACACGTGGTGCAGGTGGTTGAACTCCGACAGTGTGAAAGCTTCTTATTTTTGGAAAAGCCGTGCGGAGTGTTGTTCAATAATTCGTGCAACGTGCAATGATTTTGGAACGTTACAATGCTCTTTGAACGTTGGAAGTTGCTCCACGTGTGGCGTGCTTTAATCGGGGTCACCAATTTTCCGTTCTTATTGTCTCTTTTAATAAATGAAGAAACGGGAATTTATTTACTAAACTCTTAACTTTATTAATAACTTTACTTTAAACTATAAGTTTTTACAGTATAAATTATTCAATACAATTTGCAGTCGCGACCTCCAGCCAATGGCGTTGAAAAAAGAATAATTTTAATAGAAAAAAAAATCGCCAGAAAAAACGAGAGAGATAGACTCGATGATAGTTCACATATCTCATGTTGTTTCGTTTGTATTGCATTTAAGTGAAATCATGTTTGTGGGTGCATTCAACACTATCATGTGCATGAACCACTTCAAATTCGCTGAAAAATGTAGTTTTCGACAAGCGTCTGAATACCTACTTGGTAGATTTTGGCAGTGTGTACGTGACGTGTTTTTGTTTTTGATTTATGTTATAACAACCAATGAAGTAAATAGTTCAATTTTGAATGGGCGTTGAAGATAAATGATTTCATCAACAGTTCCAATACATAAGAATTACTTAAAATGTGGGAATATAAAAATATCTTCATAATAAGATCGAAATTTGAGTACGATTTGAACGCTACATGTAAGAATGCCATTCTAAATTGAAACACTAGAATGAGTTTTAGTCGTCAAATAACAATCATTTCTTCGGCAGCACATTTGTGAAAGTTGACCATGACTTAGGTATCAAGAAAACCAAAAATAGCTAGATTGCTATCCAGACCAATCAATTTTTAAATGAACTTTGCCAAGAAGATGGTCCATCCTGCCTCCTTATGCCTCTTCCATTCAAGGAAGCTATCCGTAAATGTGAAATGTCAATAGATAGATAGAGTCGTTTAATAACGGTAATTTACCGTAGAACCGATTTTTTGGTTTTCAAATTTATCGTTAACGGCTACACCGATTTCAACCAAAAATATTATACTAGAGGTGCCTTACATTTTTAACAATTTTGCATATACAAATTTTCGAAAAAATAATTTTTGGTTTTTTAAAAAAATAGTGACATTTTTTTTTTGAAAATTCAATATCTTGAAAACGAGTTAATGATTTTTTTTTTAATTTTGTGCAAAATTGAATTTTATTAATTACTAAGGGTTGACATAATAAATTTATTTTTTTTAAAATGTTTATGTATTTTTGCATATATCAAAAATGAATTCAAAAAAAAAAAAACGATTTTTGAATTTTTTTTTTCATAAATTCATATTTGTCAAACAAATCAGATGGCATACTTATTTTTTAGTTCTATCTGTTTTAGCTATTAAAATAAAAAAAATATACTTATTTTTAGTACACAGAGAAAAAAACAATCTAAAATCAAAGCAAAAAACTTTGATTCTACTATTTTTCGGAGGGATTTGGCGCCAACGCCGAAAATTATTAAATCAAAGTGGAGCGACTTTATTTCAAAGTGATTTCATACTTAAAAACGAACTAGATTTTACTACATTAACATTTTGATTTAAAGTGGAATCATAGGTAAATCAAATTCATCCATCTTATAAAACAACATTTATCTACTTCGAATAAACGAAGATTGAACTTCGTTCGGTTAGGTATTGATTCAAAATGGCTACACACGCCACGCTTCTTTGCTTAAATTTATGTAAGACAAAGACAAATGTATATTCATAATCGACGCATTTCATTTTTGTGGTGAATCATTTATTTGTGACTCGTTTGGTGCTATGAGTATTCCATAGTAATAAATATAGGAAAAGTAATTAAATATTGTTTTTTGATAATATGAAAGTGAATTTTGAGTGCGCGTTTAATTTGTTCACAAAAGTTAGGGAGCTACTTCGAAAAACAACATCGCGCTCTCGAAATTCTTTATATTAAGCTTACAAATTTAAACAAATTGAGGTTTACTTAACTATGCAACACTTTGAAACTACGTTGATGGCACTTTTAATGCCATAAAAGTGGATCGCAAAGTAAAATGTGGATTTCAATGTAAAAATGAATACGTTTCACTTTTAAACAAGGTTGAGCGCACTTTAAATGTGGATCTCAATGTAAAAATGATAACGTTTCACTTTAAAACAACGTGAAACGGAATGTTAATGTACAAAAAGTTGATTTCAATGTATAAATAAACACGTTTTACTTTGAAACTAGGTTGAATATCTTAAAATTACGTCGCATATTCAAATTAACATTGTTTCAACGTAAAAATAAAAATGCGACACTTCATTTAAAATACTTTAGATCAAATACGATCGTATTTAATTTTAGATCACATTTTTTCCCTCAGTGTAGGTACTCATTTATTTTTAAAATTGTTTTTAAAACTTTTTTTAATGATATCATAACGTTATGGAACCAAATGTTAAAATTCTAAATGGGCTTTAAACCTAAAGCCGTTATAGAACGTTATAGAACCAATAAATATGCACATTGTCAATTTCAAGCTACGTTAAAGTTGTCAGCTACAAGAGCAAGTTTGGGCGAACCAGTCGTGTCTATTTTTTTTATTTCCGTCTGGTAAATAAATTCTTTTATCCAATTATTGGGATGCCATTAATAACAGCCTTTTTACCCTATTTTCGAATTACCTACTGATGAATACACCCCAACCAAGGAAATTCAACTATTTTTAAACGTGTGCAGCAAAGGATTAACTACACATCATTAAATGATTTTATTTCATATACATCTATGTAGTATCTACAATCTACATACACATGCATCAGCTAGCAAGAATTTGTTATAAAGTGATTTACAGAGGGCTACACTTACATACCTCTTTACATACCAATTAGTAAAGGCGAATAATAAATATAATATAGTAAATAATATAGTAATTAACAAGCCAATAATTATCAATTACGTTTTGTTGATTGTTAATTTTTCCACTTCAACACCTTTATCATACTCAGTATGAAGGAGTTAAAATTCATTTAAACTAAAAATAGAATATAGCTAAGTATACAACGAATGAAACAATAAATATTTAAATCATTATGTCAGTATTTTTGATTGAAAGTTTGCAATTTATATCGTTTGTTGTGTTTTGCTTTTCAATATAAACAATGTCATATACAAAATGCTTCCCATTTAGCCATTTGGGGATATATAATAATTTATTAAAATTAACATGTTTGTTTAACATCTGGATCTGGACCTAATGGAATTATGAAATAATTATGCAAAATTTCAAAATGTATATACATACATAATATATATATGTAAAATGAGGAACTTGCATACTGAAAACTAGGCTCTTTTCACTCTTTTAAATAAAAATGCAAAATCGTTACAGTGTGATTCGCAAAAGGTGTGAATTTTGCGTTTGCGAGTAACGAATTTCGTTTGCTGTAATTGTAATACATATGCTGGAAATGTTATACAATCCCTGCAAACGTATTTCATTTGTAGCAATTGTATTACAGTCGCCACAAAAAGTAATTCCATTGCATCAAACATATAACAAATAACCCATTCGTTCGGAGCTCAATTTGCCTGGGTTGATTACGGTAAATGACAATGTTTCCTAAATTCAAACGACATGATGTTTGCAAGCAAGAGTAATTGTTTATGGCAAACGAATGAATCGATTGCGAATTAAGCATTTGAAATGCAGTTTGCTGCAAAAAGTTTTACGTTTACTATATTAATTACAATTGTTTGCAACTAATGAATCGAACATTTGGGACGAATGGTTAATTCGTAGAAAGTAAACTTATTTGTAGCAAACGATTGAATGATTGCAGGGTATATATTTTTAAATCTTATTTTTACAAATTAACTTATTGCTTGTGGTAAACATTTCATGCTGTTGAGGCGAAAGAATTTATGATTTAAGGTTTCTTTAAAAGAAATTCGCTTCCAGCAATTAATTTCCTATTTGGAAAAAGTATTTTATTTGTTTAATTCCTATCTAACCAATTTCAAGTAATCTATAGGGCAAGTATTGGGTACGTTTCAATACATGTTTTGCTTTATCAATTTGGTATTGTTCTGAAGTTCAGCACTACTTGTACAAAATTTCAAATTTCAATTGAAAATATGTTGCATTTAAAAAGAATGCGATTCAAAATTGAAAATTTTTTGCTTTAAAAAATAGCAAAGCCAAAATTCGAAAATATTTGCATTAAAAAATAAAATAAATGCTAGTTTAAAAATCTTTGCATTAAAAATAATTGTTAAAATAATTACATTCAAAATAAAAGTTCAAGTTTAAAAATGAATACAAAATACCTACATCTCCGTTGTTCATTTCGAAAAACAATGGTGCAAAATCTTAGATGATTAAGTACGATGTTAAATCAATTTTAGTATGATACTAGGTTAAATTTATTTAAACGAGTTTAGCATCGCACTATCCCCTTACATTTCCCCTTACAATCCATATGACTGGAGAATGGAAAATTTTACTCCAGGTATAGCATAGACCCGAGGGTTGCCGGTTCGATTCCTGCTGGTGCCCAACTTTTTTTTTTTTTTTGTAATAATGGAGTTAAAATAATAAAAATATAAACATTGAATACCTAATTAAAGCACATGTTTTGTTTCCATCAAAACGATAAACAAAACGATTTTCTTAAAAGTTTTGATTTAGTCCTAGAAGCACATCTACGTAGTAATAGTTTAAAACAAAAACTTTAAAACGAAAACTGATATTTTAAATACTTCGGTCGTCCTCGTCATAGTTAAAATAATTAATCATAGTTAAAATAATTAAAAAACATGAAATTGTCTAAGCCACATTTCTTAATCAGTACATTTCCTCTGCTCAACTAAATAAAAGGAAAATGTGTGAAGTTTTCAACTGATTAACATTTTGCCGGAGGATTTTATGTTGAAAATTAGGTCAGTGGATGCATGCTCGCTCTCAAAACGGAAGGATACCAGTTCAAATCCAGGTAAGTAAAGCTTGACATTTTTTTCAATTAAAATAAAATAATATAATTTCAGAATTAAGGGGAAAGCAGCAGAGTCACTGTATTGATTGTGAAAAACGTACAAGTCATTAGCAACAAACGTGTATTCATTTGTCATAACCACTTTGATCTTCTATAACAATTGACCCATTCGCTTGTCGTTAAAGTATTAACGTTTACTCTAAAAGCATCATTCGTTTGCCACAAACAGTAAATATGTTTACAAAACACCATTATTCGTCTGACAGAAACACTACATTCGTTTGACACAAACACTCTATTCGTTTGAAACAAACGATAGAATTTTGCTACAACAGTATGAATTGTTTTTTTCAAACGAATTTAAGAGTTTGGTGCAAACGAACTATCAAAACTGGCTGGCAAACGAAAAAGTCGTTTGGGCAATTTTTACGTTTGCCGCAAACGATTCCTTCCCTCAGTGTAGTAACCTCTAGGTTGGCTTCAGACAATACAAACAAATATGCGGGACCGGATCGCACAAGCTTGCTCTCGTAGCACAGTGTGAAATATTCACAATCCAGCGGAACTTAAGTCAAGAAAAAAAGTTGAGCTGTAGAGTACAAAACCGATTTTTATCAGTTCTTAACATAACGGTTGATTCATTTCAGGTAGTAAAAGCTTCATGTTTCCATTATATTTTGTACAGTTAGCTGTCAATGCCAAACACGGTGCGAAAACAAAATTAAAGGCATTATACAGCGGATGAGCTGAGCTCTGCTGTTTTTACATGTGTTTTGTGAATGGTAAAATTATTTGATATTCTATATCTCTGAAGTTAATAGTACATGCTTAAGTGAGTTTTATCAATTTTATTTATTTATTTTTATTTTTTAATTAATTTTCGTCTTTTTTAACATTGAGACAAAGGTATTTAAGTTTACCTGCGTGTACCCGCTCTAATTTTTTCATATTTTGATTCTGTGTACTTTATATAATTAGAATCAAAAATAAGTTTTTGAAACCTTTTGCAGTTCCCATACAAATATTTTTATTTTACAGAATAGGTTGAGTGTTTTTGAAATTTGGCAACAAACTCCAAGTAAAGAAAAGTTTCAAAAAGTCATCAGATCCACTGATTTCGTTAAGATCAGGGTTTTCAAGAACTAAATTTCATGATTTTCCTGAAGAAACGATTTCAAACTGACTGAATTTAAAATTATTTTCAATAATGTATTTATTTTTTATTTAATAACTTTGTTTAAGCTGATTTATTTTTGGTTAAAATAAAACTAAAATGAATTATTAAATTTAAATTAATCTGATATATATATAAATCATTTCCACGAAAAAAAAAAACAAGTTAAAAAAAAGATATTATTTAAATTTAGACTTAAGCTTCGGTAGAATCTGAAAATTTCACACTGTGCGTAGCTAACAACTTTAACATAGCTTGAAGTTGGCAATGTGCATACATATGTATTGGTTCCATAACATTATGATATTATTAAAAAAGTTTTTACAAACAAGGGACCTCTTATATACAAATAACTATACATTTGTTATTTAAATAGATTAAATAAAAAAAAAATTAAAAAAAAAAATCGAAAATCGTTAGAGGTTTTCTTAAAAATTAATAAAAATTCGTGAACATTTTTATAAGTTAAATTTAGTATTCTAAATTTAAGAATTAAATAAAACACAATTTTACACAGAACTAAAAAAAAATTCATTGACTGGTTTTTAAGATATTGAATTTTCAAAAAAAAAGGAAAAATTTTTTAACAATCCAAAAATTATTTTTTTTCGAAAAATTTGATATGTAAAGTTGTTAAAATTGTAAAGGACCTCTTATATAAAAAATTTGGTTGAAATCGGTGTAGCCATTAACGAGAAATTTGAAAACCAAAAAATCGGTTCTATAACAGGTACCTACCGTTAGTAACCGTTATAATTTTTTTTTACCAAAATATTAATTGTAGTAATTAAAGTAGCTCGTATTTTTTTTTTAAATTTTAAATAAATATCTTTGAATCGTTGAAATAAATTAATTTTTGTATATAGGTTGTATGGTGGGTACCGTTATTTTTTGAGCTAAACAAAAATTTCAATTTTTCCTCTAGGGAATCCCATAAGAACCTTAAGTTCAAAGTTTTAAGAAAATTGCTTCAGCCGTTTAGGCTGAAGCGACGATGCGTTTAGGCTAAGTACAGGTACAGACAGACAGACGGACAGACAGACAGAATTGCGAGACACACTTTTTTTGCGTTCACTATCATCGTAATTTTAGGGAAAATTAATATCTCGAATTTTTTTTCACGAATCCTAAATTTGTTGTTGCAATAGCTTTTTTCAGAATGAATAACAACACTGATCTATCCAAATCGCTTTTGATACGATTTTGAACAAGGAAGTTGCGTTTTGACAGTGGCAGTGATGAACCTAGTACACCTGGACTGTTAGTCGATCATCATTCTCATACAAAAGTTACATTGGAGATGGTTTCACCGATTAAAAGCGACAACAGTGCTTGTTTTGCCGCGCCGAATGTTGGGCATTGGTTTGGGGAGCCTTAAGCGGGGTACAAATTATCAAACCTGTTTGACAAATCTGTTCACCTTTGATAAATGTGTACTCTCTGTTTGACAAACACGTTCTTTGTTCACACATTTTTTTGATACAGTTGATGTTGAGTGTTTGACATCAAACAGGTTTGTAAATGTGTACCCCGATTTAATCCATGATTATTGAAACTGGGAAATCGTCGAATGTGTTTAATGTCGATCAAATTGTTTTCATAAAATCCAAAGTATGAGTTCCTAATCATGGATATCGCTAATAAGCCAATTTTGGTTGATAAGCGTTAGTTAATTAGAGCGTGTGAAAGTCATATACTTAATTTAACCCACTGTGAACAAACTGGCCCTAAGTTGTTTTCAAATTACCGCTAGTGTACCGATTTTGTTTTAATAAATGGAACCATCGTGATGTTGGCTTCTAGCAGTCCAGGTATAATAAGTCCATGGTGTTAGTAATGTGCAACAATTTTAATACAAACGTCAAAATGTATCCACTAGTTAAATTTTAAACGAGCTCCTGAGCAGGTTAAATCTGGACGACTGTATTCACTTCAGTATATGTCAAAATTTAGCAATTGGATCAAATTTAACGCACTTTTAACGCAATTAACACACGGCCTTAGCAAACAAATTTTAAATATTTTGCCAAAATAGATTTTCACCGTACCGTATTTTCACAGTACCTGCATGAACACTTGAAGCCGGCGCGTATCGTTTTTTGCTATTAAATATATTTATACTTATTTTCTTAACATTTGCGTTGTACTATTATGTAAATGTCTTCCTTATTTATAAGTACGTAGTTATACAAAATATATGTCCTTATTGATATTCATTTATTAAAGAAAAAAAAAAAAAAAAAACAAACATTAAGGTATGCACATAAGTATTGGTAAACAGACTTAAATTGTCAGAACATCTTATTCCTATTTTATATTTTAAGCATCTAGAAATGCTGTCTGTATAAAGGTAGTCCTGCTTTTTCCATCGAGTTTAACTTTTTTCCATAATCAGTTGATAAACATTTTTGGAAGTTTGTCTATATCTATACTTTAACAACGGTCGTATTTATCTCTTGAGGAAATACCCATATCGATCCGCGTTTGAGTTCATTATGTATTCAATATAGGTATGAAATTCAGGACCAACATTTAAACTTCTGACAAAATTGATTCCGACAAAGAGGTCTCGCTGGTTATACAAACCATCAATATAGCTATACACAAAAAAGGTCTGACAAATCCGGATAAATAATTCAACCTTAAAAAATTCCCGAATACATAACTAGGGAGTTCTTTAGATAAAATCATCTGATTTATGAAATCGTACCATTGGGATTTGTGTGTATATCTTAAGTAAATTCTTTAAAATCTCCATCCGTCAGGTGCATAATTAATACTTTAATACTTTTGGCCCCTGTGGATGTATAAGTACATACGGAAACAAAAAATGAAACAATCCAAATCAATAATCTTGGCTCAGTGTTTTTTTTTTTTACAAGAATACCTATAAATTCACCTTTCTTGCTTTCATCATGAGAGAAGCACCAGCTTCTCCTGCTAACTTAAGAAGTTTCTAACAGCTGGAGTGCCTTAATGAACGGTTTATAATAACAATAATTTCCTTTCAATTTGAACGAAACACGTCGATATTAATAAAAAATATAAATACAAATATATATACAGGATACAGGGACAGGACAAACGTGCGGTGGGCGACAATAAGGACAGCGTCTTGACAACGACAACGTCTTTGACATTATTCTCCATCATGGATGCTGGTCGGAGGAAATAACAACTGATGAAACATTGTCCTTCCCCATCAGGTATCCAGTACCTCAACTAAAACCAACAACACACACAGGACGCACCGGCAATATCCTTGTAATGAGTTTCAGCCTCTCGGCAAGGCACCCCACGGTCTGCCACCATCTTCAAAATGAAATCTTTTTCTGACTCAAGTTACTTTTTTTTTTTTTCTTTTTTTTTCTTCCAAGGAGATTGGTGTGGACGATTTTATTATTATGATGTCCTGGTGGGCGCCAGGGATTTTATGATTTAAGATTATGGATTAATTAAATTTTATGAAAATGAAAAATGTGATAAATAGAGAAAAGAACGATGATAGTATCAATGGTTTCGATAAAACTTAACGATTTCTTGAAGTTTTTCAATAGGTGAACGTTTGTGGAGGAAATAAAAAAATATAACAATCTCTTTGTCAAATTTTGTTAAAAAAAAAAACAGCAGAAGCAGCTTTATGTTTTTTTTGGAATGTTTGCAACGAATCTTTATTAATAAATCCCATTCATCCTCAAAAAAGATTCACAATGTCTTTAAATATTTACAAATAAATACAAAAAAAAAAAGATTCAGGATCAAATTATAACGAAAAAGGGTATGCCCCTTGAAAGTATAATAACTACGTACATCATTTTGTTATATTTGACGACTTTTCTGATGCGTGAATAAAATGAGGATGAAATATTGAGTTTTATGGTAAGAATAAAAAAAAAATGAAGTATTCAGGAAGGCTTAGATGTAAGAATCCTAAAATCGATTTATTACGAGATTTTGGGTTAATTTTTGTATAATATTATGGAGGTTGCATGGTTTTTTTTTGCAGTATATAAACCCATTAAATAAAGGGTTATGTCGGGGTCCAATGAAATCATAAAAAAAATGATTGTTTATGTTTTGTAATAATTTGAGGCGATTGCAAAGGAGTGTTAAATTGGAACGAGATACAATTTTATTAGCAAAAAAATACATAATGCAAAAACCATTAAGGCTATTTAAGAATTCAAAATGGTTGAAAGTATTAAAACGCCGGAAAAATTTCGTTTAAAAATTTAAATTTCGAATTAAAAAAATGTGACAAAAAAAGTCAAAGATAAAAAAACTGATTTATTTATTACAAATTTGAAATGTAATATTTGTTGATTAATTTTGAAATACCAGAATGCAAAATTATGACTTAATCAACCAAAATATTGACGAGATTGTCAACAATAGAATTAGATCCAAAACAGCTAAGAACTTTACTGCTGTTATTTGAATTTGTTGGCAAAAACGTAGTTCGAAGTATTATTAAAATTATTATAGAGATTTAATGTACGAATTTAAATAAAAATCGTTTGACACGTTTTTGAGAAAAAATTGATAAACCGAAATCATTGTATCGGCAGCTACCCCTTCTATAAGAACTTAAATACAAATTTGAATGTCTCCATTATGGAATCATATTAAAATAGTTCCCAGTAATCTTAAGCAAATCCGAGTGTTTGCTTAGATTCTGGCTCGATTTATATCATGATGAACAGACGCACAGATGAACATAAAAACACCGAAAATAACTTTTTTGGTCTTTTCCATGATCGTTATGTTACAGTCCGAGAACTAGTGTTTTAAACCGCTTCAAATTTTGTGAACATGTCGTTTGTATCAGTGCAAGCTACATGTCATCGGTCTGGCAGCGATATCGCGGTCCTTACACCACAAAAATGCACTTTCAAAGTGCAACAACAAAAATAATCCCACTAAAAGAGCTTTATACGGCTCCAAATTTTCATCACTAAATCCTTTAGCCTATACTAACCAGAATCCATCGGTCTGGCAGCGATACCGTGGACCTAAAACCAGTAAAACATTATTTCAAAACGAATTTTTGTGGTCATTGGTATTTTGTATTGCTGCCAGACCAAAGGATTCTGGTTAGTTCAGGCACAAGGCTTTAGTGATGAAAATTTAGAGCCGTTTAAAGCTCTTTTATAGGGATTATTTTTGTTGTTGCAATTTGAAAGTGCATTTTAGTGGTTTCGGGGCCGGGATATCACTGCCAGACCGATGACATGTAGCTTGCACTGATACAAACGACATGGCCACACAATTTGAAGTGCTATAAAACACTTTGAGTAAATGTTCACCAGCTCTCAGGCTATTAATTTTGACTAAAACATCGCCATTTTTTGACACGAAACCTTTATTTGCCCTATAGAGTATAGAGCAATAAAAAAAAGTTGAAAGAACATACAACTCACCAATCATCAGTGCTAACGCATATAAATTTGTCAAGTCTTACCTGAAAATAAATATAAAAATAGAAATGTAAACTCGTTTATTTTTATCAAAATAAATGTTTTAATTTACAGTTGTTTATTGTATAGATATATTAGATATTCTAGTTTTGAATTGAGTTAATAGGTAATAAAAGAAAACTTGCCAAGTAAACCAACTCAATTTATGGTAGTGCTATCATTAAATAACAGATTTCTCTGATAGTTTTTAGGTTCTTTCATATTGCTCTACTTAAAGAATTTGATATTTAACATTTATAAACTAAGATCTTAACGTAGTTTTAGATCTCACTACTTTTTACGGCTGACTTGTTACGAAAAGGTTTTTATATATATGGAAGAAGTTGACTTCTTTTTTAACATTTATTTTTTGGAGTGATTTCACTTCCTTTTCAAAGATTCTTTTTTACCAGGAAAAGTGATTAGAATAAACGTCCATTGAGAGCCTCATATGGAAAATTAAGTTTTTAACTTATGCCTCTTTCATAAATCCGAAGTGCTCCATTGAAGTGATAATAATTGTTAAGAAGTGGATAGATGCCACGCCCCTGCATGAAAAATTTCAATCTTTTCTTTGTATACACCTGAAAACCAATCACCCTACCAAATTTCATAATTCTGCAAAAAGCGGAAGTGCTTTCAATATATTTAATATTAATTATGCGAAATGGGTGGTTGCCATGCCCACTGAATGTAAAATGTCAAATTTTTCATATTCCCTTTGCTTGCGTGTCGTAGTAGCCCGTAGCGTAATGGTTAGTGCGTTCGACTGTCACGCTGGAGGTCTGAGTTCGCTTCCTAGCCTCGTCCACCTAAAAACTAAAAAGTTTTTTTTTCAGGGCTGCGGCCTCTTCTGATGAATTGACAAATCCTCTGAGAGTATCACCTGTCACGAGTAAAAGCTTCTTGTCTAGCCGTTCGGATTCGGCATAAAATTGTAGGTCCCTTCAATTCCTGTCGACAGGCGCACACAGGAATAGTTGCGAGTTATTAGTCACTAGGCCCTGGTTCTTCACGAGCCGTTGTGCCACCCTATTTATTTTTTTTATTTGCTTGCATGTCAAGTTCTATCGCTCTACCAAATTTCATAATTCTACAACAATCAGAAGTTTTCCAGTTAGTTGATATCAATTCTGATAAAAAATTGGCAGGGGTTGCCACGCCCAAATTTTTCAATATATCCTTTGTATATTGACCACATCATCTACCATTGTACTAAATTTTATCATTCTGCAACAATCCGAAGTTCTCTTTTTAATTAATATCAATTCCGTGAAAATGGGTGGATGCCACGCCCCTTGAATGAAAAATCTAAAATTGAAATTTGTTTCCTTTGTTTGCACTTCATTCTTTATCGCTTTACTAAATTTCATAGTTCTACGACAATTAGAAAGGCTACGCCCAATTAGAAAGGCTACGCCCAGTTAGAAAGGCTACGCCCCTTATTGAAAATCACAAATTTCCAATTTTTCTATTTGTACTTATATTACAAGATGTATGCCTGTTTTGTTGATTTTAAAGCAGCCTTTGACACTGTCAACCGCCAAGCTTTGATATAGAAAATGGCTTCCATTGGTTTATCTAGAAAGTTTCTGGCATTATATGAAAAATTTTTATGTGGAACTACTGCTTCAGTTTGGGATGGGTCGGAGTTGTCGAGCTGGTTTGAAACGACAGCAGGTGTTCCTCAGGGATTTATCCTGAGTCCAATCTTGTTTGCTCTTTTTATTGATGATATTTCTGACAGCTTGCTTGGGGGAGTCAGTATTTCTGATATGAGTGTCAAAGTTCTACTCTACGCGGACGATCTTGTCCTGTTGGCAGATAACCCTTCTTCTCTTCAGCTTCAAATTAACAAGCTTCAGAGGTATTGCAAAAACTGGGACCTAAAGATAAACGCACTTAAAACAAAAATAATGGTGTTTGAAGCTCGGAAATGTAAGAGGTTGAGAGAAGAAAGTTGGTTTTTGGACGACGAACGCATAGAGGTGGTTCAGGAATTTTAATATCTGGGAGTACTGATGACCTCTAATGTTAGCTTTGCAAAGCATGTAAGGAAGCCAAAATTGGACTAAGCGTTATGTGGCCAAATTTTTTCGCAAACCGAAATGTAGACCTGGGTTCAAAATACCGTGTTTTTGAAGCCACCATTCCTGTATGTGTTATGGTGTCCAAGCATTCGGTTATAAATATTTTGAAGATTTTGAACTTATTCAAAGATTTTTTTTCAAACGTCTCTTCCAGTTACCGAATTCGACACCAACATATGCTATCCACGTTGAGGCAGGTATTACCCCCATTTATATAAAAAACTTAAAAGCTAGTTCGGATTTTTTAATAAAAATTATGAAAAAACCTGGGGTGAGTCTTAACAAGTCAATTGTGGCAAACCTTTTGCGCACACAATCGTCACCATTCAAAGAATGGAGTGCTCTTGCTCAGTCTCATGGTCTCCGTTTCAACCTTACAGACTCAAATTTAGATAACTGGAAGGAGGTATTTGCGAATATCATATCAAAAGTAGACGAACAAATCTATATTCAATATCTAAATCGTGTGTCGGCATCGTCAACAAGAGTTATATACAGAGATTTAAATCATCGCCTTCAATCTGCTAACTACTTCAAAATCAATCTCCCTGTAAAAGTTATTAGCACTATTTTTAGAGCAATTTGCCCAATTTTGCAAGAGATTAGAAGACTTTACTTCCAACAAAGTGTCCTTTCTAGATTACAATTGATACAAATTTTAAACGGATCAATGTGGTGGACAACGCTCTACAAGTATTGTGATCATGCTCTAACCTATCGCAATAATTTTTGAAATGTTGAAGTGTCAGTAGTTTTTTCAGTTCAACCTTTTACTTTTTCAGTTCAACCTTTTACTTTAGATAAAAACAAAAAAAAACAACTTGTTTGCTTCCTTTTTTTATTAATTTTTTAAATTATTTATCATTTTAAATTAAAGGCTAAAATGTATTATATATATATTTTTGTTGATTAAAACTGTACAATAGTTTAAATTAAAATTCTATCAATTTTGTATTAATAATTAAAATTAAATGTCTTTATCTGGCAGACAGCAACATGCCATGTCCATACATTCTTTTTAAATATTTATTTTGTAACGTTTTTGTTGAAAATAAAGAATATTAATAATAATAATAATAATACTTATATTACAAGACCAACCATCTACCAAATTTAATCATTCTGCAACAATACAAAGTGGTCCATATAATTAATATCAATTCTGAGAAAATGGACAAAGGTCATGTTAAATATAAAATTTTAAAATTCTGCCTTTTTTTTGCATTTCAAGTCTTACTGCTGCACCAAATTTCATCACAATCAGAAGTTCTCAGAATAATTTATATCAATTCTATGAAAATTGGGGGATAACACGCCCCTTAAATGGAAAATTTTTCCTTTGTATGCACCTCAATGCCTACTGTTGTCCGAAATTTTATCGTTCTCCGATTTCGGGAAGTGCTCCATAATTTTCAGTCAGTTACGGTTTTTCCGATTTTCGCAGTTTTCGGATTTTCGGGAACCACTCATGCTAAAGAATTAAAAATTGGTGAGTTGCTTAAACCTGGTGAGCATACAAAATGCTAGGAGTTTGAAGTTTCTGACTTTATTGATACTGAAAAAGGGTGTAGTGACAGAACTTGGCTGGGCACTACCGTCGTGCCCTTTGATATTCATTTTAAAGAACCTGATTCTGCGAGGTACCTACTGAACAAAAACTTGTCCCAAACTTTTCGATTTCAACATTAAGTAGTAGTCAAAAAAAATTTATTGACCCCAACTTTTTAATAAGACTGAACATATTGTAGTAATTTTTGTAATCAATTAGTTAATGCAAGACACGTAATACTAAATTTAACAAGCCCAAAATATATAATATTTTTTTGAAACACCCAATACAATGTATAGGTTGATATAAAGATTTAAATTTGTGTTCTTTTTCTATTTAACCCGTGTGAAGAAAATCAAATGCGCCTAATTTTCCAACCTAGAAGTCGCATTAACGCATTCACCCTGAATACATCCATCGACCGCGAAACCTCTATGTTATGTGACGTGAAGAGATGCCCCATCTTTTCAATTGCAGATTTACCGTTATAAAAATTATCTACACCGCACCGTGTATTCTATTACACTTTTCTAAATTACAATTTTCTCTTATAAAGTTCGACTTATATTCATTCAATGCCAACGACTTTTGTGTGTGCACTTATAAGTGCCCCCCTTTTTATATTCAATAAAAAAAAGAATATACGGCCACAATGCAGCGGTGAGGGAATTCTATATCTACATAGAGGCTCCCTCTATAGTCTTCATTTAGCAACAGACAAAAGAAAGTAATGAGAGAAAAAGAAGAAGAAGTCATGTCATTACGTAAACAACACTTAATGCAAACGCACAACCGTGTCAGATGCAACAGATATTCCTTTCCATACCCAGTCTATATGTGCATCTCTGATTACCAAGTCTGTTCAACTTGGCATAAGTGCACTTCACTTACAAAACACAGATTCAGATTCAGACGGATGCACACAATATGCACTTCAAGTGATTGTCAGTGGATAGAAAAAATGCTGAGTTAAACATAAAATAAAAAACAAACTAAAAAGGTGTGTAAGTAGTAACAATGCTGTGCGAAATAGTAAGTATGGGTGTTTCAAGACCTTGAAATTTATTTTGAAAAGAAATTACATCTCAAATATACCCAAGGATTGTCTGCTAACATGCCCTGACACTCTCGTTTCCATAAAAAATAAGATCTTAGTTAAAAGCCTATTGAGTCGTTTTCAGAGTTAACATCAGGTACTTAAGTTGGGACATAAGTCCCATACACGGTTTGCGGGGCTAATTATGGTACAATATGGAAGATTTTTTTGTGTTATAATATACCCGCGCTCAAGGTGGTATGATTACCCTTCAAATCATTTGCATATTAAGAACGATTAGAAGAATAGGAATGGATTTAATAGGAGATACAGAAACCGATTTGTATAGGTTTTGAATAAAACATGGAGGGAAAATAATGCAAGACAAGGCATTCCACATTCGTGTAGTGTTGCTTAAGAAACAATCTCCGCCAGTCATCAAGTGTAGCATCTAAAATTGAGCTCAATCTCAAGAGTAAACTGATGGGAATTTCTAGAATTGGAATTATCACGGACCACGGTTGAAACATTGCGACCCTTTATTTCAATTTGGCACTTTCTTATGAAAGAAACAATGAAGAGGGGAGATGGTACGTGAGACATATCTGTTTTTTTTTTCAAGGGTTAACATTTTATTTTATTTGACGATTTATATTATTTTTCTTTTTAATACTAAAAAACAAAGTACGACGACTTCTTCTAACCAGTAGGCAGGGACGAACGTAGGCAGGGTAACTTTCTATGCGTGATGCAGTTTTCAGCGTCTGGAGTCCATGAGACCAATTCTTTCACATTAAACCAGAAATACATAGCGATTTCCTTTAAAGCCTATTCAACAGCATTGGAACTGTGAGAGATGTTGCGTCTCATCGAACTTGTATGCGGAAATCACCACGGACATAGTCAGTCAGCTGGGTCGGTGGCACCTAACACGGCCGATCTTGACGACGACGTTCAAACCTTCCCCACTATTGGAACTGATGTGTCGGAGCTCATGTAATTGCCCAAACCAGGGAAAATGGACGGGCAGATAAGTCGGACTAGTGCATTTCTAACAAAAGTCCTTGGAAGGCCACATGAATTTCATGCCGACCAATTTGAAGCTCTTCTGTTCGAAACGCTCTTTGATCTTGCCGACGAGTCCACATTCGACCGCATCGGGCTTAACCGTGAATATTCCACTTTGTTTTCTTATAAGAACGCGCACTCAAGGGGTTTTTGATACCCTTAAAATGTTATATTAAACACAGTGCGAGCGTTAGGAAAACAGGGAAGGATTAAAGAGGAGATGCCGATGCACATTGGTTTTGAACCTTTGAATATCGAAATGGAAGGGAAAAATAGAGCCGGGTAAAGCATTCCACATTCGGGTAGTTCGGCTAAAAAAAGAATCTCTATACTTGATAGTACGTCCGAAGTTGGGCTCAAGGGTAAACTGATGTGCATTCCTGGAAGTACGAGTATTACGGTTTAAATCTTTTATAGGGGAGGAATGCAACTGGCTATTTCAGTAGAGCACTTTTATGAAAATAACGGTAAAACAACGAAAGACATGAAACATTGCGGCGGTGCTCGAGCGTTGCAAATGCTTTCGTTATATATCTGTCACCTATCATTTTCATAGCTCTTCTTTGTATCCTATCCAAAAGACACAAGTGGGTTGATGGAGCAGCTGCCCAAACATGGGAATTGTACTCGAGTTTTGGACGGATAAAGGCTTTACATATAACAGCCAGATCAGAAGGGGTGAAAATTTTCTTACATCGCCGAAGAAAACCTAAACACTTAGCAGCATTTTTGGCGTCATCAAATACGTGATCGTTCCACACAAGGTGGTCTGTGATACACGTACCGAGTACTGAAAGCTTTTCGGTTTCCTCGATGCAAGTGCCACTCATGGATAGTGGCATAGGGGATGGGTTTCGTTTAGACAGACAGAAGACGCCTTTTTTGGGGACTCGCTGGACAAATGCTGTTTTCCATCCAATCGGAAAGAGACCAGTAGAATAGGACAGATGGAAAAACTTACGCAGTGGTTTTGCAAGCGTTGAAGAACACCTCTTCAGAACAATGGGAGAGATACTATCCGGGCCAGCGGATTTGTGAATGTCGCGATCTTTCAGAACTCTCTTCATCGGTCCGTATTCATCTTTAAAAATGAGGCTGGCGCCAACATCACTTTAAGGCTAGGCGATTATAGAAACGTGTCATGCCGTTCTCCGCATATTGATTCGCCTGTCTCGTGTCAAAATAAATATTGATAATTTAAATAAACTTAAAGAAAACAAGTTATTTCTAAAAAAAGCAAACGATTTTTTATTTTCAAAACCAACGACAGCTTAATATTTAATTTTTTGGAAGAAAAAAAACACGCGCCGGTCTCGCAAGGAAAATTGTGTTTCGATCACTGTTTCACGCGATTTTCCGAAAACGCGAGTCAGGTGATGTCGTGTCGCTCTATAAATATGCGTTGTTCGGTTTGATTTATATTGTTTACAAAAACTCGTGCTGTGCTGTGTAGCGTCACTCGTGGCGAACGCGTCTCAATATGCGCCTAGCCTAAATGATACTCGTTATTACGCCATAATAACGGACTTATTGTTGGTTGAAGGCCCAACATCTCGACAACATTTGGTTTCACCAAGACGGCGCTACTTGCCACACAGCCTGTGAAACAATGAAACGTAAAGTCTAAGGTGTGAACCTCTTCCCCAGCGGTGGTCCGGAAAAAGAGTTCTAGTTTTTGTTTGGATAATTTGATTTTTAGACTTAAGTCTAAAACTAGCAATTTTGTTTAAAAGTTATTACATCTATAGTCACAGAAAACTAGTTCATAAATGATTTTTTGTTTAACAAAAACCAATTAAATTCAAGATGGTGGCTTAAGTTAAGGGGATAGAAGGTCGAACATTTTTATTTAGACTCGTTACGGCCCTCTTAATGATTGAGAAAAAACACACTTTATCCTTTATGTTTGTATACAAAAGTATCTAGCCTTTATTGCGGGTAACCTTAAAATAACTGATCACAATCACAATTTCCGGATTATATGGAAAACTATCAATCTAAGGCTCGTTTCACACACATTCAGTTTCATTCGTTCGGTCTCTATTCGGTTTGTATTCGGCTATGCCTGATATGTGTGAAACGGCAAAAATGAAAACCTAATAGAAACCGTATAGCACCGAACGATCCTTCGGTTTCAAAACGGCACGTATTCGGGTTTAGGGCACACAAAGTAAACGTAGCGTTCACACATATTCGGTTCGTTTTCGGTTTTTCTGATATTTTTTTAATACATTTTATTTAATTTTAATTATTAGTGAGTACAAACCGAATATGAACCGTCTGTGTGTGAAGAGGTATTGACGGAAACCGAAATCGAACCGAATACAGACCGAACCGAATGAAACCGAATGTGTGTGAAACGAGCCTTAGACAAAACATTATCAAAAGTTGTAGATAATTAAATTTTAAACAACTTTTGTTAAGGGAATTTTTAATAAAAAGTTGAAAAATAAACGAGTTATTTTACAAAAATCTATATTAATAATGGCGGCCAACCGAAAAGTGCAAGGTGTGCATGTCAAATTACATTCCGACTGGACTAGTGATGATGTTATCGACCAGTTCTTCCATCGTACTGATTAGGTATCTTTGATCGGGTTGTCGCTGCTCGGTGGCCATCCTTCTCATTATTGGGGTGGTCTACTAGCTTCTTTGCTGAAAGCAGAAGGTACATACCTGTCCAGGTTGATGATGTTCGCCGTTGGTGTAAGGACGCTCGTTGCTGTGATGTCTCGTTCGCTGCCGGTCGACATGTAGTCCGGTGCAGATCCTTAGTACTTTCTTTCTTACATTTGAAGTTCCTTTATGGCCTTCTTCGGGATGGAGTATCAGCTTTGAAAAGAATAGCCGATAACAGGCCGCAAAAGCTGCCTGATGTATGCATAAGTATCTTTGTCTTCTGGGTTGGTCCGTTTCTGCGTTTCATCCAGTACAGTGGATGGAGAAGATGGAAGTGCATGTTGAACCTCAACAACTCGTTAAAGTGGATGCTAGGTAATTCACGTTCTTTTTGGCTGCTTTCGTAGACCCGTCCGGAAATTCCAGGACCAGGCTTCTGCGGTTAGTTGCGCTGCGACTGACTCTACTGGGTTTCTAAAGCACACAAGCTCCGATATGGTGTTTATCCGGATACCCCATTTATTTTTAGAAGGCGTAGAGTCTATTGATGTGGTGCTCTGCTCCACTTTGCGTAAGGCTACCAGAGGAGACATCGTTGAATATGTAAATATATCCGGGTTTATGGCGTTGTCGCTGCAGAACCTCTTTGGTCTCCGAAGTGATACTTTTTCCAGTATTTTACTTTTGTTAATATTTAGTCCGGATTGGAGGATTATGTCACTAAATCTTCAATACTTCTGTCAGACCGAATTTCAAGGTTATCCTATAACTAAAGATTTCAACAAACTGCTCTAATAGTGCTTTTAGCCGACCTATCAGTGTTATAGAAACGAGACTCTTTTCCACTTTGTGGTAAGACTTTAAAATATTTTGTGTTTGAAGTTTTGCACGGCACTGTTGAGACATTAGGTATAGTTAATGGCTGGGTTTGGGTGTTTCTATAGGAAACACACCGACTGGTTAGACTTACCCGCACAATGGAGTATCTCATATATGAGCATGAGTAGGCCGGCCCGCCGACCCCATCCACATATATGTACATATTATGATCTTTACCCGCAATGACTTTGACTTTATTCCGTTGCGTTCGTTGTTGCAACTGTGATGTAGAATCCATTAAAAGGTAAGGTGCAACGAGTATTATAATATACCTACGTAAGATTGCACCTCTGCGTACACACAATGGAACTCAAGGGAAATGCATTAATCTCCTGAATGTGAGTGATATGCCGGCAACTATAGCACCAGAGGACGATACGGGCGGGAAGAAGCAGTGATGGGATTCTCAAAGGATGCGGTAAGCATGCCTTTATGAATACAGTGTAACTAGCTAGCTTCCAAGGGTAATAACGGGCAATGTGTCTTCAATTGTTTGTCAAGAGTAAAGGTTTTGCTGTTGAAATGTTTCGCAGGAAGTTACTGTAATTGACATGTTGTATGGGCGAGAAAGGTTAATATGCAAATTGATTTCTTCCGGAGTGCGTTATATGCTACATAGAGGCTAATGCCGCCATTATAATGGTTCGCTATTCATAAAGGAAGGAGTAATAATTGTATTGGAATTCTGTTTGAAAACGGGTTTTTACTTTATTTCTTTACATCGGTACATAAATTTTAATCGTCCTGCCCCTTCACTACCCATCACTGAACAAGCTTGACGGTCAATTAGCCGCATCGTGATGGCTCGGAAAATAGGAAGTTTACTTCAATAAAATGCTGGCCTGCTATAAAGCGTGAGTGGGCGCAAAGTAAAGTGAACAAAATGAAAGTGATTTTCTCAAGAAGCAAGTAGCAGAGTTTTATTCAAAAAAAAAAAAAGAAAAGGAAAGGGTGCCTTGATGGATTGATGGCCTTTAAATTGTAATGGTGGAAGCATAGAACGAGGACCGAACGACGTTGGTTTGGATGGATACTTTACACAAAAGCTTTATGTGTTCCATGAAATTGCAGTTTAAATTATGTAAATGGGTATTTACGGCAGCTTAGTCTAGGCTAGGCAGTCGTTCGGTGGTGCGTGAATAATATAAGATTTTGTTTTTTTACACTCAACTTCATTTCGTGGTCTTTAAGGTGCTGTAGCTTAGATGGAAAGGATCTACTTACAAAAAAATATTTATATTTGAAAGATTTTATAGGGATTGTAAACACGTCATTTGAAATAGGATTATGATGGAGGATCTTGACTTTTAAAGGAATTCTAGACAGAATAAAGACATTTTACATTACATAAAATGTGAGCTTTACAAACAAACAAAAAATTTTGTAAAAGGTTTTTGACATTCATCTTGGGATTTTGGAATATAAGATGTCTAGTTTATTTGGTTCTAATGTGTTTTTTACACGAGAAAGTAGGTGGTAAGAAAAAGAAAATTAACAATGGTATTTTTAATAACGATAATTCTAATTTATAAGAAATACATGTACAGTACGTGTACATACAGAAATAGGTTTGATGGTAGGTATTTTTATTTTAATAATTTTACTTCATAATGGCAGGATTATATAGGTCTGAAAAGAATTGTAAATATAGAATTAGATAGAATTGCTTTGAATTGATTTTCATGAACATCCGATGATCCGCTCTAGACCGATGTAGGTACGTAAATGTATAAATATATACATTTACCTACACTTTGTTCCTATTTCAAACAATTTAAGAGGCGACAATTCTACAAAAATATTTTTATTAACTTCCCATTGGCAGTTATTTGTTATTGGTGAGATTTGACAATTAAAAATGTTGACATATGTATCTTCACGTTTTGAGGTCTATAGAATCAGAATCTGTCGATTTTAGAAAGATGTCTGTATGTGTGTAATTTACGTACATACGGGGTATATTTTTCGTCCACCATATCTCAAGAACGATTATAATCCAATACGGATAAAATTTATTTTACAGAGAACATCATAACGCGTTGAAAATCTTTTATAACAAATTCAATGAACCGTGTTTTTTACTACAGCAATTTAAAAAATGTAGTAGCTCGTAGCGAAATGGTTAGTGCTTTCGACTGTCACGCTGGAGGTCTGGGTTGGCTTCCCAGCCTCGTCCACCTAAAAACTAAAAAGTTTTTTTTTTCAGGGCTACTGCCTCTTGCGAGGAATTGACGAATCCTCCAAGAGTATCACTTGTCACGGATAAGTGCTTCTCGTCTAGCCGTTCGGATTCGGCATAACATTGTAGGTCCCTTCCATTCCTGTCGACAGGCGCACACAGGAATGGTTGCGAGTTGTTAGTCACTAGGCCCTGGTTCTTCATGAGCCGTTGTGCCACCCGATTTATTTATTTTTATTTTACAATTTAAAAAATGGGAACGACTGGATCCCACAAACTTGATCTCGAATAGCTAACAACTTTAACGAAGCTGGAAATTGATGATGTTCAAGTGCATTATGTATTGGTTCCAAAATATGTATTATGATATCATTAAAAATTTAAATAAATTATTACTTTACAGAATTACAAACAAATATTCATTAGCCCGTTTTCAACATATTGAATTTTCAAAAATCCAAAAATAATTTTTTTGAAAATTTCTCTATGCAAAATTGTTAGAATTGGGAAGGAAATCTTGTATAAAAATTTAGGTTGATATCGGTGTTAACGAGAAATTTGGAAACCAAAATATCGATTCAATGACAGGTACCGTTAATAACATTTATTGATATTTTTTTTTTTATTAAAATATTGTTCAAACATTTAGTAGCAAACGCACATCTATTTATCAAAATTCTTGAAGCCGTTTTCGAGAAAAATAAGTTTTTTCTTAACAGTTTTTCAACTTTTGTATGGGAGGTAGATACCGTTATTTTTGAATTTAGATACATGAAATAATAAAAAATTATCTTACATCTAGTTTAAAAAATATTTACAAAGTCGTTTTCAAAATATTTAGTTTAAAAAAAAAATAACTGTTTACATTTTGGTTTCAAAAATAAACAATTTTTTAAAATAAAAAAATTATTAAAAAGTTGATATTCCTTATTTTAATTATTTAAACTTCTTTTAACAAAATCCCGGTAGCCTTTTTTGAGAAAAATATTATTATTATTATATATTTTGTCAAAAAAAAAACTGTATGAAAGGTACCGTTATTTTTGGTCCTAAAAAAATTAAAAAAAAACGTGTGAGCATATTAGTAAAAAAGAGGACAGACAGACAGAATTGCGAGACCCACTCTTTTCGCGTTGTAAAGGGTCCGCCAAATTACCTTTTTTTTTAAAAATGCATCATCAACATCGAGTGTAGCTTCGGCTTTGTGGCACGTAGCGCCATCCTGTTGAAATCAAATGTTGCCAATATCCTCCTCTTCAATTTTTGTGAACCAGAACTCGTTCAACATGGCCCGATAACGATCGCCATTGACTGTAACGGCCACTCCTTGCTCAGTTGGAGAAAAATGGCCCAATTATGCCTCTGGACCAAAATCCGCACCAAACAGTGACTCGTTTCGGGTGTATCGGCTTTTCAATGTATGCGTGCGGGTTTTCTGTGCCCCAAATGCGACAATTTTGCTTGTTTACATACCCGCCAAGATCAAAATGAGCTTCATCTGAAAAGATGATTTTTTTGGCAAAATCGGCAAAGTAATGTCGCAATATTTCCCACCGTTGTTCAAGCGTATACACAACCATATTCGTTCAGCGGAAGGATAATACTAATTATCTGTCAAATCAGACATGAGCTAAGTGTTACCATTCACGAAATAAGCACTAGTTGAAAAAAAAAACGTTAGATGGCGGACCCTTTATATAATCGTTATGAAGGAAAATTTATATCGCGAGTTTTTTTTACGAATCTATTACTTTCCATATAGTACCTACACATATGTATATCGCAACATTATAGACACAAAATTGCTGTTGTCGTGCGAAGCTATAACGAGGCTAGATATTGAGGGTATAAATTAAATTATTAAAATACAGATTTAACCAAATTCATCTACTTTTCGCTAAAAGTACAAAATTGATAATAAACTTATTTTGTTGGCTAAAAATATTTAGGTACACGTGAGAAAAAATAATGACCAATTTTCTAAAAAAAAAAATGTCTTAAACCAGAAGTCTGAGTTTAATCAAAATCTTAAAAGCCGTTTCCGACAAAATTAAAAAAAAGAAAACAACAAAATCGGATGGCAGCTACCCGTTCTAGATGACCTCATACGAAAATTCAAAATTTTCCTATGTATACATAAAAATGATTTGTACCAAATTTGAAGTCAAAGAAAATTGGTCCACCACTTAATATTCTGGCTCCAATGCCAGTGGACGCACACACCAATTTTCTGAAAATTTCAAAATTTCTTTTGGATTAAAAAAAAAAAAAAATCTTCAAAACATTGACGTCGTGAAATATAGTGAGAAATTGATAATTTTTTAATTGTTTTGTTTTTAATCTTATACAACAAACAAATTTAATTATTTAAAAGGTATTCGCATCAAGTTTGAGCTGGTTTAACCGCCTTGTTTTAGTTTGCTACTTGTTGCATAGACTGCATAACTTACTATTTAAATTTTCGAAGACCAAGAACACATAGAAATGATTTTTGAAAATTCTTGTTTTTGTTTTTTGAAAACTATACAAAAATTTGCAAACTTCCCCAAAAATATGCTGAAATGTGCTTTTAGAAATATGTAAAAAAAACATGCTTTTCTACTAGGGTTTCGCCTTAACAGTGTCGCCAAAAAAAAATATGCCTTATAAGAAGCTTCTTGAAAATATGAAAGTAGGTTCATACCTACCTACTGAAAATTACAATCCAAAGTAATTTTGTTTGTACTTAAAAGTAGTATTCCAGAAAAAAACGTTATACCGAGTTTTAAATAATTTGGCCAATATAGCCACACGTTTTCAGATCTTTTAAGGACAAAAAATAACGGTGTCTGTCATAAAAAAAAAATATTTCCACTAAGGAAAACACTAATTTTCTTAAAAATGATTCCTACGATTTTGGTTTAAGAAAATTCAGGTAATAACTAAGGAAGGGCTACTTTTTGTTTTTTTTTTTTCGAAAACTGGTTATTAATGATACCTACGTCTTTTCTAGTAGAACCAATTTTTTGGATCTTGATTTTCTCGAAAACTGTTCATTTGTTTTTATTATTTTTGTTTATGGACAAGCTGAGTAGTATACCTACCTATAGTATGGGAGGCGACCGTAGGTTTACCTATCTCATCGCGGCTTCAGAAAAGAATGATGCCAATTCATATCTTTAGTCTTAATATTGACAAAACCGCTGGACAGAAAAGGCTTTTCTGGTGCCAATGGGTAGAAAACACACTTTTTCGGTTGCATTTTTGGCGGAGGGTACCTAAACCATGATGGATTTTTTTAAACGGGGTATCAAATGAAAGCTTAGACTGCCCTATTTAAAAAAACCAGTAGTCGGACAAACTTTTGTTGGTTGTTGCGGCGAGTCCGACCACTTTTGTAAAAAGAGCTATTTTTTTAACCTTTACATTTAAAATGCATTGAAGTGGTAAAACGGTTTTTCTAGGTTATATGAAATATTTTTGCATATTTGTCCACCTGTTAAACGCAATGGATACAAAAATAGCTCTTTTCACAAAAGTGGTCGGACTTGCTACAACAATAAACAAAAGTCTGTCCGACCACTGGTTAAGGTACCCTACGCCAACCTATTGGCACCTGAAAAACCTTGTCCGACCAGCGGTTTGGTTAATATTAAGCCTAAAGCTATCAATTGGCATCATTCTTTTCTGAAGCCGCGATGAGATAGGTAAACCTACGGTCGCCTCCCCTCCAGTTTTGAATACCAAAATTTAAAAAAAGTATTTTTTGTTTTACCAAATTTGTTCGTTGCACAATACCAAATTATTCTTCACGTACAAAATCGTTGTGATCATATTTGAAGATTCTAACTCATCAAAAATGTATTTAATTTAAAGTGTTTAAGAAACAAACCGCTTCACAAAAATGTTCATAATCATAAAGCTTCTTGTTTCAATTAAGAACAACGCAAAATAATGTTATGAAGAACACTTAAATTTTATTAATGAGTACAAAAACAAACAGTGACCCTCTGCTCCATATAAACCTACATAAACCATCATCACTAGGTGGCAATTTATCTGATGAGCTGCTTTACTGTAAAATTAATATTTCCACCAGACAGACAAAGCCATCCGTCGATTAATAATCAACTTTCAGCGAAACGATGAGTAGAGATACTTGAGTGCAGATTAATATAGTTTAAACGAGATGAAATTTATTTTGCAGCAAACACCCAAGACTTCACAGAACGTATAACGTAGTTAAATGAACTTAATTATTATTTTCACCGCTTTGGAAGTACTCGTACTAATCTAATTGTTGTGCTAGTAATCATTTAGTTCGCTTGCGAGCAACTGTTGCTGGAAATAGTAACAATTATAATTGTTTTAAAATAATAAGTGAAATGAAAACGCATCAGATAAACGAAGATAGGATCCAATGATGAAGCATTTGACGGGAAACTGGGTTAAGTCCTCTATTATGGTTTGTGGTTTGCAACTAGAGTACATGTTTTCGATTCGCTGGAATATCGTTAGCTATCGAAATAAAACTATCGAGTTTCAATATATCGTGTCATTATACAAATTACAATGTGTAAAATCTAGTGTTTTTTTTTTTCTTCTGTAAAACAAATTCCTTTCTGAATTCTGATGTTTTTGAGAAGAAAAATAAATGTCTCTTAATTTAATTTTTTTATAGTTATTGGTCCAAAATGCCAAATCGAATATTTTGAAATATCTCTTCTTTTCGAGGTACCTAGATCCCGAAAATATAGTAAAACTAGGGTGCCTGCGACCGCTTCGCTGGTTTTTAATAAAAACTCAAAGTTCTCTTCAAAATGTTTATCTATTGTAACGCTCTTTGGTATACAACATTTTTTTCTTTCTATTTGTGGAATATATTTTAATAACGCTGATGGTTTGCCTACTCTGGAGCATGCAACATAACTGCCCATGCCACACACTTCTAAAGACTGTCATTGTAAAAGCAAGGCGAATGGGAAATTGAATCCGTTTGAAATTGAATGGTAAATCAGATGGAATTAGCGGAATTCGGGGAAGAAAAACGTCTTCTACCTTATACTTTCCTTTTTAAATTGTGGCTTCGATTACATTATTCATTAAGCGCTTAACAGCATGTCTAGTTCCGTTGCAAAGTTTTTTTTTGATTTTTATTCCGAAGCATGATGATTGACACTCCTGGTAAATCTAGTGAACTAAGAAATTCTGTTGGATAGTTCCCTACTTCATCTTCATCTATAATAGAATCGATTGACATATATGACACTAACCCACCAATTATTCCATTTTGAATATCACAGTTATCATCGTTAACATCGTTATTTTTTGCTGCTATTATTGCTCGTTCGCTCAACCAAGCATGATCTTTCTATCGCTGTCCAATATTTGAAAAAACTTTTTAAATCAATTCTTTTTTAGTTTGGGTAATCTGACAAAAATTTCCCGGCAATGTTATTAATCCATCATCATTGGGCATTTTGCCATCACCAGTTTTCAACAACTGCTTTGAAAACAACGGCCGATGAATCGTTTTGCAATTGGACACGCATATTTATTTTCATGTCTGTAAAGTTAGCATTACCACTTCAAAATTTCAGGAATCTAATAATTGGATTAATTTTCGTGAATTTGTCGTAAATTTGTCGTGAAAGAAAAAAATTTTTCGCGCCTTTCTTTTTAAATTAACCCTGGGTAATGCTAACTTGACAGTCAAGTTAGCATTACCCACCCTCAAAAAAATTGTAAAAAAAAAATGAAGATGCAGTTAATTGTCGTAAATTTGTTGTGAAACAAAAAATTTTGTACCACTTGTATTTTCTGAGAAAAAATAAAAAAACCCCTAACCCTCTAAAATCGCATTTTTTTCAATAAATCTAGCACTACCATACAAAAACTTTTTTCCTAGAAAATTTTTTGAAAAAAAAAGTATCCAAACAGTTTACGTAAGACGTCGTTAGATAAGTTACGTACTCAAATAATTTGTCGTGCCCTTTTTTCTCAAAAAAAAATAACCTTTTTATGACTAAACCCCCTAAATTCGCATTTTAGAGGGTTAGGGGTTTTTTTATTTTTTCTCAGAAAATACAAGTAGTACAAAATTTTTTGTTTCACGACAAATTTACGACAAATTCACGACAATTAAATGTTTTTTTTTTTTTTTTTGAATTTTTTTGAGGGTCAAGTTAGCATTACCCAGGGTTAATTTAAAAAAAAGGCGCGACAAATTTTTTTCTTTCACGACAATTAATCCAATTATTAGATTCCTGAAATTTTGAAGTGGTAATGCTAACTTGACAGACATTTTATTTTCAATCTGATTGTTTTTTACATATCTCCACAAATTATGTGATTTTAAACATGCATTAATTTCATCCGCTGGAGTTGATTGTGGAACTACGCGCAATGATTGTCGAAAATCACCGGCCAATAATATAAAGAAACCACCAAATAAATGTTGATTGTTTTGAAGATATTCAAAGCTTCAAATGACTTCTTATGAGCCATCGTGCATTCATCCCACACAAAAATCTTACATTGTTGTAATACCTGTGCTGTTCCCGAATTCCTTGGAATGTTACATGTGATAGGTGTTTTGCTTTAAAATGATAGGGGTCTTGTTTCTAGGTGATCGAAATGTTTATGATCGATTTCAAACAAAAAATGGAAAGCAAAAGAGCTTTTGAGAATAAGAAAATAAAAATCCGCCAATAAAAGCATCCGCCACGCTTTCCAGAATCCGCCTACAGTGCAGAATGTGCTGGTCGACCACCTTCCTAGCAGCAATTCCCGATAAAGCGAGCGCCAATGCTAATTTTTTTTTTTTTTTTTTTTTGACCGAATACATATACTAAAATCAGTGAAATTAGAAATGTCTTTCCGGTACCTCAAGGTGCATCCAAAAAATAAAATCCACACTGAATTTTCGTTTCGATTAAAGAATTGTTGTTTTGTTTGATTTTTTACTTTTGAATGACAATGGGTAGGTTCAGAGAACTTAGGGGACTTGCAAGTAAGGCAAATTTCTAGACTGTGATTGGTCAGCTGTCGAAAAATTGTTTCAAATGAAGGGAACTTTTGACAGCTGGCCAATCACATTCTAGAAATTTGCCTTACTTGCAAGTCCCCTAAGTTCTCTGAACCTACCCAATAATAAAATCTGAATTTCCATTTTGATTCTATACACAAATGTTGTTTGATTTTTCTTCGTTTTGTTGACAATTTTTTTATTTTAATTTGAATTTTTTTTTGTCATAAAAATGTTCAGCGGTCACATTTTTTTAACATACAAACCTGCTACACAACAATACCTTTCCAACAAAAAAAAATTCATCGAATTCGGAGCTACCAAACTTGAGATATAGGAACACAAACGAACAACAGTTAATTTTTATATATTTTTATATATATATATATATATATATATATATATAGATATATAATAAAATTTTCACTATATGCCTGTAAGACCTCAGGTCTTTTAAATGCAATGCATGGCACTAGTTAGAAGGAAAGGAAAGATTTAATTTAAAAAAAAAAAAGTTTAGACCAGTTTTTTTTAAACTGTGAAATGAAGTGCTTAATTGGCTTTTATTAGGCAATTCTTGTATCAATTCTGAATCGAACATAAAAACCTAATGGTTTTATGCTCTCTAGTTTTTTGAGCAAATTGAAAATTACTTTAATGAATTGAAAATTACTTTAATTTAATTTGTTTGTAGTAACGGTGATCTCATTTTGAGGATCAATGTGGAGGAGTACGATAACTACAGCCCAGCAAAATAATATCGAATTTTTATAGAGAGGCTTAATATAATCATTTTGTATTACGGTCCGTGAGCTTATCTCACTCCGTTTAGGCGGGAGGGGCAATTTTCTACAAAACTTTAAATGAAAAAAAAATTAAAACAACGGCAACACTAACAATGCTTAAATTATAGGTTTTCTGAACGCCAGAAACTTGTTATTTTATTTTTTGTTTCAACCAAGTTATTTGTGTCAATAGTTTTTTTTTTTGAAAAAAATACTTTAAAAATCAAAATTTAGCGGGACAGAGGCCCAAAAAAGGGAGTTAAAAAAGCGGACAAGCCAGGATACTCTTTATTACAAATAAACTTTATAGCACACAAATTGAAAACATAGGCATCTGCCTGGCGACTGAGCATACCCTAAGCGGAGCGACGGAGTCGCGTGAGCGGGACAGAGAAAGGACCCAAAAATGGAGGTAAAATCCACCAAAGAGACTGTTTATTACAAATAAACTGAATTCACACCAACTGACAACATAGGCGCCTGCCTGGCGATTGAACATACATACCCTAAGCGGATGAAGTCACGTGAGCGGGACACAACCCGCGAAGCGGGCCACCCATAATACTATTGTTAAATACAAAATCGCCCAAAATTGAGGAAATAAAGCCTAAATTTTATAAAAACAATTTACATTCAAAATATTCAAAAATACCTCACTGTTCATACTCCGCACCGGAATGCTTGGTGCTAGTATACTCTAATTTATGAAAGCAAGCAAAAAGGTAAAAATCTCATAAGAAAGTACTTTTAGTAATTTTAAATGTTCTCAAAAACTTGAAGACAAAAAACCATTAGATGTTCTGTGTTCCATTCAGATTTAATATAAGCATAGATCACTTAAAGCCAATTTAGCAACTTTTTTTTTAATTTTTTTTTTTCAAACTTTTGAGTTCGCATGCAAATAGTTGAAAACTGTTGATACGTATAATTCATTTTAACTTTAGTTTTAAAGAACATATTTCTGGCTTTCAAAACCAGTATATTACTTTATTTAAAGTGTTGCCGTTGTTTTTTAATATTTTTTTTTGTATTTTAAGTCATTTTTTCTAAAATGCCCCTACCTCCTAAACAGGGTGAGATATAGACCCCCACCCATAGTAAAAAATGCTTTTTTTTACCCTTCTACAAAAAAACGTTATTAATTATTGGCGCCAAAGTTAGGGTATAGTCGGGTGATATGGCACCACGAGTTAAATACATAACATATTTTAATGTAATATAATATGTATATGTAAATGAACCTATTACTAGAGCGACTACTGTACCAACTAGTTCAATGTCAATCTTATCGACCATTCCTTATATATTATTTTATGTACATATTTTTGTTGTTATTTTGTTTTGAATAATACTGTTATGTTAAGTACAGCTTTCTAGAAAGGAAGCGTTAGTTCAGTCTAGAGTTGAACTTCAAACGATTGAGTCTTTATTGTAAACTAAACAAGTAAATATATAGTTATTAAAAAATGTTAAATGTTTTTTATTACTAAAAGTTAAACTTATAACTCACGGGGGATATGGAACCCTTTCAATATTTCCCACTTAATGACTTTTTTTTAAAAACAATGACTTCAGAATATCTTTAAGTTTCACACAAGCTTCTAACGGTTGCAGTTGAAATCTGAGAAGCTTGTTAAATGTTTAAACTACCGAAAATACAAACAAATTGTGATTTTTTTGTAAGATTATTTTTTTGTATTTTTCCAAATTTAGTACAGAAACGAAAGTATTCTGTGTGAGGTCTTCGTTTTAACGAAAAAACAAACCGCTATAACTGCACTTACGTAAACGTTCTTTCCATTTTGTATAACAGCAGCAATGGTCAAAGAGTGATATGGCAACCCCCAAATTCAGTACATTTACACTGGTGCCATATCACCCCTTCCTGATTCTAATAAATTTTTGGTTTCAATTTTAGAACAGTTTTTTTTGTAACTTTCGATAGTGCATGAAGTGCACAATTTGTCAAGTCCCATTGCATTTTACGTATATACACAACAACTGTGGCAAAAAATCATTTAAAAAGTAAAGTTCCATATCATCCGCCAGTACAGCTAGGTGTGATATGGCACCATTTTGTTCACTTGCCATTTTTGTAATGTATTTTGTTATTGAAAAAAAAATAGTTTTGCACGAAATCCCCTAGTAATCCATTTTTTTTTTTTGGTTCATAAATAAACCACAGATTATATAAATCTATGTTTGAAATAAATTACCCTCTTTACTTTTAAAGTTATAAGAAAAACAAAAAAGGGGTGCCATATCTCCCGCCTTTACCCTATCGTACTCGTGCCCTGAAATGGAACGACAGAATTGCCTTTAAACCCTATGCTGATGCGAAACGAAGAACCACATACAAAAATGACATTGCGAAATCATAAACGAAAAATTTCGTTGTGCTTTTCGTTCTGCGGTCCCATTTTCCACTGTATTTTCGTCTTGTTGGAGACCACAGGAAAATTGCGTTTTGCATTAGCATCTTACCAGGCTTAATAGTGACGAATTAACAGAAATTCGTTATCAACTAAATTGTGAATTCATTCGACTGACAATTACACAATTACTTCTGCTATATTTTGGAAATTCATAACAACAATGACATACATAATATCTACGTCAATTTGCATGTGGCATTTTATAAAAATAGGTTTGCCCTTTAACCAATTCTCCCGAACCACTTTGTGTATATGTACATCTTGTTTTGTTTACAAATTGTCTACCTTTATGTACTTGTATGTACATTTATAAGCAAACAAAAAAACACAACAATACTTAAACTTTTTAGCTGGAAAACAATATTTAAATATTTACGAGATATTTTTATTACAATCCAAATCTAAAAACAGATCGCTACCACCCACATGCACTTTATCCATATTCGATGAACATCAATTTGCCTATCAATTTGGCGGCAGAGTGCTGAGCTCCATGTTCAATGTCAATAAATTGTAAACTTACATACACAAAGTCAAGTCAATTCGCCTCCATTTGCCTATGAGACCCGCACGTCCGCCAAAACCAATAAAATAAAAAAAAAAGAAAACAACTTTCAGTTGAAATACAACAAAATACTAACGAGTGTGTTGGTTCACACCTCTGCACCCACATGTTCGTTGGTTGGTGTGTTGGCCCAGTCGGCTTATTCACCTGCCACTTGTCCCACACTTGACTTAAATATTCCGTCCCAAGGTTATAGGAGTATGTCCTACCAAAAAAGTCTAACCAACACTTCAATCCGCATTTTATTTGTTTTGCTTTTTTTTGTCAAGAGAGTGTGGAGGAAAAATAATTCAAAATCCTGAACCATACCCGTCAAGTCAACCAGTATTATTTGTAAACATTGAACCCCACTCAACTCAGGTGGGGAAGGCATTGAACTCCGAGGGTTATTCGAATCAATTGTTTTTGTTTTTGTGTGACGGCTTTTATGACTTTTTTTTGTTAACCGAATATTTTTTTAGGTTGATGTGTTTCGTATCTTTTTTGTTTTTTAATTCAAATTTCTGTGCGATGGCTTTTATCTTCCATCATCATCAACAAGAAAAAAGATATAAAATGCACACAGCTTCTGTTTTGCTTTTATGATCCAAATAAATCAACCGAAAGGTCTCGAAGAAAGGTCAAGCAAAAGAGTAGACCATTTATTTTAAAATAAATCATAACTGGATTTATGCCAATTTTTTGCTATTCTGTTTTTTAAACCTACTTATGGTTTATGGGGTAACATTTGCAATTTATGTCAAAGTAATGTTACTAGATTGGGGGAAACCCTTTTACCTTTCTTCTTGTATCGCATCTCACATTTGGAGTAATCCACTTTGATGATGATTTATTGAGGAAGATTTAGTTTTGAAATATAAACCTACCCTGTATACGAATGGTGTCCCCTGGATTTATATGGAAACTGGTCAACCCATATTCGGTTTAAATATATGGAAAGAATGCAAAACAAACAAAAAATTATGTCGGCATTTTTTCAATTAAATTTGAAATGGACATTGGACTGGATATGGTCAAGTCAACATTCCGGAGGCCATTTTTGTCATGCATGAAAAATGGGTAGCTAAAATTCAGAGATGCGGAAGACTGGTTTTTCGGAAACTTGCTTCACACGGCATAAGCTTCATGTCATGATAGATTTTGTGCGAGGTTGCAGAGGCTTATATGCTTTTGGATGTGGAAAAACAAAAAGCATAAATAATTTAGTTTTGCCAGAAGAAGCAAAATAGGGTTTGTGACCTTTTATGCAAAATGCAAGTAATGGTTATGATGGCTACACGAAGGAAAAAAAAGCTATATTATATTCCATAGAAATGAATCACATGACTGGATTACAGTAGGCAATCTTGCGCAAAGATTTTATTATGAAAATTAGATTTTGTTTTTTATATTTAAGTGTAATATCTATTATCTGAGTGATCGGTGGTATGGGCATTTTTAAGGCTATAACTTTATAAAAAATGGCAAGTTCCCTAAAAGACTTCTATTTTTATTATGAAAGCCCATTTTTTCTCTCAAAGAAACTTAACTGCTTTTAACAATAATTGACACTTTGAAATAATCAAAGAAATAAAAAATTAAATTCAAGAAAATTTGAATATTTGAATAAAAACGATTCTTATCAGTTTTTCCATTTTTTTTTTCAACTTATAGCTCTTTCTAACGCAATTCATGTAAATATTCAAATTTTCTTTAATTGCTTTTTATTTTAAACTAGCTGATCCGGCAAACTTCGTTCCGCCTAATTTCATTTATGTAAAGAAAATAATAATTCCAAGCTGATGTTTTATGTTATTCGGTCAATTGAAATTCTTTATTCTAAAGAATACATACAGGTTACCATGTAAGAAACATATGGGAATTCAAGGTCGATGCCAAAAACATCCAGCGATTGTCGACTTACGACTTATTGATTGTCAATAATTGTCATAGCAAAAGCGAGACGCACTGGAAATTGAAGATGCTTAAATACGAATGGCAAATCGTTCAGAATAAGCGGAATCCGTGGAATGAGAACATCTTCTCCTTTGAATTTTCCCTCAAAATTGTGGCTTGAATATAAGATTTGTTTGATGCACTTCACAATCAAACGCGTTTTGAGGTTGAGGTTGCGCAGCAAAATTATAACTGAGACAACTTTCAATTTTAAATTGTGTGGTGAAAGGCCCGGAACATCCAAAGAATTCAAAAAATCCGTGGGATAGTTGATGGCTTCGTTTTCATCCATCACGGAGTCCACGGAATTGAATAAATTCCGATTCACCGATGATTTGATTTTGAATGACGACATTCAAATGATCAACATTCTTGATTTTCGCAACCAAAATCGCGCGTGAGCTCAGCCAATCATGGTTAACATAGTTTTGAGTGAAATTCGGAAAAACATTCGCGATGAGCTCTTCCGTCGTTGTTGTAAAGTAGCGAAAATTCGGTGGAAATTCAATAAGGCCGGTGACTAAGTCCACTGTTATCACGCCATTGCCCATCGCCAATAAATTGACTGGAGAAATCTGCAGCGAACTGGTCATTTCGTAAAGCGACTCGCATGTATGTTTTCAATTGCAATTTCTCCAGGTATTGCAATAAAGCCGATGCTCTTCTGTGGCCAATTCGAATTTATCAAGCCATAAATCGTGAAAATCAAAGTAACCGTTCTCGAGTTATGCTTAGTGAATAACTCGAGAACGGTTACTTCCTGATGTTCCCGGATTTTCAATTTGTCTGAAAATTTTAGGGGATTTTATTCCTATGCCCTACCTTGAACTAATACGAACTTATCAAGCCCTAAATCGTCGTTCTCCAGTTATGCTTAGTGAATAACTCGAGAACGGTTACTTCCAGTTGTTCGCGGATTTTCAATTTGTCTGGAAATTTTAGGGGATTTTATTCCAGGTTCCTATGTCCTTCCTTGAACTAATGCGAATTTATCAAGCCCTAAATCGTAAAAATTCAAGTAACCGTTCTCGAATTATGCATTAAAAACTGGATGTTCCCTGTTTTCAAATTTTCCTGGAAATTTTTCTGGGATTTTCCTACAGTGTCCTATGTCCTTTCTTGAGCCAATACGAAGCCATGAAGCACTTAATCATGAAAATCGAAGACACCGTTCCCGAGATATGCATTAAAAAGAGGATGATCCCTGATTTCCAATTTTCCTGAAAATTTTTCTACAGTGTCCTATGTCCTTCCTTGGGTCAATACGAATACATCAAGCCTTAAATCGTTAAAATCGAACGATCCGTTCTCGAGTTATGGGCGCACCCACGGACGACATTTCTCTTTTATATATATAGAAGATATACTTTTTTTGATAAACAAAATTTAAGTATTTTTAAGAGAACAAAGTGGGCTCTCATAATAAAATAGGAAAAATTGTACTTAATAACGTGTTTTTGCGAACAAAAAAAATTTTACCAAAGTCAAAAACCACAACCTTAAAATGCCAAAAAAATGAGTTTGATAATAAATTGCGAGAAAACCATTATCTGCATAGAAAACAATTTTAGAGCGGATTAAAACTGCTGAAAAGGTGGTCCAACCAAGTTTTTGCCCAACTTAATTTGACATTTCTTTGTTTCAGTGTTTGACAAATTCTACCATGGAGATGAACACAATTGCGCGTTGAGATTGTTGAAGCCTTTTACGAAAACAGGCGTTCAAATAAAAATGCATTTCATGCACTTCGTGATTTTTTTGGTCACCATAATAGACCAAATGTGTCCACAATCGGTAGAATTGTGCGCAAATTTCAGCAAACCGGGTCTGTATGAAATGTGAAAACACTTGTTCATGCTCGCCCAGTTCGTTCTGCGGAAAACATTACTGTTGTTCGCGATAGTGTGGCAGAAGAGTCGTCAACCTGGACTCGTCGTCGTGCCCAACAATTGAACATCTCACGAACATCACTGATGCGAATTTTGAATAAGGATTTGAATTAACATGCTTACAAGTTTCAATTGACTGAAGAGCTGAAGCCTACAACTGAACATTTCAAACGTCGTCAATACGACGAATGGATGCGATGGTTGAACAGACAGTAGTGAATGGTGACTTTACAAAGAAAATCATCTTCCAGCGACGAGGCACACTTTCACCTCAGTGGATTCGTTAACAAGCAGAATTGCCGCGTTTGGGCAAATGAGAATCTACGAGTGATTGTTTGAAAGACGATGCATCCACAAAGAGTGAACTGTTTGGTGCAGTTTATGGGCTGGTGGCGCGCCTCATCGGGCCGTACTTCTTCGAAAATGACGTCGGCCAAGCAGTTACTGTGAATGGTGTTCGCTATCGCGAGATGATACGCACTTCTTGCGGCCAGAAATTGAGGATATACACCTGGACGATATTTGCCTACAACAGGATGGTGCCACTTGCCACACAGCCAACGAATCAAATGCTCTTTTGCGCGAAAAATTCAATGGCCGTGTTATCTCACGTCGTCGTCGTGGCGATGTTAATTGGCTGCGACGATCATTTGATTTGACACCGTTGGACTTCTTTCTTTGTGGATATTTAAAAGAAAAAATGTACGCAAAGAAGCCAAGAACAATTCAAGAGCTAAAGGATGAGATAATTCGGTACATTTACGACATTGAACCTCAATTATGTCTCAGAGTCATTGAAAATATAGACCGTCGAATAGAGGTAAAGCCGTGGTGGGCATTTTGCCGATATTTTGTTTCAGACATAATTGTCATAGATCCTTCTATCATAATACAAATATTACGATAATTCTCTGAAAACTTTTTGTTTTATTTACAATTAACATCGTGCGTTTTCGTTGGACCACCCTATACAACAAAAATTAAGAATCGGTTACAGTTTGACAAAGTTAAGGCCAGTTAATAGAAACGAGACCAAATTAATAAATAAGTTATAAGTCGAAAAGGAAGCGAAAAAGATAAATAACCTCAGGGGCCTATCATGGTTATCGTCTAGTCCACCTGGACCACCTGACAAACCAGAGCAGAAAATGGATTTTTCGAGCTCATCGGTAGGTTTATAAAACTTTGTTAACAGAAAAACTAAGGGCCATCAAAAACAAACTTGTCAGTTTTGCATACCAATTCCAAGGAGAAGGTCTTATAATTTTTAAACATAAGGACCTACATATAGTCTATACCAAACCGGAACGAAGTAGGAAATTGTTGTTTTTGTATTATTTGATGGTTCTGAATCTTTCTGCACCCAAAGTTTTACGCGTGTACCGATATGATCGAAAAGTCCGTGACCCATTTAAACAGCAACTCGTTGGAATAGGAAAGACCAGTTCTGCTGATTAAAAAAAAATATGACGATGATATAGGAAAGACGAACAAAATAGCACTGTCCGCGTACCTACAGCCTAAGTATTACGATGGATTTTCTTCAAACTTGGTTCCTATCCTAGTGTTATTTGGGTAATATGTATAATAAAACCTTTCAATTTTCAATTCAATTTTTCAATTGAACATATTATTTTTCCCAAGTAGACACCTTTAGCTACTATCTTATTTTAGAAAATGGTAATTTCAAGTAAATAAGTTTGTTGGCGTTTGGTTTTCCCGAAAACAGTTCAAGGTTTTTTGTAATCTTTTTTGTAGTTAAAAAAAAAAAATCAAAATGATTTTTTACAATAATAAAATGTTTTTTAACATTTTGTAGAGCGCTTGCTCTACATTTATTTTTCTTAAAAAAGGCGCAAAGTGTGTTTTAATAAGCGTAATCTACTTTTAAATAAAAGAAGAACTTTTTAAACATGTTAAAATTGCAGTTTTAAAAATTTTCGATTTAACGTTAAAAAAATTGGAAAAAGTTTAAAATAAAACAGGATTGTTTCTCTGTTCTTATTTTTGTTCGTAAAAAAAGTATTTATTCAAATTTTAAAGGCAATATTTTGATAAAATCGATCAAAACACTATTTTGTTGGTAACAATGTTGTAAGCAGAATTATAAAAAACTGCTCTAAAGATTATAATGTACTATGTTTAATCAAAATCGTCAGCGCCATTTTTGAGAAAACTTTATAAAACCGAAATTTCTTTATGGCAGCTAACGCCTACCCGTTCAAAATGAGCTAAAACAAAAATTTAAATTTGTTCTCAAGGGAAGCACATAATAATGATTCACACCAAAGTTAAAGAAATCTTTCCAACATTTTAGGCTCTAACTCGATATACATCAGGACTCACAGACCAACGGACGTCTTGACGAAAACTTTTTTTTTACTTCTGCTTCACGGTAAAAACCTTAATTTTTACGTGAAAACATGACTTGCCCTAGACTAGATAAAAAGCCGAATTACCAAAGCGCAATAAACAGTACATAATTTTTAATTATGTACTTGCATGAACATAATCCATAATGTATATAGGGCGATTCCATTATCGCGGGTGCAACATTTAAACAGACTTTAAGTATTTTTTATAACAAAATAAAAGAATATTTTAATGAAATTATTACTTGAAGGGTTACATTTTCGACTATTCGCTTGGGATTCATTTATAAAACTCAAATTAAATAAATAAATCGTCAGAAAAAGGGCTTTAAAGTGCGATCGCGGGTGCAACGAATTTGGCCCACCTTTCTTGATAATAGTACGAAAAACACAAAAGTCTGTTAATTGTGAAACATTATTGTATTCTTCTTTTATTTTATTGAACGACATTGATTCTTTCAACTAAAGACATACAAATTCAGATAGAAAACAAAAACAACAACGATTTTTTCACTTTTAAAGCAATCGCGGGTGCAACATCAAATTATCGCGGGTGCAACGAGTCTTACTTCAATGAATATTGACATCAGTAAAACGATATGAATGAACTGGATAAGATATTTAATAACATATATTGCTATTCAGTACTGTTTTCAATTAATTATTAGTTTGTTTTTTTCAAATACGTCAATATTTTCGAAAAATACTGAAGTGCGATTCCCTATTCGCTGGTGCAATATTGAGACTCACTTTGAGTATATTTATAATTAAATAAAAAAATATTTTAATGAAATTATTGCTTGAAGGGCTACATTTTAACCTATTCCCTACGTAGGTGCTCTGCATTAGGGCTGGCCACGAGATGAGACTCGGCGAGACTTTTGTTAGTCTCGTCTCGGTCTCGTTAAAATCGAAAATTTTAATCCTGTCTCGGTTTCGTGTCGACCTCGCCTCGGTCTGGTCTCCGAAAAATACGATATCCGGACAACCTGTTGATAATTGGAACGTCAAACTATAATTTGTCCCCCATATAGTTTGAATATGAGCAGAAGAAAATAAATATTTAACTGAAACAGGATATTCAATTTATTAGACTCGCTGTAAATTTCGTTCCAAATATACAGTCCCGTCTCGGTCTCGTCTCGGATGCTTAAAATGCTGTCTCGTTTCGTTTCGTCTCGGTCTCGTCATATGAGACCGAGACTTTTATCGTCTCGTGGCCAGCCCTACTCTGCATGAAGTTTAGCATTTTTTCAAGCTTGCGCCTCTATTTTTGTGAAGCATTCTCTTTGGTTACTTCCTTGCATTTTATATTAAATTGTTAAAAAAAAAACAATCTTGAACAACAAAAATTATTATTCTGGGCATATTTTAATAATAAAAAATGCTACATCACTCAATAATGTTAGTTGTTGATAAGTTGCACCCGCGATCCTTATTTAGCGATCGCGGGTACAACCAATTTGAATCAACGTTTTTTTTTAATTCAACATGCAATTAACTCCTAATAACGACTGGTTAAATTTTGTTTTTGATTTTTTCTTACTTTTACAAAGTTTCACTAAAGTTAACACTTTATTTCTGTGGAAAAAAACAAGTTTTATATATTTTATATCGCGGGTGCAACAAACTTTCAATGGCTATTTGCAATCAATAATAGTTAAAAAAGTAATAACAAAAACGTATATGTGTTTATATGAGCGATTAAATAACATTTGTGACAACATGTCTACCAAGTAAATCATAACTTCAAACTATCGTATTGTCTTTTTCGGACTTTTGTTAGCAGCTATGATAGTTGCAGTTCATACTGACTCTTCGTATGACAATGTTGCAAGGCGCAAAAAAAAGTGTTTTCTTTAAATTAGGTCTAATTTTTTTTTGTTTGTTAATAAATACAAATCATCTACCTTGCATTGTTATACAAAAAAAATAAAAATATTGTAATTTATAAATTGATGCCGAAAATCGTCTATAGCGGAATCGCCCTATACAAGATTGACCAAAAAATATCAAATATATTGGTTAAAATTAACAGAATAGCATTTTTAGAAGAAAGCAAGACAAAGAATAAAAATAAATAATTATCAAATTTGTTTAAAAAATCAATATAAAAAAATGCGTATACGCCACAGTGTGCAAGGTGAGTAATCTTTTTAGTACCGTCCGTGCGTCACATCGTTTTCGTTTTTTTTTTGTTTCTTCAATTTAATGCAAAAATAGCTGTAGTTAAATTTTCAGTACCAAATAATGTTTTAAAAAACCTTAAGGCTCAAGCTGAAGAAAGTCACAAAACAGCTACAGTTCACTTTTCTATATGATCCAGAATCTATAGGTATACTCATAATATTGGAAAAATGACATCAGAATATATGTACAATTGCACACAAATGCCGAATTTCATTTATCTCTCTCATCGATATGAATAATCCTTCTATGAACATTCATCCAGTCAATTCACGACCAAAACATTTTGTCGTCGAAATTCAAATATAAACATAAATGTTGATGGCAAAAACATTTCCCAGAAATAATAATCCTTCTCTTTTGGTATTTTAACAAGAATCCTTTTATACAGAACATCACAAGGAAGTTTGAATATTTGGTTTTTCAGTATTTTATCCTGTTCGTATATTGAATCCCGGCCCCAGTTCAGAACTGATGCAGTTATCTGATGATTGCAATAATATGAAAGAGTTAAAAAAAAAACAAAAAAAAACAATTTCCTCTGACACGATATCAATAAACGAAAGTCGTTATTTTTTGCGCATTAAATTGATTTTTATCGATTTGATAGCAGCGAAGGAAATTTTTGGTAGTGAACAGAACTAGTGACTAATTCCAGTATAAAGCAATGGAGGAAAGAGATACTAATTTATGTGAATCGGAAGTTATATTTGAGGAAGAAATTGTAGCTATAGAGGACTTCAACTCTTCAAATATCCTTACAAGAATATTTGCACGAAGAAAAACATTTGTTGTAGTCAGTAAGTAAGCATACAATTCTAGGCAGAGATTAAGGATTTGTTTATGATTTTATCAGTTTGGTTTTTTCTTGTTTTTATTAAGAATTTCCCAACTAACAATTTAACTTGTTAAGGTCCAATTTTCAGAATTGGATAGGCTATTGCTGACATAGAATAATTTTAAGGCTAAATAACGCAAGTGAAGCATTTAACGATTTTAGAGTAGGCGAAACCGAGTGAAATTTTGTAACAGAATTTCGAATTTCCTTGTTTCAAAGTTTATTTGATTTCTTATTTGCTCTTTAAGGGTAAATATTGGATTCGTGAGAAAAAAATTGAGGAGCTAAATTAACAATCTTGAAGAATGTGTACAAAAATAATTTTTACAACACCGCCGCACAGTGGTCCGTTTATTGAATTCTGTGGACAAAATCACAAAAATTAATAAAATTTGCTACACTTAATAGTTTGGGGACGCAGAATTCAGTGGTACTGCCTATATTTTTGTACTCGAAACGGGGGCTTCACAATTTAGGCTAGAAGATGGCTCGAAATGTAAGAGTTAAAAAGAAAACCCTTACAAAACCAGCAATCTTATGAAATGTATGCTTAAAATGTCTTAGGATTTGTGCCTGAATGTGTAATAAAATATAATTATCTATACAGGGTGTCCCTTAATTCGTCAAGAGTATTTTAGGGTATGATTCTGGGGTATATTCTAAGAAAAAAATTGTTCTACAGTAAGGGCCTATCTCCAATTTTGATATCATTTATCGGGATTTTAAGAAAAGTCTTTCTTTGGGGTACCCTGATCCATGTTATCGGTAATTGCGCCGTAAGTACTTACCTTACGACAGAAACTTCGTTTAGGCCTTTATTTTTAGAAGAAATACCAGTCTTTGCAAATGCGTTTAAATAAATTTGACATCTTATATATATATTTATTTTTTTTTTTTTATTTAAAAAAAAAAATTAAAATATAAATAACATTTACTATAAATTACTATAATTTTTTTATTTTAATAGCAAAAACAGCTAGAGCTCATCTGCCATCTGATTAGTTTGATAAATAGAATTTATGAAAAAAAAATTTCAAAAATCGTTATAGCGGTTTTCTTAAAAATTAATAATTAAATTAATATGTATAAAAATTCTTGAAACTTGGCATGCCAACTTTTAGTATTAAATATAATAAAACTTTGCACAAAAACTAAAAAAAAATAATTATTCACCAGTTTTCAAGATAATGAATTTTCAAAAACAAATTTTAATATTTTTTCCAAAATTTGGATACGCAGAATTGTTAAAATTGTAAAGGACCTCTTGTTTTCCAATAAGAGGTGTTAATTTCAATAGCCCACTATTTTGGTAGTTGTCACTTCTGAAGCTGTAATTTGTTGACATTTGACAAGTAGAAACTACGCCATTAATAAATATAGAACGATACACGCTACAACTGCACATTGATATTATTAAAATTCACTTTAAAAAATGCATGAAAATAATCCGGAATTTCATCGAAAAAAAGCCCATTTCCGCCTCAGAGCCTATGTAAACAAGCAAAATTGGCGCATCTGGATGTCGGAAAACCCAAGATTTATTGTTGAAAAGCCTCTCCATCCTCAACGCGAAACTGTTTGGTGCGGTTTATGGTCCGGCGGCGGGGTCATTGGACCTTACTTTTTCGAAAATTAAGCTGGAGCTACAGCTACGGTGAATGGATTGCGCTATCGAGAGATAATTAATAATATTTTATGGCCGGAATCGGATGGTAATGATCTGGACAACGTTTACTTTTAACAAGATGATGCTACGTGCCACACAAGCAACGAAACCATCGATCTTTTACGGGAAAAGTTTCCGGACCGTGTTATCTCTCGAAGAGACCATCACAATGGGCCACCGAGATATTGTGATTTAACACCTTACGACTTCTTCCTTTGGGGCCACGTGAAAGATAAGGTCTACACCAACAGCCCAGCAGCGTCGATTCAAGACCTCAAAGATGGAATTCGTAAAGCTATTGAAGGCGTACAGCAGCCACTTTGCAATTTGGTGATGGACATTTTCATGAAAAGGATACTGTTGTGTTAGAGTAGCCGTGGCAGCCATTTGGCTGATATTGTTTTCCATTATTAACGGAAATTTATAATCGGTTCTATGACAGAAAACGTTTATATACGTCATTGGTAAAATTTGCATCTTTGGTCAAAATATTGACCATGCCCTTAAGAGTAATTCATAATTTTTTATATAAAAATCTTTATAGCCGTTTTTGAGATAAATATCTTTTTTGTTTAATAGTTATATGGCAGGTACCGTTATTTCCTTTCTAATGAATCACCTAAGAACTTTAAGTCCAAAGTTTGAAGAAGATCGATTCAGTTGCTTAGGCTGCAGGTCAAGGTACAGACAGTCAGATGGACAGACAAACGGACATACAGTCAGAATGGCGAGCCCCACTATTTTCGGGTTCTCTATCTTCGTAATGGTATCTCGAGTTCGATTTTTTGCACAAATCCTAAACTATATCTATATCTATATCGCAAGTAAAACTGAGCTTTATCGGTCCAAATGTTCTTAAACGATGCGCTTACCAGCGAACAGAATTTCATTTTTTTAGATTATTAAACCAAAAACTACTATACTGATTCGACATTTTCATTGTGTTAAGGTATAAAATCACAAAAAGGGATAGGTACCTACTCTGATGGTCACGTTTTATAATACATTGTTTCTCAACTTAGATGGCACGTCTCGAAGCCCAACACCATAAGGTTACATCTTCACACATTTGATGATCCAAAAATCTAAATAAAAGATATTCTTGTAATTTGTATCAGATACACGATTTTTTAGAAATCTTTTTTCCCCATATGAAAAACATATCGTCTTCTGTGACCCTTACATTTCTAATGACATTCAGTTCTCATACAATCAATGTTGTATATGTACATTGATAAATTCTACTTCATTGAATCTAATGTGTTTGTGCTAAAAGAAAGATACGAATATTTAACGTACGTATAGAATCATGTCAGAGAATACCAAAAACGAGGACATCCACACACAATGTAGGTGCTTTACAAAAAATAAACAGGACATCCTTAAATGTTTCCGGTTTCTCATGAATTTCCGTTTAAGAGAATTGCCAAAGAAAAATGTATTTATTATTCAGGACACAAAATACTGTCAAAAACGAAGAAAAGTGTTCACGACCCCCTTTCATCTTGCTTAGAAATTGGTTGGTATCATGCAAGCCAGCAAGCAAGACCTATCGACATCAACACTGCTGTTCATATAGAACACGAGGATGGAAGAATTTATAAACTTTTTTTCACCAGCTAACTCCAAATTTTGCCTTTCAATTGAAATCCATCAACATGCAAAAAAGGAATCCGCCAGAATCGGGTTGGGTGCCAAGTGTAAATGGCAAAGAAGGTTTCACCCAACCCTAAACGAAAGGACTCGATTCCATTTTTTTTTTCTTTTCAACTTTTCAATGATCCAAATATCCGTCTAGGGAAAGGGGGAGAGAAGGCCAAATGTCGACACTCGATAGAATCAACCCAATTTATGTTGGCGCCAAAAGGGGAGTCAAAAGAAACGTGGTAGGTAGTAGGTACTTCGCAGATCTACTCTAGGTTTAAGCTGACACTGGAAATTTCATTTCAACGTCTAAAAAGGTAATCTGCGGAGAAAATTCAATTTTATGACAACGATGGTGGCGATGTTGATGCAGGTGATGTGGGGGGAGGATTGAGGAAGAATATTGAATTGAGTATTTCTTCCTCCTTGCTAAGTATTTTGTGGTTCTTTGTCGTTTGGAGTTTTTGGATAACGCCTTCGTCTCTTTCATAGGAGGTTTAACAGGTGAGCACAAGGAAAAGCATCAGACAATTTTTCGTAATATTTAGAATGGTAATTATTTTTAACCTTTATGTTTGCCAAAAAAAAAAAAACGGAGTTTGTGGCAGGAAATGAGATAAAATAGAGTAAATGGGCGGAGTAATTGTCGCATTAAAATGTGTCGTGAAAAGCATACGTAAATTTCAAATGGTTATAGAGGGTTTTATTGTTTTAAAAAGAACACATGCCTTATATTAATTCTAACATCCATTTGCACCATGTTATGATTTATGCAGTCGAACAATTTTTTTTTCGAGAATCAAATTTATTGGAATTATTATAGATAACAATTTTTACATTCAAAACTATTTCTTTTCTTAAAAGAAAAACATATTCTATACAACCTGTCGCATGGAACCTTTTATAGTTTTTGAAGTCCATCCAAACAAGTTTTAGCAGTTTAGTAAGCAAAATTAATTTTATAATCACTGATATTTCGATTTTTATTGGTCAGCTTTTATTAATTTTCCTTCCTTAACACTTGATAACGACTTGACCGAATTGGAAACTTCCTTCTGCGTGTTTGTTCGAATTTTCTACGCAAAAATTTAGGAAAAAAAGAAAAGTAGAACAATTCTCAACAGGTGGCGCTCTAGGCGCAAATTTCGTTTTTTTTCAGCAGCATTACCAGAGAATGAATCGTTCGATTTTCACGATTTTTGGTTTGATGGATTTGTATTGGCCCAAGGAAGGACGATATGAAGGAATATCCCAGAAATTTCCAGGAAAATTGGAAATTCGGGAAGATTTAGGTTTTATTGTCTTTGCATTTAATCGAGAATTGGAGCGAGAAATGGATTTCGATCGATTCGCTTTGAGTCAAAATGTTCTATGAATATGCAAGCAGTAAAAAATGGAAATGGTAGAATTTTCTTCCTTGATGCGCTCAGTGGAATTGGAAAAAAAAACCATTCCTGTTTTCACTGATTTTGGCTAGGATTTGTACGAGATCTGAGACTGCCTCTTAGGGGATTGAAGCTACGTTATTAGAAGGTGGTCGAACCATTCTATATTGAAATAGCAAAATCTGTGGATTGATTATCGTAGATTTGTAATAAATACATAAATTTGCAAGTGAATAAAGAAACTGCTGGAGGTCTGGGATCGCTTCCCAGCCTCAGGGTGACTTTGGCAACCCAATTGATTTGTATAAAATTAACGATACTTGTGCAAAAAATATTTACTCTATACAAAAATCTTTTGCAAAAGTTATTTATATTTTAATTTGAAAATGCGTCAAAATCATCCGGTTTCAAGGTCCTTAAAAAACTATTTTTATTGTTTGTTCTTCGATTAAGTCGCGGAACCCTGATAACTCCTCTACGGAACCCGAAGGACTAGAGTGTCATCTATCGAAATCTTTTATTTATTTTTTTATTAGTTTTTTTAGCAAATCTAATGCATACATATGCGCTGGAGTGTAAGTTTAATCAGTCAAGTATAATTTAGAAGTTTAACAAGATACAAGGTACTGTTGCGATCTTTGGTCCATATATATTTCGACAGTTAAATGAGTCTTAGAAAGAGCACGCCAGGATCTAAGTTAAGAGACTAATGTGAAACTGTCTTTCCTGGACCTGGACATGAATTCAAAAAATACTTTCAATTAATTTATTTATTTTAAATTAAGTTAAGCAAATAAAAAACATCAACATCTAAAAACATAGGTACATTTACAAAGGCATTGGAAAACATACGGAATAAGAAAAACGCAAAAAGCTTAGGTATCAAAATTACGAACATTTCTTTCAAATACGTACAAGGTTAACACCATCCCTAATGTTTTATTTGTTTATTTTTTAATTTATTTTTATAAACTGAAATGTAATTTATTATTTTAATTCTAAAAATATCCAACAAAAGTATACCCTCTAGAGTGTTTACTTTATAAGCAATCAAAATCATTAATTGCTTCACAATCATCATCATCGGAAGTCTAAATATCTAAATTTTGCAATAAACACGTAGCATAACCAGCACGCAGAGAGAGATAGAGAATTTATAAACATTTAACGAAAATAAACCACTGCGAAGCTTTTAAATAAAATAAACAATAATGAAAATCCCCCTAATTAGTCGCCATTTAAGCTAAATAGATTTTAAATTGCCTTTAATCTTTGGATTTCTCATTAAGAGTGGAAGACGTTTACTTATAAAATTAAATCGGATGGCACAACGGCTCATGAAGAACCAGGGTCTAGTGACTAACAACTCGCAACCATTCCTGTGTGCGCCTTTCGACAGGAATAAAAGGGACCTACAATTTTATGCCGAATCCGAACGGCTAGACTAGAAGCACTTATTCGTGACAAGTGATACTCTTGGAGGATTTGTCAATTCCTCGCAAGAGGCAGTAGCCCTGAAAAAAAACTTTTTAGTTTCTTAGGTGGACGAGGCTGGGAAGCGATCCCAGACCTCCAGCGTGACAGTCGAACGCACTAACCATTACGCTACGGGCTACTACAGACGTTTACTTATAAAAGGTTTAAATGTTAGTACCTACACCTACATAGTTACAAATAATTTACCTTTTAAAATATTAAAAATTTAACAATCCGCGGCGCCAAAAATCTTCTGTAGGTGTTGGTTTGGATGAGTTATTATAATCGTAAGCAGCATTCAACTAGTGGGTTTATTGTGTGTATATAGAGGTATACCTACAGATAGTATTATTTATTCATTCGAATTTACAACTCAAAATTTGTTTATAGTCTTTTATATCTGAAGCAACCGATGAATCATGATTATTGAATAATTTTCCATACAAAAATTTCATCCAACTGAGAGAAATAAAGTTTTTTTTAAAAAACAAACCGCACTTGTATATCAACAGATGCAAATTACAAAATTAAAAACCGCCCACTTATATCGTGAATTGACACAACGGGATATGATCATAATCGACCGATGACGTCGCGCCGCACCGCGTCGTTTTGCCGCCACACACTACAGAACAAATGAATTTGCTGGAATTGAGTGGAAAAGGTAAACAACACCAGTTTTATTTGTTATTTTCTGCGTAAACAGTGTTCCCACACCAATGTTATATCATAGACTTAAAAAATAAAATAAATATACGTTTGTTTTGAAGAGCACTAATTTCTTGGGGCCTTATCCAATGATAACAAAATAGCAGTCCAATGTATTTAATACACTAATACATTAATACACTTCAAGGTCAGAATTTGTTCCTGTTGGTATAGTATTTATTCCTCTGATAGTTTAACTCATGATTGAGAATCGGCTCTAAGGGACCAATATGAAAAGTGTTTTCAGTACAAAAGCGCCGATAAGAAATGGAAATATTGCTTGTTCTTTAAGACCTCTATCAATTTTTATCGCCAATTTCTTCGCTCTTCATGAGATTGCAATTAACTATTTACCAAATAAAAATGTTAACAATTTTTAACTCATTTTATTTTAAGTTTACACGAGTTCTTAAATGATTTTGGAACTTCATTATGATGTTTTCCTAAAATTAAAAAAAAAAAATTCTTTTCAAGTGGGAACACTTTTCATAAACAAACAAAAAAAAGCAGGATGTAATTAAAGTCAAACAAGATGCAAACAATAAACTGAAAGTGTGCCGCATCCAGCCAGCTTCAACCAGATGTTCATTCAAAATATACCCACACACTTTTATCCTTCAGGATGCACCACCACGAGATTCCGGAAATTCTTTGTTTAAAAACAAACAAACAAACAAACTCGACGCCAACGATATGAACACAAACTGTGAATCGGATCTACATCACCCAATCCACTTTAACTAGAACAACTTTTAGAGCTCTACCGTACCGATCGGAAAAACAATTTCCACGCCGATTAAGATGATAAATCTTTTAAGTTACAAATACAACCGATGCGATGTAAGTGCAAGGGCACAAGGCACGGCACGACACATATAACACTATGTTATAGGAAAAGGTAGAAAATTATAAATCGACAGCGACAGCCGACGTGCTGGAGCTCTCAAAGTGAATTAATTGAAATATACATTTTGAGAATCCATGCAGAGGCAGGCGTCCAAATAATAATAATACTCGCTGTCGGAGGCAGCAGACATCTCCTCCTCCACCTCCGCAAATATGATGTTGTTGAGTTCTGTAGCCTATGGCAATGCGAGATATGATTTTCTGTTGTTCTGTTAAGGTATAGATATGCTGAGAAGCATAGAGATAGTACGCTAATATAACAAAATGTACTAGTATCTAGTTTCTACCACAATGCATCTGTATCTGTATTTGCATCTGCATGCTGTGTGCTAGATAAGTCTAGTTGGGTCTAGGGGAATATTATGTATACAAATGTTGGGTCAAAGATACGCACGAACAATCGCTATTGAATTGATAGATGTAAACAAACTCTGAATTTTGTGGACAGCATAAAATGCTAATAACAATAAACAGGTGGATTTATCCAGAGTTTTTGTTTTCATACGATTTGTGTTTACTGCTGTGAAAAATTCAAATTTCAAACCTGATGAGATTTCACAAAAGCGAGTAACATCACGATGATAGAAAAACCAAATCATTTGGAAAGATCCGTTTCCGTTCTTCGAACTAAAATTCATAACAATTGGGTTTTTCGTATGATAACAGAATTGCAGTAAGGCTGCATGCATAGCTCTTGCTCCGTCGTTGAACATTCATAAATAAAATCATAACATTTTGAATTGATCATGCTACACGACGACGTCATTTTTGCTTTAATTTTGATGATGTTTACGTCATAATGTTTAGGAACAATAAACTTATACTTCCTTCAATTGATTTGTAAAGCTTTAACCATTTACTAGTAAAAGAATAATGTTAGATGACTTAATTGGGGAATTTTTCAAAAAATTTAATTCTATTTTGTGTATGAAACCTCACCCCAGCATAAGCCTTATAATATTTATATTTTTTGTAAGGCAGAAAGATTTATTGTTTGAAACTAACGTTAAAAGGTTATAACAACATTATCCCGCCATTTACAAGTCTGAAAGTAGCAAAAGTAATTGAGAATGCTAAGGTTGGTAAAGCACCGCGTGATGACAGAATACCAGTAGAATTTTATAAAAATTGTTTGACAGAATTTTTGGCTTCATTGACCGAGGAATTCAACAGAATATTCGAAACAGCAGATGTTAGATAGCTTCAAAAGAGCAATAATATACCTGCTTCATAAAAAGGGGGCTTTCAACAACCCAGAGAACTACAGAGGCATTTCATTTCTTAATACTTCGGTTAAGTTATTCAGTACGCTGATATTTAACAGACTGACACAGTGGGTTAACAATAATGAAATACTCAATGAGTTCCAAGCCGGTTTTAGAAAAAACCACTCGACCTTGGACCAAATCTTCACCCTAGTTAACATTGCGGACAGTTATAAGAGAAAGATGAAGAAGCTATACGCTTTCTTTGTAGATTTTCGGGCCGCTTCTGATTCCATTGCGCGAGGGGCTCTATTTTATAAGCTTTACAGGATGGGAATCTCAAGAAAAATCGTGACTGTACTAGAAGCAATGTATGAAAGCAACATATCTTATATATGTGATGGCGAACTCATTTCAAATGACTTCTCAACGGAAATGGGAGTAAAGCAGGGATGTGTATTGAGTACCTTACTCTTTATTCTTTTTATAAATGACATCGTGGAGGCATTCGGAGGAGGAATAGAGTTCGGAAGAATGAAGATACCATGTCTCATATTTGCCGACGACATAGTGTTGCTTGCAAAGTCTGTGGAGGAATGCAGCGAATGATTAATCGGCTTGGAAACTACTGCGATCTTTGGAATCTGTCAGTTAACCTCGACAAATCGAAAATGATGATTTTCAGGGAGGGCGGCGGAAGATATGCTCGGAGCGAAAAGTGCGACTACAAAAGGCAAAATCTTACAATTGTTCGGAAGTACAAGTATCTAGGTGTATTGATTACCTCAAACCTTAACATGAAAAAGCATCTTGAATTAAAGCTAGCTGAAGCGAAAAGAGCAATTTCAACAGTATGGGGGCGCTGCATTGAAAATAAGTTCATTGAACATAGTGCAAAAATTAAGCTATTTCGTGCAACTGCTGCCGTCATACTGCTGTATGGAGCGCAAGTTTGGGGATATTCTAGTTCAGAGGAGATAGAAAGGTTTCAAAGGTACTTTCTTAAGCGAATTTTTAGACTGCCGTCGAATACACCTAATTATTTGCTTCATTTGGAAACAACTGCACCGCCATTGTTTCTAGACGCCCTTAAACTACATTTTGATTATGTATTAAAAGTTTTGGAGATGGAAGAGCGCAGGCTACGTAGTCAAGTGCTCAGGTGTATAATTTCATCAAGAGGAAATTTAGTCAAAAGGTGGGAGGAGCTGGGAGCAGGTGTTGGAGAAAGTGTGCAGATTCAAGTGGATACTAGTCGGAGGGACTTAAGGAGCTTCTTTGAAAGAGTATTGCAGGGAATGAGTCGATGTGCATATGAAGTATTTATGACAGAAGCGCAGTCGTCTCAATACAGGGTGATCTATAGACAACTCAATTTAAATCTGCAAGAGAATACATACCTTTTAAATCGATTTCTGCTTCATACGATGAATTTGATATTTAAAATAAGGGGTGAAATAATTAAACTGAACTACATTCCACATCGACCCGACCTGCCAATTCTATGCGATCTTTGTAACCTTAGAGAAAGAGAGGATGTGTATCATTTTATGGCCAAATGCCCAATTTTAAGAGAATTTCGAGTAAGATACTTCGGCAAAATTGTGATGGAGATGAACGAAGTCTTGTCTATTTTGAATGGAGATTTTGGATGGGAAGTCTTATATAAATATGCAGCGTCGGCACTTAGTTTAAGAAACAGGATAATCGAAGGCAATTTTTAAGAAAAAGCTACAAAATACTCAAAAAATGATATTTCAAAATATGTATATAGGAAAATGTCAATCTGGTAGACGGCCTTTGGCCAAACCATTTAATCTTAAGTTCAAACCAAATATTGTATATACAAGCAAAAACAAAACAAAAAATAAAGATTCATTAACTAACTATAACTAACTTATCCCCATAAAAGGTGAAAAGGATCTTGTAAACGTTTTAAAAAACTGCTATTGTTATATTATATGCGCCGTCATTATTTTTATTTGAATCCAGATATGTCAGCAAAAAAAAACGAAGAATGATGAGAAAAAGGACTGAAGGTGAATAAAACAAGTTATCTGAAAAATTGACTCAAGTTGAATTTCCAAGGAAATTACGTCTTTCTTGGTATTTACAAAAAAAAATAAAATAAAAATATAAACTTGAGAACGATTTTTGTTAAATCTTAAAGCTACAATTTAACACAGAGATACATTTCCTCGAAAACACTCAAAAATCTCTGAACAATAAAATGTTTAACCCACTGTTCCCTTTCTAATGTAAGGACTCCGCTATCGCGAAAACCAATTTTTGTATACAGAGTCTTCTATATCGAACACACACTGTGTTCTAAAAAAAAAAAATATTGACAGTCATTGTGGATTTTTATTAATTAAAAAACAACACTACATTCCATTTATGTTAATATATATAAAAAACAATAATAAATAACGAGAACAAATTGACGTAAACATCCTGTGCAAAAATTAGTTCACGTTATCGAGAACGTACTATAATTTTTTTTTGGCAAGAGTGGTATTGTGTTCAAATCACATTTCTGAATATCACAATGTGAGGGAAGAATGGAGTTAGGTTAAGCATACCCATTCAAGTAGTACGGCTAAGGAAGAAATCTTTTTACTTCATTGATGTTCGTCCAAAATTGGGTTCTTAGGTAATATGATGGAAGCGCTTTATAGGAAGTACACAACTAGTTATTTCAATTGAGCACTGTTCATAAGATAGCGATAAAAAGTGTAAAATAAAAAACGTTATGACAGGGACAGATATTAGAGAAAAATGTTAATAGTATGAAATTATTTTTTTCTATTTGGAGCCAAAAAAAAAGTTTCTATTTGATTTCTCAAAATATAAAACCATTGCAACGGTTTTTAAAAAAACATAATTTTGTAAAGGTAGGTAGGTATAATTTTAAAAGCAATTTCGGCAGAATAGTCTAGTCAAATCGGCTCCTGAAATGCCAGTTTCAGGAAAAAACTATAGAAGTTCGACCTATTTTCAGTTTTTTCCCAAAAAAGTCAACAAAATTTACACTTTTTGGATAAAATTATTTTCTACACTTTATAGAACATACAATTTCCTACAAACTTGGTCTATAAATTTTTTTGTAGAATGAACGGTTTGGCCACTAGAGTACGGTGAAAAAAGACCAAAATTTCGTACTTTTTGGAAAACAGTTCTCCGGTTAGATTTTCGCTTGCCACAAAAAACCATGCCTGTAATTGTAAAAAACCTAAGCTTCTGCTTAAACAACATTTAATTCTCTACAAGTTTTTCACCTTCATCACTCAAATTGGCGTAAAACTACAGCGGCTAGGGCGCGATGAAATTATATGTCATATTACGGGAAGCCGCACTAATAAGCTATTGATTATGTCATATAGAATGGAACTAGGACGGTCAAGGGTTTTTATTGTAAAAATCATTCAATGAGTCATTGAAGATAAGACAACGGCGGTTCGTTTTTAAATGAAAGGGTGCAATTTTTTAGGAGGGGGAGCAACTGTAAATCTTTTGGTTTTTTGCATTTAACTTGAAAACCAATTTTTTTTTTACTTATTTGCCTATAACTCTTTTTCCAGCAGAGAAAAGTATAGAAATTGAAGCACATACAAGAAAGATAATAAAATTTTCTTTAAAGTGACCTATTTTAGAAAGCGTTTTTAACAAACAATCAACCAAGATACGGTCGCTCCAAGTAAGCCATTTCTTCGATTTTTATTTCGTTTACTTCGAGACTTCGACTTTATTTTAATTTTTATTTTTTACACCAAAACTTAAATTTATTTAATAAAATGAGATAAAGTTAATTTATTTATAATAAATGATTGTTTTTACAGCTGTAAACCACTCTTGGTTTTTAGGTAATTTGAAAATCATACAAGAAAATTAATTCATACAAAAATAAAATACAATTTTTCATTTACGGATTTGATTAAATCTATTATTTTTTTAGATTGATACATCACATTTAGATGTACAACCGGTTGTCACGGAAGCTGTGGTTGAAGAAAATTAGGACTAACGTGTTAACGTGAAGTTATTGTGGAATTAAAAATGTTGACATATCTTCACGTTTTGAGTTCTCTAGTCAGAATCCGTCGTTTGTAGAAGGATGTCTTTTTGTGTGCCTGCGTGTATGTTCGGGGTCTTTTTTTCGTTCACCATATCTCGGGAATTAATATAGAGTTCGACTTCGGAAGAATTTTATTTTACAGATAATAAAGCCCTAACGTGCTGAAAAGGTTTTCTAACAAATTCAATTAACCGTTTTTTACTACAGAAATTTAAAAAAAGATCTTTAAAACGTCATTCATCTCGAATTTTTAAATAGAATGTAAACTTCGGAAACATTTTATTATACACATGATTACGCAATAAAGAATTGGAATAAAAAAAAAAATCAACGAACACTTTTTTAAAAGTAAGAAAAACAGTTGAACAATAATTTTCCTCTTAAATATTTTAAAAATATATAATGATTCCGAAATCGGTCTATTTTTTCTTACTCGTAATAATATAGCCAATAACAAACAATGATATCGACCAACATTTATACAGGGTGTCCCATTAACTATGGTCCAAACGGAAACTGGGAAAGGCCAGGCCATGACCATCAGAATTTGGTAACTTTTCCACACCGAATCCTAGCGGTTTTCGAGCAACTGCTATTTTTTGAAATTTGAAAAAAAAGTTACTTTGAACCAGATTTTTACTCACCCTGTCCATTATTTAATTTTTTTTTTACAATTTTTGCATTGAAACATTGGATAATAGCTTACTAATTTTACTGAGTAAAATATTTTCCATTCACAATTCATTAGTTTATCTTGAACTTTGCCAAACTTCAGTTTTGACCTTAATCTTCTGAAGAGTCCGCTGAATAATATTTGCATAGCTCAATACAGGTTTTATCTTTCAAAAATTTTCTATTTTACTGTTGTTTTTAAAAAAGTATAAGACTTGCTAAGCTATGCTTAGATTGAAATTTATAACCGGTTACCCCAATAAAACAAGTTTAAAATCAAACAAATATGGAACATTTTGTTGCAAATATTTCGATAAAATTAGAATTTCACTTCAAATATAACTCCGAAAATGCTGTCTTACGCAATACTTTAAAATTGGACAAAGAAGTTCAATTTTGTTTGGTTAATGCGGAAAAATTCGCCATTTTCGAAAATGTATAGAAAACCATCAGGTTTTTTAAGAAGTGTCTTTGGAAAACTTGTTGCTTATAAAAGTCTGCAGAAAAAAGATAAGACCCTTTTTTTCTACATTAATATTGATATTTGAAAAAAAAAAATCAAGAAACACTGGTGCGAAATTTGAAACGGCTTAGTTTTAGTTTTCTTTTTTTATTATTATAAGGAGAATTACTAAAATTTTCTAGATTTTAAACACTTTTTACTTTCAACATTTATTTGGAAATTATATTTTATTTTTAGAATATAAAAATAAAACATAACAATAACAATATTTCTATTTATAAAGTCATCCTAACGCAATTTAAAATAATTTAAGATACCAACAGAACAAAACTACTTGTTCGGTAAAATTCACCTTCTTTTCTATTCCCAATCCCGCTTAATCACCTTAATCACTTGGATTCGATTATTGACACAAATAAATTTCTTAAGCGACGTTTTGAATAGGGATTTCTAGACACTAAGAAGCATGTTCCAAACTGATATAATGCTTCTATTTAGTGTTATGACAATTAAAACGAGATGTTAGATTTAGGGTGATGTTTTCTCAGTTATATTATACGAATGAAATGCTTTCTATTGAAGTTTTTTTTTTTTCTTCTTTCAAATATTTCTTTCATCAGAACTAATTGTGTCGAACTATATTTTTAGAATTCAATTTCAATTAAGAGGTAAAATTAAGGAAGTGGTGTTATGGCATGGGTTGGTCTTGTTATATAAATGTATTGTATATGTAGGTGCTACCGTTGTTGTGTGGCACGTGAAAGACTTGCGACTTGCATTCTTATGCTTTCATTTTTAATGAAGCTTCAAAGTGAAAAATGCACAAATATCACGTTTTGGTGTGTGTTTTAATGATGTCGTAAATTCATAAGTTTAAGTCATTGTGGTTTGTGTGGGATTTTCTTTTTGTTGTTTTGCTATAATCAAAAACATAACTTTAAAAAAAGGGGAGAACGAAAATAGTAAACATATTCTTTTTTCTAATTTATATACAGTGAATGTCTCATGACAGAAAAGGATTCATTAAAAAGAAACTTTATTTAAAAATTAAATTATTGGGTTCATTAAAAGGGTGTTAAAGACAGGACTGACGAAATAACTATTGAGGATATAGTGTACTTAAGGCCCAAAATTAGTAAATCCAATACCAAAAATATCTCAAATTAAAAAATATAGTTACAAAAATGTTACCCCCAGTTTCGCACAGTGGAAGTTTAAACTCTACTTTTGGTTTAAACTTCAGTTCAACAATTTATTTAGTTTCACAGTTTCGTTTATACCTTGAACTCAGTTCAGTTTGTAGTTTGAGTTAACCGAGATTATTCTGCCGTTTAAACCTAAGTTCAACGTTTGGGAATGTATTTACTTATTTTTCATATCATAAATTATTCCATAAGCAAATCTATATCTGGTGTTGAAAAGATGTTATTTATCTTTTTTTTTGCACAATTTTTGGTTTATTTTCCATTTTCTTTTAAATTAAGTTCGTGTCACTTGAAAAAAAAAATGTCGACAGATTATCAACAACCCAAAATAATTGTTGCTGTTTCGCGTATTCTTTGCTTCAGAAAGAGAAAGAAGAGACAAGAAAAGCTTCGTACTGTTTGCAATACGTCACTTGGTGAGGCAAAAACAAACAATGCTGCCAACTTTTTTTTCATAAAATCTAGTTAAACGAAGTTCAACTGATCTGAAGATCAGATTTCACTGTGAAACCGGAAGAGTTAAACCAAAAATTTAAACTCAGTTCAAGGTTCAGCTGATCTTAAGTTTTAACTCCCACTGTGAAACTGGGGGTTAGTCATTTATTTTTTGACGTCAACAAATTATTGTAAATTCGGAAGCTCACCAAAGAATTTAACAAAAAAAAAAAAAGAAGAACAAACTATAGTTATAAAGAATATATATAACTTAAAAGGTCACAAATATTATAGATTTTTTTTTTTTTGTTTTAGATTAGATTTATTTGTTTCAAATTTTACATTCATCTTAAATAAATTAAATTATAATTACATAATGTACATAAATCTTAAGTGCATGGCTGTGCCGTCTGCCTGATTGACAACAAAAAATAAACTTTATACAAATATTTGAATGAAATTTTAAGTTCTTTAAATTTAATGTTTTTTTTTTTTTGTTTTTATTTGAATTTAATTAAAAATTTTCCGTTATTATTTTGTTTCGATATAAAAGAGCTATCTTACAATATTCGAATAGTTCGGCCACGTTCATTTGATTTAAAACTAGTTTTAGGACTTCGTTGGATATATAATCTTCAACCAGAATATTTTTTCTTGTCTCCCGTATGATTGGACATCTTCCAATGAAGTGATATACATCTTCGCGTTCATCTTAATTACACATTCTACATAAAATAGGAAGGTCTTCTCGGTGCGGTGTAAAATGTAGTCTTAAGAGTTCTCCCCTTAAACGGAACATCATTGAGATCTCTTCTATCGTAAAACGGTCTCTGAAATAGTTGCACTCATGCATGGCGTAGTTTAGTTGGCTGTATATGTTTCTATATATCGACTCCGTGGCTTGCTGCTCATACCTAACCCTTGCCTGTTCATCAACACGTGTGATAAGTTGATACAAAGTGGGCTTCCAGCTTCCTAGTTCTCTCAAATCAAGATTTAATTCAAAATCATTTTGTAATGCTAGCTCCGTCCATTCCTAATACCAGCTACTTTTTTTAAGGATAGCTTGAAGTGCCGATTTCGGCAGCCGATGATTAGGTATATTAACAACGTTGATGATAAAATACACTTGTAACCTTAAAGTTTTCACAAAAAGTGGCGACAGACAAGTTTCCAACATTACCATATAATTTGGAGAGTTAGGAGGTAGATGAAAAGTCCTTTGTATGTAGAATCGAAGAAGCTTCTCTACTGTCTCATATTCTTTCCCACCCCAGACTTGTGCTCCGTAGAATAGTACTGATTCTGCTACTGCCTCAAATACCTTGTACTTGCTGCTGTGGGCCACATTCTTGTTGCGTAAGCACCTTGTCCATGTCATACTGATGGCTGTTTTAGCTTGTGAGAGTTTTTATTGAAGATGTTTTTCCATTTTTAAATTTTTGGTGAATAGGATTCCCATATATTTATACTCCTTAACAAATGCCATCATTTCACCATTGAAAAACCATTTTTCGTTAGAGCAGGCTCTTCCACCTCCTTTTTTAAATATTAGTACTTTCGACTTGATAAGATTAACACTTAGGTTCCACAATCTACAGTAGTCAAATGGCGCAGGGTCAAAAGTCCACAGGCCAAAAGTCCATAATGGACTTTTGTCCCACTTCTATGGGTCAAAAGTCCATAAATCAATTGTGAACTTTTGACCAACTCCGATGGGCCAAAAGTCCATACAAAAATCTTGTGGACTTCTGGCCCATTGATTGTGGATTTCTGGTGGCCCCATCGCGGGCTTAAGGATTTTAACTCCCTTTTCGGGTCATCTGTCCCGCTCACTCTGTCGCTCTGCTTAGGGTATGCCCAGTCGCCAGGCAGACGCCTATGTTGTCAGTTGGTGTGCTCAAATTAATTCTTAACAAAATAAATAAATAATTCTTAATTGTTCTGCTTTTTTTAATATTATAATATGAAATTATTGTGGACTTATGACCCACTTTTTTTCTAAAATTATGGAATATTGACCCTTTTTTTTGTGGACCTTTGACCCACTCAAGAACCTCTATAAACAGTGCAAACAAGCTGGAACTGAGAGAACAACCTTGTCTAACTCCTGTCTGGGTTTGAAACCATTCCGAAACTTCTCTGCCATTCTGAACTGCCGCTCTAGTGTCTCCATACAATCCCTGAATAAGTCTTCCAAGCTGTAGTGACATACCCAGCCCGAAGAGTTTGTACATAAGCGCGTCACGGTCAACTGTATCGAATGCTGCTTTCAGGTCTACAAAGAAGACATAGAGGTTTTTTGTTTTGTAAAAGAAATGAATCCGCAATATTTTTAAGCACAAAGATATGGTCCATTGCAGAATATCCTGTTCTGAATCCAGCTTGGTATTCTTTCAGCAAATTATTGGCTTTAATCCATTCATTTAATCGTGTTTGCAGTATCGGTGTAAAGATTTTATACGAAGAATTCAAAAATGATATTCCACGACAATTCGCCGGGTCTTTTGGGCATCCCTTTTTAAAAATGGAAAAAATGATTGCATCTTTAAATTGTTGCGGAATTACCCCATTCTCAAAAATTTCATCGAATAAGATTGTCAGCGTTTGACATAGCTTGTTCGATCAGTATTTAAAGAATTCGGCTGATAACCAGTCTGCGCCCGCCGCCTTTCCATCTTCAAGTTTATTCACAGCCAGTATATTCCGCGTCGGTTTATAGGTGTTTTCAGGACATCATTCCATAACCCTAGTGTACTGTAGTGCCATACGTTTGGATTATCCGCAGGTGGGCTTAATAGTTTTTCAAAATGTAGCTTTAGTGTATTTGTATTCAAGTCTTTGTTTATTATATACTGCCTACCATTGATTTTTCGAGCCAAACTCCAAAATTCGAATGAATTCCTGGCCTGAGACAATTTCTTAGCTTCTGCTTCTTCAAACATCTTCTTTTTGTCATAACAAAGTTTTTTAAAACTCGTATTCGCCTTTAAATACAGATCTTTCGTGTATCTATTGTTGTACTTGCGAAATGCTTTTAGCCACGAATAGGATATCTTTCTCGCCTTCATACACTCCACATCAAACCATGGTTGCTCAAAGGTCATTGGTATTCTGGATTGACTACCGACCGGATATGACTGCCTTATCGCTTGATCCACTTGCCCTAAGTCTGTGATCCTATGTTCTTCAAGATATACATCCAAGTTTCTTCTATATGTGGTTGCTTTTGAGTTTTTTCAGATAGTTTTCGGTACAAGCATCATCTCCTCATTTTGGGCATTGTCCGCTTCTGATCCATTCAGTGTATAACTGTTATTGGCATATGATCAGAATATTGGACCTGAGGCCCTCAAAATCGGAAACATATCTACTCCATTCACCCGAGAAGAAGCTGTAGTCGATCACGGATGCCCCTTGATTTTCCACAAACGTAAATTCATCTTCGCGATCACTTGAACTGGTTCCATTTTGTAGACGCAGCCCAAATGAATTACAGAGATCCATTTACTTGTTGCCTCTCGTATTATTTGTTGTATCCTTAGTCTGTCGGTTTATTCCAGCTCTTTCGTTTTCTGCTCCATGCAATTCCCCTACTCTTGCGTTTAAATCACAAATATTATATAAGCCGTGTTTTTTGAGAGAGTGACTAGCAACTCAGCAAAATGTCTACACGCAAAACAAAACGAATTATTATAGAGAATTTTGTTTGTGTTTTCCGTGGAAAACTTTAACTGAGTTGCTAGTCACTCTTTCAAAAAACACGGCTATCATTTATTTAAAAAAAATATAAGTTGTCAGTTTAATTTAATTCAGTTCCTTAAAAATTGTAGAAGATTATGCTCTTACAGACTTATTAAATTGCTTTAGTGAAACCAAAAAGCAAACAAAAATTATTTGTCAATAATTTCAATTTAGAAAACAAAGTTGGCAGAGAATCCCCTTCATAATAATATCCTGAAGCAATCTGACTTTCCCTGTTGAAAGCATTTATTGAAGTTTGATCAGCAAGTGAGACAAGATATTTGCATTGGCTTTTGTTTTAATTTGACAAATATCCTGCTAGCTGATTTTGATTGGAGTTCAGTTAACGAATGCAAGATACTTAAACAAAATTGTTTTTTCTAACCCAAATTTGACCTTTAAGAATTATCAAATAATAGGTCATTCTACACCAGAAAAACAAACGTATAGGTACAGGTATTACCTTATTTGTATTTTATATCAAATAATTTTAATTGAAAGAGAAGGAAAGGTCAAAATTCTTAACTAAAATATTCGATTGAGATAAAATCTCATATTTCGGTAGGTATACTCGTACACTTGAAACAATAAAGGAATTTTTATTAAAAATAAATACTTGATGGATGTTAATCGTACTCTGCCATTTAACCTTAAATGAATCAGCATCAGGATATTTAAATTCATACATGGGAAAATGTAAAGTATACATTTAGTAAATATTAACGAATTTATATAACAAAAATGGTCCATATCCTAAATTTACTCTTAAGAAGTGTTGCCACGGTGGCAACACTGGCAGACCGGAGATATAAGGGTTGACTTCTGACCATGTTTTAAATTGGCCTATAAATCGGGAACCAGACATCGGTTGATATCGTGGAATGTCTCGTTGGATTTAGAATACTTGAAGCCATAGGAATATGTTCATTTCTTGACCCCTCCCCCGCCCTTGTACGCGGGGGGAGTAAAATACTCTCAGAGGATAAGGGTTTTTATTTGTCAAAAAATAATGGTTATAAAATGAATATTCATAAAATTTTAAGATGAGCGTCGACGTAGAGTTTCATACTTTACATCATATTCGAAGTCCATTTTTATCCATGTATGAGTTTTTTGTATATTCGCTTTCAAAATTGGAGGAGGGGAAGGTGGAAGTATATCAAACTACTATATATTCGTCTTGGTATAATCTACGCATATGGCACATGACCTTAGGGTAATTTTTAATGCCCAATCTTATGCAATCAAAATAACTTCAATACAATTTCCCTAGAAAAAGTTATAACCTTTTTTAAAATGACGACTAAATTTTCAGTGAAACGAGCATAGCATTACCAAATTTCAATGGTATGGTGATAAAACTTGGCACACATGTCCAATTTGTTGTAAGAAATAAGAATCAAAAGAGTCCGTACAAATATCTGGGGCAAAAGGGTGTTTTTTTTGAGTGAAACAGAAAAATGAAATGTTTTGTTTTTTATTGTAACCAGGAATAAAAAAAGACAAATCAAATATCTATTGTCAAAGGTGGTTTTTGAGGGAAAATGTTTTATCTACTTTCCTCAAAAATAAAATTATTTCTTCTATTAAAACAACGATTACTTTCTTAATGGTGATTCTATCATCTTAATTTTACTTAAATTGGATTCAGCGTTAAAAAATACTTTAAAATCATTTATCATATTGAATATTTGTACCCCGATTACATAAACATAAAATGTTGGGGTTATAACCCATATTTTCCTTCTGCCTAAAAATACACCCCTGGAATCAATATATTTGCATGGATCCTGAGTCTTGGTTTTAACAAGAAACAAAACATTTCTACCAACTTTCATCAACATACCAGTTTTGGGAGGGGTTTACTGATAATAGTAATTCACTTTTCCCTTTCACTCAAAAAAAAACACCCTTTAGCCCAGATATTTGTATGGACTCTTTTGATTCTTAGTTCTTACAACAAAGTTTACAAATTGTGTAAAGTGATAAGTTTACACAAAAGTTTGCATGAACGACCTTTTTATTCATTTGTTTAAATGCTGTGTAGTTTAATCAAATGTTCGTTAAACGTCAAATTTTAAACGTCAAAAGTTAGACGTGTTAAGATTTTGAAGTTTTTTTTTTTTAAATGGAGAACCTCTCGATTTTTTTCTTTCCCTCTCTCTGGGAATGATAAAAAATGTAAGATACACGAGAATAGTCGTTTTTTAAGCGTAAGTCGCGCTTTAAAGTGGAATTGTAATATTCGCAAGCTCAGGGCAGTGTTGGGACGGAAATGAGCGAATGCAAAAACTCATATTTTTGTTAAGTTTTACTTTTGGAAATGAAGAGCACCCCCAAGTGCAGCTCAAGGAAGTGAAACTGAAATTTTGAGCTATGGCTCAATTCTCATTTTGATTGCTCAGAAACAGAAAGCTACTTGTCATTGGTTTATGACATATGCTTCCAACAACTTCCGACTATTAAGGATCTCGCAAAGCAATGCATCTCATTCGTTGACGACGAAGAAAACAACAATAACTACACGTTGATGTAGTTTCGTCGTCGACAATGAATAATTATTCGCAATGGTTAGGATGACCCTTTATAGTTCTACCTTAATAATTTACGAAAAGTAGCTTTCCTAAAATCGTTAACTAATTGTAGACGTCCAATTAATTTTGTATTCACAACTTTTATCGCCATCTAATCGAGATTCAATAGTTACAGAGACACTTTTAGTTCTCTGAGACACCATATTATATACCTATCATATTTCTGAACACGCCTTATTCTAAAATTCCCAATGACGTTTGGTTAATTTTACTAAATCATTTTCCCAACCTAATTCGTTGGGGAATGTTATCCAATTTGGGTAAATCCATACAAATATTGACAGTTCATTAACCAAATGGTAAACTTACGCAAATGGTAAACTTATCTAGTGTTTTAGATCGTTCCGTGAATACCCCTATAAAATATAGATTTAACAGTATTTTAAACTGGCATCAGTTTAGATGCTTTTGAATGTAAATCTTAAGGGCAGATTTATATACAATTTGAAAACATTCAAATAACCTGGTTCAGCTTCCCAAGAAGTTAGCAACAACGTCATCATTTCAACAGTTGAGTCGTCATCTTCGTCATCGCCGCTTTGCGTTGTCGTCAATAATTGTTTTGCGTTCACGCACGAATAGCTCAACAGTTGCCACTTGAAAAAGTTTTTTTTTCTGCCTCTTGAGACGGATGTATAAAGTATATTGAACATCGAAGACGAACGTGTTATGAAATTCCATTCCAGGTGAAGGATTTTTTCTTGTCTGGGTGAAGGAGCAGCATAATAATGTGGGATGTGGATGTAGATGAGTGGTAGGTATATATAGTTGTTATCTTATTCATCGATTTCTTGAAATAAGCTTAGAATTTCACGAGAATAAAGTTATTTTGAGAAGTTGAATTTTGTTTTGCCTTTCAAACTCGAGTGTAAAATAGGTATAAAACATATAAATAAATACAAATAAGCAGGCATTTTTTGTAAATTGGCTTTGGAATAAGATTTGATGTCATGAAAAGAAACAAAGATCCTTTTTATACTTGTTGGGTACAGATTTTATTGAAGTAGGTTGGTATGTATTTTATATTATTGAGTTAATAAGATTGTAAATCTGTGACAGAATTTGTCGGTTTTTGCATAAATATGTATTACATAGGGAACGGAGCACGGAAACAGAACACTGTTTGTATTTTCGATGAGACCTTTTTGATAAATGTATACTTTATGATTTATTATTAAAAAAAATAAAATTCAATAGGTACAAGTTTTCTAGATTCATAGATTTGTATCTACACAGAGAAAAAAACAACGTTAAATCAAAGCAAAACACTTTGATTCTAATATTTTTCGGAACGATTTGGCGCCAACGCCGAAAATTCTTAAATCAAAGTGGAGCGACTTTATTTCAAAGTGATTACATAATTAAAAACAAACTAGATTTTATTACGTTTATATGTTGATTTAAAGTGGAATCATAGGTAAATCAAATTCATCCATCTTTTAAAACAACATTTATCTACTTCGAATCAACGTAGATTGAATCAACGTTAGATATCAATTAAAAATGGCTACCCACGCCAAATGTATATTCATGCTCGACGCATTTCATTTTTGTGGTAAATCATTTATTTGTGACGACTTTGAATCAACGGCGTATACAGGGGGGGTCACGGGGTCATGCCCCCCCCCCCGAGAACTCAAGATAATTTTGTTGATCTGAAATAATTATTTAGTAACCACATGGAAAAAAAAGAAAGTTGGTTACCTAGAAAGCTAATAGGATTTTCGATTGGTAAATTCAGAATTCAATAGAAAATTTGAATGTTGCTAACTTGGAATTCAATAAGAAATTTAATTTTTCATGGCAATGTAATAGGTACCTACCTACCATATTTTGTATTCAATCGATGATACTTAGATTTTCTTCCTCGTACCTCAAATTTAAGTTAACACAAAACTTCTCATATGATAATTAATTTAAACCTTAAAATATATGCATAAGCACTCATAGGTTTTTTTTCATTTCTGTATGACAGAGTAGATTATTTTTAAGAGCAAACAAAAATATCTACATATGTGACAACTTTCGATTTATATTTATTCTAACCAAAAAATGTTAATGTTAACGAAAAATAGTCATAAATTATATAAAACTATGTTGAAAACCTGTTATGAAAGGATTTTGTTTGCACTTATTCAACATTTATGATCGAACAATAATCTTGTTGATTGGGATGTGGTATGTGGATTATTTTTGCAAAATAACCTATGAATCCCATAATGCAAAAGTTTATAGCTATGGTAAAGGTGATTTTTTGGAACTCCTTGCGGTGACCGTTTGACCAGTCGAACGGAATCCTTGGAGAAAACGCGACAAGGTTCACAGAATTTAACAACTGTCAATTATTTTTATCAGAAAGGCTTTCTGGTAAGAAAGATAAAAAGGTTAGATTTAATTGATGTACCTACATATTTATTTTGCCCTTCGCTTTGCCATCTTGCCATCAGTCTTAAGCTGGCCATACACGACCGAGCCGAACAGCTCGGAGCTATTTGGCTGCGGTCCATTTGGCCACGGTCCAAATTTGGGTGCCATACACGGCCCATCCGAACCAATTTTGGCAGTTTGGATCTTGTCCAAACAAAAAACGTCAGCGGTCCGTTCAATGAAAAAAACACAAGTCGACTAAACTGAACTTCTTATGACATTTGCCCAATCAGAAACCAAGAAAATTCTAAAAATCTAAATTTTGTGTTTTGTATTGAACATGACAAAACTTCTCAAAAAAGAGAATGAGCCAGTTAGATGTTTTTGGTGAAAATTGTATTCTACAATTTAATGAGATATCGTGAGATAGTGGGATTTTATTATTTACTAACGGTGCCGGTGAACAGAACAAACAGAACTGCTTGGCTTGCTGATTCCCCAATCCCCACACACTATAGAGTCGAACATTAGTTCGGAGGTTCGTGTTCGTGGATTTTGGACTGGCTGTAAATCAAAATTGTTCGGCCGAACCAAACGAAGCCATCTGAGTTTTCCCACTCACGGGCAATTTTGGTTCGAGCCTTTCGGATCGTTGGTTCGGTCGTGGCTAACTTCACGCACATCGTGTATGGCAAGCTTTAGAGACATACATTTTTTTTTTTTTAAATCAGAAGCGTATACAAATCACTCCTGAACTTTTTTCACACTTTTATTGAAAAGCAACAAAAACGAATCTTTGTATTCAATTAAAATACGAATTTGTTATGTATTTTAGTGTTTCCACTATTGTATAAAAAGAGCAATGAGTCATTTTTAAAAATCAGAACTATTGTTTTCATTTGCAGTAGTGAATATTTATATTTAACTATTAACTTAAATTTCAGAAACAGAAAACAGAGTACCTAATGATATTTTACTAATATTTCCTGCAACTTCAATTCGAATTAGAACTAGCCGAAATAAAATAAATTCTGAAGTCTGAACAAAATTAAAAACAAATGACCAAGCGACTTCAATATTTTTTTCCTCAATATTTTGATTCCTAAACTGAAATTTGTTGTTCTGGCAACTGGAGACTGCTGTATGCTGTTGTTAAGGTGCTCCAAAACAAAAAATATAAAATTAAAGAATAGAAACAAATAGCGCTTTATACTACGTTTACACTAGGCCAAATGAGGTAATTTCGATGCAAATTTCCAAATGAGATCCGAAATTACCTCATTTCCGTTCTCGTTTCAAAATGAGCTTATTTGAACCAATAGCGTCATAGTAAGTGCGTTTGAGTGTCACGCTGGAGGTCTGGGTTCACTTCCAAGCCTCGCCCACCTTAAAACTAAAAAAGTTTTTTTCAGGGCTACTGCCTCTTGCTTGTCATGAATAAGTGCTTCTCGTCTAGCCGTTCGGATTCAGAATAAAATTGTAGGTCCCTTCCATTCCTGTCAACACGTGCACACAGGAATGTTTGCGAGTTGTTAGTCACTAGGCCCTGGTTCCTCACGAGCCGTTGCGCCACCCAATTTATTTTTTATATTAATGTATTATAGTATAGTTAATTAAAACTTTTTCCCTTTCGTTTTACCCACAGTAAAATATAAAATAAAAAATATAAGGCACTTGACTTTTTATACAAAATATAAGTTTGTGTTATTTTTTTTTTTGGCGTGACCCCCTTCCCCAAGAAGTAAGGCTGTATACGCCCCTGCTTTGAATGCTATGAGTATTTCATAGTAATAAATATAGGAAATGTAATTAAATATTGTTTATGGATTATATGAAAGTGAATTTTGAGTGCGCGCTTAATTTGTTCACAAATATAAGGGAGCTACTTCGAAAAACAACAACGCGCTCTCGAAATTCTTTATATTAAGCTTACAAATACAAACAAATTGAGGTTTAGTTGACTATGCAACACTTTGAAACTACGTTGATAGCACTTTAAATGCCATAAAAGTGGATCGCAATGTAAAATGTGGATTTCAATGTAAAAATGAATACGTTTCACTTTAAAACAACGTTGAACGGAATGTAAATGTACAAAAGTTGATTTCAATGTATAAATAAACCTGTTTTACTTTGAAACTAGGTTGAATCTCTTAAAATTACGTCGCATTTTCAAGCTAGCATTGCTTCAACGTAAGAATAAAAATTCTCCTCTTCATTTAAAATACTTTACATCAAATACGGCCGTATTTAATTCTAGATCGCAGTTTTTCCCTCAGTGAATCTACATTCTACATATACAATATCGTGAACCATAATTTTCTATATTTTTTTTAATCTCTTGGAATGAAAGCAGTAACAGATTTTATGCAATGATGTTTATAGGTCACGAAAAGCAGTTTTTTATTTTTTTAGAAATGGTTCTTTTTAGAATGGTTCTTCAATATTAATTTCAAAATTAGATTATCTTCATCAAAATAGAAAAAAAAAAACAGTTAAAAGTTTGGATTTTTTCTAGAATTTTCAGCTTAAGGGTAGTTTATTTTCAATACAAAAAATAAATTTATTTGTTTTTGAAAACAAAAAATTATGACGAATCATGAGTTTTAAACTAATTTCTTTTGCAAATGCAAAGTAGTTTAGTATTGAGGTATTGAGTATTGATGATATTTTTTCTAAGAGTTCGTTAGGGTAGAATATAAGAAGCTGAAATTTGAATTTTTGACCATTAACCTCTTGCACGGATTAAAAAAGTGGTTGTTATTCATTCAAAACCTTCACACAACATTTGATAGAAAAAATGTCCATTCTAATTCTAACTCTTTAGATCCAATTTTTCAATCATCAGTTAAACTATCACAGGAATATATACTATGGCAATAGGACAAAATATTTGTTTTACTTGAAGAGTAAGTAATATCTGCGAGGTTTAACTGGCTATTGAAAAATTGGCCAAGACAATTTGTATAAATATTCCATTTGATATGAGAATAAAGGATCGAAAGAGTCCATTAAATTATATACGATGTAAGAGTGTTTTTCTTAAGGCAAGAAGAAGGTATGGAATTTTGATCATAACACCTATAGGTACCAAGAATGGGAAGAAATTTATTAAAAATGTTTCATTTGTCAAGTGCCAAATTGAACATTTATACAAATTTACATCAGTGTATCATTCTTTTAAAGGTATTTTTGTTTAATATTTTACCAGTTTTACTGAAAAACAGTCATCTCTGGATAAAATGGACAATATTTTTTTGGAATTATTGTATCGCCTTAATTTTGATGTCGTTAGATTCAGAATTGAAAAATACCCTAAAATCAGGTATCATATATCCAAATTGTATCAATATAATTTTTTTAATTTCGATAAGATCATACTACCCCCCTCCAAAAAACACCCATGGGACTCTTTTTGATTCTTTATTTTTTTTGGTCAATCCGATGTTCCCACCAAGTTTCAAAAATGTAAGAATTTTGTCCACATATTTGTCCTATTTTACCTGTGCTATCAACTGGTTTCTGAAATGATAATTTAGCCGGATTTGTCTTAGTTTTATGAGAAAGCTGGTTCATTTACTTTTTAATATCTTGAAAAGTTAAAGTACTAGAACCATCCGGTATTCAGTTTTTGACTACAAATTGATAAATGCATTGCATTTTGGAAACAAAAATAGTACTTAATAACGTGAAATTTTGCAAAAAAAAAAAATATGTGTACAAAAATCAGTGCCCACTTATGTGTCCTACTTTGACCACAGCAGTGATGCAAACATTTCTTTTGCACTTAGTTAACATCATGTTTCTTGCCAAAACTATTTGACCGATTTGCATCGAATTTTCGAATTTCGTCTTGTTATACTCTATTTTATAACAAACAAGATTATGGTGGATTGTTTTTTCCTAGGTTGCTACATCGCGCTTTGCGAATTTAGCATTACTTTTTGTAATTATTGACTGGGCTATACCAACAAATACGATTTTAATAAGAGAATGTGTGATCCATAAATACTGGATACGCGATTTATGGACCGTGATTCAAATTAATTACAAGACTTTGTTAAAAGATTAAATATTTAGATATACATATGTATAGGTATGCACAATTTTAATTAGCTCAAAATTGAGGTTTTAGTACTACCTAACATTTGTCTAATTTTAAAATAGTTAAGGTACTTAAATGTAAGAAGGAGAAGATAGTAAGATGCCAAACTCGTTAAAATCTTTCAATATATTATTTTCAATCTTGTATCAATCAATCGATTTTAAATTTACATTTTGCATACATTTATATTTGTTCAGAAAATCAAATGACATCTTACTTTTTAATGATCAAACTTCTTATAGCTAAAGCGTTTAAGAAATTAATAAAAAAATTTGCATGCTTTTGAAATTTTTAAGTATCCACTTTTTTTTTAAATACTCGAAAATATAAAAGAAGTACATACAAACCTACAGTTTTTGAAATTTCTTGTGCCCAGAAGAACTTACAATTTAAGGGTGCGACCCACACAAGTAACTTCATTGGTGCTCTTGAGAAGAATTTTAGCTATTTATAATAGTAGGTACAATTTTGATTTGATTGAAATAGCTCATAAGATTATAAGAATCTTACTTTTTTCCTAACTCGTCTCGGTATGGAGGTATTCATTTTTTAAGACAATTACTTTAAAACATACTATTGGCAAAAAACACCATAAGTCAGGGAAGTGTACTTAAAAAAATGGACACGACTGGATCGCACAAAACTTGGTCTCATAGCTAACAACTTTAACGTAGCTTGAAATAGACAATGTACATATTTATTGGTTCCATAACATTATGATCATAAAAAAAAAAGTTTTAAAAACAATTTTAATGAATACTATGAATTATTATAATTTAGTTATTTTAATAGCTAAAACAGATAGAGCTAAAAAAAAGTATGTCATCTGATTTGTTTAATAAATACGAATTTATGAAAAAAAAATTCAAAAATCGTTAGAGCGGTTTTTTTTTTTAATTAATTTTTTATAATAATTTCTTGTTTTGTAGGCTATAGGTCATTGATAATGAAAGTAATTTTGTATTGAAATTTCGTATATATGTATATATAAAAGGGCACAATCATAATTAAAGAATTTAATTGTTTTTATATAAAAAATCTTGAACATTTTTTAAAATAAAATTTGGTATTCAAACTTTTAGTATTTAATTAAATACGATTTTTCACAATATAAAAAAAAAATTTCAAGATATTGAATTTTCAAAAAAAATAATAATATTTTTTTAAAAAGCCAAAAATTATTTTTTCGAAAATTTTTATATGCAAAATTGTTAGGATTGTTAGCGACCTTTAGCATAAAAATTTAAGTTTTTTTTTTTTAATTAAGTGCGCACTAAGGGGGTTCTTACTACCCTTAAAATGTTTAAACACAGTGCGAGCGTTAGGAAAATAGGAAAGGATTTAAGAGGAGATGCCGGTGCACATTGGTTTTGAACCTTTGAATATCAAAATGGCAGGGAAAAATAGTGCCGGGTATAGCATTCCACATTCTTGTAGTGCGACTAAAGAAAGAATCTCTATACTTAACAGTACGTCCGAAGTTGGGCTCAAGGGTAAACTGATGTGCATTCCTAGAAATACGAGTATTACGGTTGCATTGTCTTAGGGGAGGAATGCAACTGGCTATTTCGCTAGAGCACTGGTTATGAAAATAACGGTAAAATAACGAAAGACATGAAACATTGCGTCGGTGTTCGAGAGGTGCAAATGCTTTCGTTATATTTCTATCACCTATCATTTTCATAGCTCTTCTTTGAATTCTATCCAATAGACTCAGGTGAGTTATTGGACCACCTGCCCAAACATGAGAATTGTACTCGAGTTTTGGACGAATAAAGGCTTTATAGATAACAGCCAGATCAGAAGGGGTGAAAAATTTCTTGCATCGCCGAAGAAAACCTAAACATTTAGCAGCATTTTTGGCAACATCAAATATGTGATCGTTCCACAGAAGGTGGTCTGTGATACACATACCGAGGACTGAAAGCTTTTCGGTTTCCTCAATGCACGAACCACACTCATGGATAGTGGCATGGGGGGTAGGTTTCGTTTTGACGACACTAGACAGCATTGAGTTTTTGAAGCATTAAATTCTACGCGATTTTTGATTCCCCATTGGACAATACTGTCGAGATCAGAATTTAATGAGCTTATCATACGCTGCCGTTCAAGTTGCACATCCGAAGGACATGGATGAGAATCTGTAAACGAATATGAGAAGCTGAGGGTACTGTCGTCAGCGAAACAGTTTAATGGATTAGAAGTTTCAGACAAAAGATCATTTATAAAAATAAGGAAGAGAGTCGGAGACAGAATGGAGCCCTGGGGCACACCAGCATTTATTTTGTGGATTTCAGACTAGAAACCGTCCAATACAACTTGTATTGAACGGTCCGAAAGGTAACTTCTAATCCAACGAAGAAGAGATTCATCGAAACCAAATGCGCGCATTTTCGATAAGAGAGCTTGATGCCAAACTCTACCAAACGCTTTTGAAATATCAAGCGCAATAATCTTACATTCTCCAAAACGATGTAAAGATTTGTTTCACTGTTCGGTGAGATATACCATCAGATCACCAGTGGACCTTTTGCTTCGAAAGCCGTACTGCCGGTCATTAAGAAGCTTTCGTTCTTCGAGATATTTCTTGAGCAGAAAATTGATCAGCGTTTCCATGACCTTGGAAAGAAGGGACGTAAGTGCAATTGGACGATAGTTTGAGGGTGAAGAAGATACGCCTTTTTTAGGGACAGGCTGGACAAATGCTGTTTTCCATCCACTCGGAAAGAGACCAGTAGAGTAGGACAGATGGAAAAGCTTACGCAGTGGTTTTGCCAGCGTTGAAGAACACCTCTTCAGAACAATGGGAGGGATACTATCCGGGCCAGCGGATTTGTGAATGTCGAGATCATTTAGAACTCTAGCAACTGCACGAGTTCGAAAGAAGATTTGCCCATAAAATCGTTTACGCTCTCAATTACAGGCGGAGTTCTATCACTTACTGGCAGCGTCGAATTAACAGCAAACTGTGCTGCGAGCAAATTGGCTTTATCTTCTGAGCTGACAGCAGGTGTGTCGTTGGAGACGAGCGTTAGAACCGCAGAAGAAGAAGTGTTTCGAATGTTTTTTGCAAATGACCAAAAATTTTTACTACTATTGGGACATTGTAGTATTTTTTGCCTTAATTTTTGGTCATGCAAAAATTTGGGTCTTCTAATATGACCGTTGAAATAATAACATTAATATTAAGTTGAAATCAGTGTAGTAGTTAACGAGAAATTTGAAAACCAAAAAATCGGTTAAATGACAGGTACCGTTAATAACCGTTATAATTTTTTTTTTTCTATCAAAATATTTATTTTAGTAATTTTAGTACCTCGTAATTTTTTTTTGAAAATCGTTAGAGCGGTTTTCGAAATAAATCAGTTTTTGTATATTGGTTATATGAAAGGTACCGTTATTTTCTGAGCTAAAAAAAAATTTCAATTTCCCCTCTAGGGAATTACATAAGAACCTTAACTTCAAAGTTTGAAGAAAATTGCTTCAGCCGTTTAGGCTCCAGGTCGAGGTACAGACAGACAGACGGATATACAGACAGAACTGCGAGACCCACTTTTTTCGCGTTCTCTATTATAGTAATGTTAGGGAAAATTATGATCGCAAGTAAAAATTAGATGGTTGCAAGAAAAATAAAAAGACAAATTAAGTGTTATGTGCCAAATTTTGATACTGAAACAATTTTGAGTGTAAGAATTTTTCGTATTAAAACATTTTTGAAAAGTCATTTTTGGCAACTTTTTGATTTCAATCTTTTTAAAACTTGGTTTTGAAAATCTCAAAATTACACAACATATAGATGGTATCAGTACATATTTTTGGTAACAATTTGAAGTCGATATCGTTTTTCGTTCTTAAGATATTCGAATTGAAAATTATTTTTAATTTTTTTTCATTTTTTTTTCTAAACCTAAACCTAATATCTTAAGTTCTATTGGTCGGATTGCCAAGATTATGACGTTTGGACTTAAATTAAATGACAGAGCATCACATAATATATTTTTTAAATTTATTGAAGTGTCAATACCTCTGACAAAATAAACTGGAAAACCGCTATTTTCAAACCCCCACCCACGCCAAAGGCTGAAAAAGAAACCCGCCAGACGGTTGTTTTTGATACTTCGAAATACCTACAAACCCTCATACTCATATTTTGGTTATCAATCCACTCCCAAAATTTGCTGCCGGGTCTTAGACTAATACCTTTCCAAATATGTATATAACATTTCTTATAATCGAAGATGATGACTTAGATTTGTTTTTTCAGCGTACAACGTAAAATTGACTTGTCAATTTTAACTTTGTACAGTGAAGACTTGCTTTGGCATCACACATTATTGTTGTCTTGCAAATTTTAATTTGTCTTTTATGTGCAATAACAAGTAATCCATTGGCACCTGATGATGTATATAGACATGAACGAAACGTCGTCAACAAACATAAATACTTGTTTCATTTAACCCGAAACCCATTTTTATAACATATATATTGTATTAAGTATTGAGTTAGCTGTTCCGTTTTCGACTTTTTTTTCGAATTTTTGTTTGAAAAAAATCCTTCTAGCGATTAAAAAAAAAATCTTTCCCAATGACATGCAAAATTCTCATAGAGGAATAATGACTAAAATAAATTGTATAATATTTGTGACCTTTTTTATCGATAAAGATAGATATAACTTTTTGTGGGCTATAGGTCAATAAATTAAAGATGTTATTTGATGTGCAACGTTTCGAGCATGTTTATGCTCTTCATCAGGCCTTTATTTATAAAAATTATAAAAGTTATACATACATACATTAATATAAAAAGTATTATATATGACGTCAAGTAATTTACAAAGAATATTTAAAGAATTTACGTTAATAAACCACTCATTATAGGTACATAATAATCTCATGAAATAAAATCTATTACAAAGAAACACATTAATTAAAAAGTGCAGCAACTTATGACGGACAGGAACGTTTATATAGGGTTTTGAGAAACAACCCAACAACAACGTTGCAAACTTCTAACAATGGTTTTGTCAAATATTTGTTTAAAGAAGGAAATATTTCCTTGGGCTAGCAGCCCAAAGATATATGGATTACCAAAAATTCATAAAGAAAACGTACCTTTGAAACCTATATGTGCTTCTACGAACGTCCCTTGTTATGAGCTTTCGAAGTTTGTCGTGAAAATTCTTCAGAATCTGACACACAATTCGAAATTCAATGTAAAGAATCCGAAAGACTTCATTGAAAAAGTAACACCTCTCCAACTGGAAAACGGAAAAATATTGGTTTCATTTGATGTGGTTTCCTTGTTTACTAGCATTCCGATTGCGTTGGTTTTGGATATCATAAAGATGAATTGGGATAAAATTAAAGAATATACCAATATTAAAAAAAGCGACATTTAAAGAAATATTGAGATTTTGTATCCTTGACAACAATTATTTAGAGTACTCCGGCACCATTTACCAACAAAAACAAGGTATACCTATGGGTAGTCCAGCTTCTCCAATTCTAGGGGTTTTAGTGATGGAAACTTTACTAGAAGATGTATTGGGTAAATTGGATTATAACCCCAAGATCATTACCAAGTACGTAGATGACCTGTTTGTTGTGATCAAATCCCAAGAAGTACAAAATACACTTATTGCATTGAACTCTTTCAATAATAAAATCAAATTCACGGTCGAAATGGAATCAAATGGCGAACTTGCATATTTGGATGTGAAAGTTTTAAGGCGGAATAATAGACTGATTTTCGATTGGTATAAAAAACCTACTGCTTCAGGTCGCCTTATAAATTTTCACCCTAAACAACCCAAACCAATAATTATTATCAACACGGCACAAAACTTTGTCAACCGTCTTCTCGACACAAGCGATGTTTCCTTCCACCAGAAAAATATAAAAATTATCCGGAACACCCTGTAATTCAATTCCTTCCCCACCATCATTGTCAACAAGCTCATCAAAAACTACCAACAAACCGAAAAAGACAAACAAATTGATGCCTAACAAGTAACTTTGTACAAGAGCGCACTTTTCATTCCCCACCTCTCCAACCGTATCGTCACCGCACCTATAAAAGACAAGACGAAAACAAGAATTGCTTTCAAGTCTGCAAATCCCCTGAAAGACAAGCTTTTCACTAACATCAAAGGGAAAGTCTATAAGATGGAGAAAGCCAACATTATCTATAAGATCAATTGCTTGGGTGGGAAAGAGACAACATGTTCATCGGTCTATATAGGTACCTCCAAGCAAAAACTAAAAAATCGTCTGTCTGGTCATAGATCAGATTTGAACAGCGGGGCTGCACAAAAAACTGCATTAGCTCTTCATTGTTTACAAGAAAAACACAAACCAGATTTGGACTATGTGGAGATTTTGCAAACAGAGCAACATTATTCAAAGAGAGTTTTCCCTTTAACTTAAAATTGTAACAACGATTTTATTCAAAAATTCACTTATCGATTCTCCGTAAAATAATCCCTAAGGCTAAACAAACATTTATAATTCGTTGCTCTAAAATTTAATTTACAAGTCTTAAACTAAAAGGTTCTTTCCAAAAACACAGCTTAACGATGTAAGATGTTTTTATTTCCTACTGTCTCTCTTCATATACTCGTAGTTACTCGCCCTAAGCTCAAAGTTAACCAAAGCTACCCTGGGATTTATGGAGTAGTAGGTATCTATATATATTCTGAAGTACAAATTAAATTAATGCAAAACTTTACCTTGCCATCGGCATCGGGTGCATGATATCTGACCTCTAGTGAGCCACCCAAAACGGCATACCAAAACCGTCCTTGTTCGCCAGCACGAAAAACTAAAATGAGAAAATAAAAATAGATACACTAGGGAATAAAGGGTTGAGAAATAAACCGCGTTTGTACATCTACTTAGGTACATCCTTTAAAACAAAAATAAACAAAATAAAATATCACCGGAAGAGAATGTATATAAAGTAGCAACCGAAAACCGACAAATAATAATTTAATTCGGGCGAACTAAAATTTCTAAAGGATTTAAGGAAACTAAAATATGACACACGACATTATGTGTGTCTTTTTGTTTTTTTTTTTTTTTTTTGTGGTGCACAAAAGAAAAAGTTTCGCCCATGAAAATAATACTTACGAGTGACTCCTTTTTCCAGATCCTCATAGAATCCACACATTGCCAGTTGTTGTAGTGCTGATCCCGGGAGACGACATAGTGGTTCGACCCGTCTCAAGCGACAGGATATTAATTCCGCATCTCGTAAATTTCTATCACAAGGCCTGCAATGAGGGAATATAAGGAAGAAATGGATTGCAATTAGGTTGACGTTGAAAATTTTGTGAAAAATAAGGCGTACGAGTGTATAGCTAGAAGAGGAGTGTATAAAGGATGTCGTTTTTGATATTAACAGATGGCGCCAGTTCATGTGGGTTAAAATTTATTTTGGGTTTTGGCTCTGCGGTATATCTTGTAGGGTTGGTCCTGGCGGAAAATCTTTGGGAAAGAGTTAAAAATATTGATTCCTTGTTATTTTGTTATGAAGCATAATAATTATGAAATATAATAAATTGGAGCACGGTCTTATCAAAAGTCACACCACGCAATAACTTCGCTTGTGGTTTAAATTGTTTCCTGTCAGTCAAAATGTCAATTTGTAATAACTGGAGAATTTAGAAATGTGTTGTGTATGTGCGGTAGGTACTTTGTGCTGCATAGTTGTTGAAAGTTTGAAATCGATTTTATATTTCATGGTAGCCCTGGGTGTTAAATACATTTATTTATTTTACCCACAATACGTTTGGTCGTAGGAATTGTAAATACAGTATACGATGGAAACGCTCGATAAAGTAAAATAATAAGAACAATTCACTATATCGAACGTCTACTGTATTTGTTTGGGTGTTTTAATACAATTGCTTTGTTATGGGAATGTGATATGGAAAAAGTCAACATTACAGTCTTTATTTCTCTGATTATTTTGTTTATGAATACAGTAATCCACGCTAAATTGCACCTCGCTTAATTGAATATCCCACTTAATTGACCGACAAAATTGCATTTGAAAATTTCCCGTATAAGTTGAATAGCTCTTCAAATGGTTAATTGAACCCCACTTAATTGAATCACTCACTTAATTGATCTTAAGAAAATGCAGCTGAAAAACTTAAACCATGTAAAGGAGAATGGGCATTTTTGGGTGCGAGCGGCCACGAATGAAATTATTATCAAATGAAAGGTCTGCTACAAGGGAGTTACTTTTAGTATGGGCATTTCGTTGCAGTGCATTTAGGAAAAGAGATATGAAGACATTTGCAAATGCATTTTTCAAATGCATATTTGGGGCAGATGTCATTTTCAAAAACTATATCTGATGCTTTATCCTTATTTCTAGTCTAGTCTATGTCTAGTGACACAATACGTAACCAGGTCAACATAGCCCGCGAGTTCAGCAGGCAACAGTATGAGAATTCTTATTTCATCGCAGGTTTTTAAAAAGAGGAAACCAACCGATACTTTCAGTTAAATCCTAAAGAAAACCGGTGGCGGAGGTAGGACAAGCTTATTTAGGCTGTTTCGGTGAGAAAACGCATTTTTCTTATTGCATTTTGGTCTAAGTATACCTAGTTCTCTAGGGATTTCTAAGAATGGAGTATCAAATGATATTGTATAACAAGATTGCCCTCTTTACACGAATGCAAGGCTCAAACATGCTTTTTTTGGTTGGTGACGCGGGTCAGAACGGTTCTCAATGGCTTCAGAACCTAAGAAAGTTCCGCAAGACTATTTGAATAGAGCTTTATGTCACATGTTAGACACAACAAGTAAGAGTTCATACGCAATATATCCAAGAGCAAGACATTTGGTTTTTGCGTATCCGAATGCAGCCTAGACATGTTAAGCTCTATTTTCTAGGAATTATTATTCGTACATTGTGATTGGCCGACAAAAGGAATGGGAGAGCAGCTATTGCACACTATTACTGTTCCTGTCTGAGCGGAAGGCGCACAACCAGATGCTGCGCGCATATTATGTGCGTGGTTTGGTATTTAGGCTGGGCACGAAACCAAACCGATGATATTTGATTACCAGCAGCGGAATTAAGTCCGATTATATAGAGTGAGTAGGGACTATACTTAAAGAAACATTTTTTTAGTATACCTAGATTATATATTAAAGTATGGTAACTGTACTAATATTTAATATAAATGTCTTTAATTCTTATTTCACTTTCATTTTCTATTTTTCCATTCACATTAGTCACAATACTTACTAAAACTCTATTAAAGTGTTAAACACAAAACTGCATTTTATCCCAGTTTGAAGTTTACCACAACGAAAAAACTTCTACACCGTATTTGTATGACCAAATCACATCCAAAAATAATAAAACCATTCTTGGCCGCTCGCACCCAAATTCCATACAAATTTGCCAATTCTCCTTTTTCGGTTAATTGAATGGATAAGGTCGTTATGAAAGAAACCTACAAATAATGTGGCAGCCATGAAATTGCAATAATTCCAGCCAAATATAATGGTTGTAGTCCAGTCAAGTGGTTGTTGAGAATTCAAACTTAGAATCACTTAAATTGTCACCGAAATTTATAGTGAGTTTTTAAGATAAATATTTTATCTTTTAATTGACCGACTGGTGCAATTATACGGGTTTCGCTTAATTGAACAGTACGGTTAATAAAGAAGGATTTCGTTAATTGAACCACCCATATAAACCGAAAAATCTGACAAAATGGTCAGTGCAATTAAGCGGGGAATAGGTTAGGTTAGGTTGTTTTATTTTAAATCTTTAAATATAAACGTTGAAAGTACAAAAACAATTTAGCGTGGCATTGCCGTCTGCCAGATTGACAATTTCGTATTCTAAAAATAATTTACTTTTTAGTTTGAAATTGAAAAATTTATAAAAAAATATTAAATAAATAAATTAATTAATCACATTAAAAGCTTTCCTTCATTATTTTATCTCTGTACGCTAAGGCAATTTTGGAGAAGTTGAATAGTTGTGTAACATTGAGGTCATTTAAAAAATCCATAAACTCGACATCGCTAAGGAAGCATTTCCCAAAAACACTTCTTGTTTCCCGGAGAATAGGACATTTTCCCAGGAAATGCAGAACATCCTCCCTTTCTTCTAAGTTGCACAGTTGGCACACGCATGGCAGGCCATCCCTGTGAGGCATATAGTTTAAACTAAGTATTTCTCCTCGAAGTTTCACCATCATTGCAATTAAATGCACACTATACTCATCCCTGAAGTAGTTCTTCTGTAGTAGGTTAAAGTTCAATCGGCTGTAGATTCCTCTGTGTATTGACTCAGTAGCATCCTCTTTGTACCTAGCTATACAATATTCGTCGACTTTAGCAACAAGCTTATACAAAACAGGTCTCCAATTAGCTGCATTCTCCATACTCAAGTCTTCTTCGAAACTGACACGTTGAGCTAGTTCCAGCCATTCTGCGTACCAGCTAGATTTGGTTTTAATTGTTTTTAAAGCTGCCTTTTTCGACAGTCGAGAATAGCCCACATAGTCTTAAGAATGTAGTCTATTTGCAGTTTTAAAGTTTAAGTAAAAAGGGGAGACGAACCCGTTTCTATTATCAGCACATAATTGGGGGTATTCGAAGGTAAGTGGAAAACCCGCTTCAAATAATATCTCAGTAATTTTTCTACTGCATTGTATTGCTTATGCCCCCATATTTGCGCACCATACAGTAAAACTGACTCGGCAACTGCTTCGAAAACTTTGAATTTGTTACTATGGGATACATATGAATTTCCAAAACATCCCTTCCACGTAGTATTTATTGCTGCCTTTGCTTGGGCAAGCTTTTGTTGTAGGTGCCGTTCCATACTTAGGCTTTTTGTAAGATGAATACCAAGGTACTTGTAACTATTGACTACATCAACATCCACGCCATTGAATTGCCATTTTTCACTTCTGCAGCGTCGTCCACCACCTTTTTTTAAAAATCATAATTTTAGATTTCTGAAGATTTACTTCCAGATTCCAGGTAGAACAGTAATCTTGTAATCTATTCATCATGAGTTGTAAGGATTCGGGTTTGCAAGCCAACAGAACTACATCATCCGCAAACATTAAACTTTTGATACACGTTTCTGCATAAACTATTCCTCCTGGTAAAGAGTCCGTAAGGTCATCCAAAAAAAAGCGAGAAAAGTTGTGGACTTAAAGAGCATCCCTGTCTAACACTCCGATAATTGTTCGCCATTCCACACTGCTGCTTTCGTATCTTCATACAAATTTTGCACTATACGACCAAACTTTGTTGACATTCCTTTATTGTATAGCTTGTAAAACATTGCGTTTCTATTTATAGAGTCAAATGCTGCTCTAAAATCCACAAAAAAAGAATAGAGCTTCTTATTTTGCTGGAAAAAGGATTCTGCTATGCTTTTTAATACAAATATTTGGTCTATTGTAGAGTAGCCTGCTCTAAATCCTGCTTGATTTTCGTTAATGAGGTTTTCTGCCATTATCCATTCTTTCAAACGATTTTTTAACACTGCCGTAAATTTCTTGTAGGACGAATTCAGAAAGGATATTCCTCTATAGTTAACCGGATCTGTTAATCTTCCTTTTTTGTGTGATGGGCAAATGAGTGCCTCTTTGAATGACTGTGGGATCGTTCCTGTCTCAAAAATGTTGTTGTATAGGAAATGGAGTTTTTCAAGCAATAAGTCTGTTCCATACTTATAAAATTCTGTAGATAAACAATTGGAGCCAGGAGCTTTTCCGTCTTTGAGAGAACTGAGTGCAATATTTATTTCGTCTTCCGTGATAGAAGAGTCTAATATACTGTTGTGGTATTCTGGTACCGCATATTGAAAATCCATATTATGTGTATCCCGACTAAGCAATTCACTGAAATATTCCTTAAAGTTTTCTGCACTTATGGTACAGCTAATGTTCGAAACTGTTCCGTTAAGTTCTTTTGCTAATTTCCAGAACTGTGTTGCATTTGTATGCTTCGTCTCTTTTTGCTACCCGGGTATGCCCTTATAATGATTTCCTTCAATTTCCCAAAATCTATTTCGTTTTGGAACGAAAGTGCTAAATCTAATTCCTATCGATAGAATTGCGCTTTGGTGCCATACCATTTCAAGTTTGGCAGTGGGAAAAGCTTACGGTTTCCTTCAGGGATTCGGATTTTGTGACCAAACTGTACTACTATAGGTAGGTGATCCGAATAAGGAACAGGATCAACTTTAAGATCCACAATGAATTCGTTCCAGCTCCTTCCTATGAGACAGTAGTCGACAACTGAAGTTCCTTGTCCACTTACGAATGTGAATTCCCTATTTATATCTCCTGGGCTTGTTCCATTAAGTATCCGCAGTTCATAGGAATCGCACAGATCTAAAAGTTGTTTCCCTCTTGCGTTGCAAGTAGTGTCCTTGGAGTTGCGAATTATTCCTTTTGAGGTGTTGATTGTTCCTTCTTCTTGCCCCACTCGCGCGTTTAGATCACCGATAACCATAATATTTAAATTATCTGTAGTATTTAATGTATACTGCAGAATATCGAAGTCTTCTTCCCAGCGATTGCAATTCAAATAGGCTGGATATATCTTTAATGATTCATTATCAAATTGAAAATTTACACATGCATGACCATTGTTCATCTGAAATTCCCATTTTATACCAACCTCCTTCAGAGATTTCTTAATACGAATGTAGCAACCTCCGCTTGCCCTTCCGTGATTATTATGTCTTACTGCTGGTATACAAGCAAACTCATAACTCCTAAATGCTCTTCCAAAATTACTAGGTCGTTCTTCTGTATCAAATGTTTCATATAGAAAAATGAAAAGATTTATCTCCAACTTGAAGTTTATGTCCACGAATTTGTGTTTTGATGTTTTTATTTCTTTCGTTAATCTTATTTTTTAGTTGTTGTAACTGTCTCCTACTTTGACGCGATGCCAACGGGTAATCCCTATGTATCGAAATGCCTGTTCTTTTTAATTTTGATGATGCTTTGAGAATTCTACCAACATCTTCTCTGTTTTGCATTTCAACGATTACATTGGAGTAATGTGAGCCTCTTGAGTTCAAGGTGCGCGCGGTTGTTATTACTGCCGGATTATTATTCTGGAGTAGCTCCAAACACAGTTTTTTCGCCTTATCCGCTGGGTTTTCGTCTATCTCCTGCTCATTAGATGGAATATGTACAACTGCATTTTTCTCGTTTGCTTTTGTTTCTAAAATTTCAACCTGTCGTTCGAGAAAAATGCACTTGGCCTCAACTTGTTGTAGTTGTGTTTGCAGTGACTCATTTACTCTTTGGAGTGATTGGATTTCAATGGAAATTCCTTCCATGTCTGTTTTGGTTGGTAGATTTTTCAGTTTTTCATCGAGAAGCGAAGCTAGTGTAGTTTTCATCATATCTTGAATATCATTCAGTGGCATATAAAGGGAGGAAGGTTGAAGAATTCGGTGAAGTTTCCAAATATGGACGTTTGTTCGTATGGATAGTTGCTGAGATTGGGGTGCCGTTATTTTCTTTGGTGTTTGTTTTATACATTTTACAGCCAACAATTGCCTTTTTTTAACTATTTATATGACATAAAATGCCTCACCTTCTTTCTTTATGTGTGGAAACACATTTACTTAAATTAAACTTCGGTTTAAGTTATTTTTCTTTTGTAATTTTTGATTTTGTTTATCAATTAAACTGAAAATTATACAGAGCTATTTTATAACCAACTTAACACTCCTAAATCTGAACTGTCAAAGCGGGGAATATTGCACCTCTATTTTTGTAAACATTTTAAAATATTTTGTTAGTCTTGTCACATTAAATTAACCATTTATCAAATTAAATTAATTCCCCTAAGGCACACATGCCTGTGTGCGCACTTTCATATGAATGCATATTATTCATTTTAGCAACCAAACAGTTTCGTGACTGAAAGTTGCATGTGTGCGCTAGCCCTTACAATATAAATTAAATTCATATTATTTTATGAATTTGACCAATTTTTGTGTGTAACTTTTCCACTGTGATTATTTAGGCTCTTTTGGTATATTAGTCAAATCAAATTCACTTTTTTTTTCAAATAAAATGTCATCTTATTTGTAAAACTACTAGGATTACAAAAAGTTGAATTTTATATTCAAAAGAATGAATTCAATTTAAATGTAAGAAAAAACTGTAGTAAAATCAGCAGCTGGGTGGAAAATAATAATAAAATTGGTCGTCGAGTCATTTACGCGATATGGGGCTTTAACCCAAATATTATGCAATTTTCTCAAAAAGCATCAAAGTCCTACTTCCGTTTTGAGATTTTTTTTTGTCTAAAACCTGAAAAGCAGTTTTATTGCCATTAATTTAATTCTAAGACAATGCATGTTCACAGTAGGAAGGTACACGAAGTTTAAAAACCATTTAAGCCGTAGGTAATTTAGACATTTTGACAAAGCTTTAACCGTTTTGTATGACACTTATTCGTTCTTCTAGAATACAAATTTGGATTTTTTCTATATCACACTTATAATGCTCTGTAGATGTAGCTTAAATTATTCACATTCATCTATACCCTTAGACTCTTGGTCGATTGAAATGCACCTGTAGGTATGGACCGCAACTTCTCCATTATCCTTAATTTGAATAGAACGTCGAATTTAGTTTAACACGAATTCAACATTTTTGCCCTATGCTAGCAATGCGAAAATAAAAGAGTGGGGAAAGTATTCCCTATATGGTACTTGTATACAAGCAATAATGCTTATACGTAGGTTAAAGCTCTCATAATTACGCAACTTTCCGTAAGGTACTCAGTAGCCTGTACCATATCTATCTACCTTCTTATGAGAGCACTTGGTTGAAAAAAAAGAATTTTAAGGACTGATGGTACTTTACAGTTTCCAAGTTTTCATTTACCATATACTTATAGCCGTATTTATAAAAATTGCTTATTACACCTTTATTCCATGAGCTTACAAAAGCATGGAATAAGAGTTAGTCCATGGAATAAAATTTCCTATTAATAAAAACAAAACGAAAATCTACTACAATAAGTAGATCACGTTACCGAACACACCTAATGATTCTGTTATGGTTTTAGTCTTTTTGTTTGACACGTCTGATTTTGATTCCTTCGCTAAACCACCATGTTCGGTGGCTTAACTAAGTAAACGTCACTTAGAAGAAATTTTGTTTTTTAAATAACATTTTGTACTTAGTCCATGGAATAAGGTTAACCCTTCCCTATTCCACGTTTATAAATTTGGCTGTTAGTGTTCTGCAATACCTTACTGCCCAGTGACCATGCCGAATATACAGGGTATTTTGTATGTATCAAAACTCTAGTGCGTTGAAACAGGAAAACATCGGTTTTAACATATGAACATTAGAGTTGACCAAGGGTGAAATATCCGATTCCAACTGTGTGATTATCAATTGTGGTGATCATCGTTTTTACTATTGCTGTCTCTATTTTTGCCTTTAGATGTAATAGAGACAGCTATCTTCAAAACGACGATCACCACAATTGATAATCAACTATCAACTTAGCCGATTCCACCCCAGGATTTCCTGTTTTTCTTTATTTTCTCTCTAGGAATTAGGTTTAATGGTTCATAAAAACACTGCCAAAATTTGTTGTCGATTTTAAAAATGACATTTAGAGGTCGCGATTACTGTACATATGCAAAAAAAAACATTCATTTGAGGTTTAAATTCAGTCCAATGCAACTACAAAATTTTATATGGGGGACCCAGCAGTTTGTACCAAACCCCATTTTTACTTGCGATATACGTAGTATAGGGAAAGTTTAGGATTCGTGAAAAAAAAATCAAGATAATAATTTTCTCTAACATTACGATGATAGAGAACGCGAAATAAGTGGGTCTCGCAATTCTGCCTGTCTGTCCGTCTACCCGTTTGTCTGTCTGTACCTCGACCTGCAACCTACACGGCTGAAGCGATTTCCTTCAAACTTTGGACTTAGGGCCAGTTTGTTCACAGCTAATCATCTTTAATCTATGATAAGTGGAGCTGGGAAATCCTCAAATGTGTTCGTTCATCAAATTTCTTTTTTAATTCAAAGTATGAGTTGATTATAATGGATTTCACTAATCAGCCAATTTTAGTTGATTAGCGTTGTTTAATTAAAGCCTATGAAAGTCACATACTATATTTAACCCACTGTGAACAAACTGGCCCTTAAGGTATTTAGGGGAAATTAAAATTTTTTTTTAGCTCAAAAAATAACGGTACCTGCCATACAACCAATATAAAAAATTGATTTATTACCAAAACGGCTCCAACGATTTTGAAAAAAAATTACGAGCTACTATAATTACTATAATTAATATTTTGGTAGAAAAAATTTTTTTTACAACGGTTATTAACGGTACCTGTCATAGAACCGATTTTTTGGTTAACAAATTTTTCTTTAATGCCGATTTCCGACCCAATTTTTTATGTATGAGGTCCTTGATAATTTTAACAAATTTGCATATAAAATTTTTCAAAAAAATACTTTTTGGATTGAATGGATGGAATTTAAAATCTTGAAAACGGCTTAATGATTTTTTTTTAATGTTTGAATTTTCAACAACCACTTCAAACATCCAATTCAAACATTCAATAATATAAATGACGCAGCCTAACTGCGAGTGTGTTATCACACAAAAAATCCAATTTATTTTTTTTTAGTTTTGTGAGAAATTATATTTTATTAAAAACTAAAAGTTGGCATAACAAATTTCCTTTTTTTTTAATTTTAATTTTTTTTAAATTTTCGCTTTAACGATTTTTGAATTTTTTTTCATAAAATCATATTTATCAAACAAATCGGATAGCATACTTTTTTTTTGAGATCTATCTATTTTAGCTATTACAAAAAAAAATTATAATAATTTATAGCAATAATTTATTTATGATATAATGTTATAGAACCACTATATATGCACATTGACAATGTTAAGCTATGTTTAAGTTGTAAGCTACGAGAGCAAGTTTGTGCGATCCAGTCGTGCCCATTTTTTTAATTCGATAGAGAGTTGACCGAAGATGAAGTTTTGACATTCACTACATTTACCGTTTTGCCGCCATCTTGGGTTTTACTTTTTTAATTATCTCGGTTCATATGCGTCCTCAAAAAAAAATTGTGAAACATATAATGCGTAGAATAAAATTTCCTATTTTTATGTTAAACATTTTTCCGTTATTGTTAATATTTTAAAAGTTACAGGCCAACAAAAAAAATTAACTTTTTTTCTAAATTAAGGTAATTTTTAATTAAAAGTTGGGCTAAAAATTTCGAATAATTTTGAAGTCAAACTTTTTTCTGTATTTGAATAAATAAAAAAGTTATGAATATTTTTCCATTTAAAAAAAAAATGTTTATACCAAAACTTATCTTTTTTTTAATCTGAGATCTTGGCCGAAAATCTTGATTTGGGCTCGCTATAGTTAGATTTTCTCTTTGCTAACACCGTTTTTAAGATTTAAATTTTAGTTTGTCGCTTTTCTTATGCAAAACGGCTTTTCTAATTGGACCCAGCAATTAACTTTTCCCGAGTACCGAATATTGGAAATTTATTTAATGCTCCATACGCAAATTAATTTCTCAGTTATATAATTTTGTTTTGGCGTCTGAGCCCAACATACTTGTCTAAGAAAGTTTTTCCAATTTTCGATTAAAAATGGCGTAAATTTAAGAAAATACTTAATTTTTTTTTGTTGGCCTGTAATTTTTTAAATATAAAAGCAGCGGCCACATCATGCCGATCAACTTTGTTAATTTATATTGTCGATCAACATGCTAGTGTGAACGTGTTCAAGTGTATACTGTCATGTATCCATGGAAACACTCATTTGCGTACTCAATTTTCCACGTCCATTTCATTTTAAATAACAATAAAAATAGGATCGCAAACGAAAACAAAACAGTATCTCATTACACAAATCAAAATACAAAATAAAATACCATCATTGGGTGTTGATAAACTTTGTCGATTTCTATCCATTTGAGTCGGGTTACGTTTGGGTCAAGAAAAGTTGATCGGCTCTGTTGATCTACACGTCCACATCAACTAAACATTGTCGATAAGCACTATTGATATACACAAAGCAACATAATGTGGACACTGCTTAACGATAACGAAAAAATGTTTAACATGAAAAAAGTGAATTTTTATTCTACGCATTATTATGTCTTACAATTTTTTTTTGTAGGACTAATATAAACCGAAATATTTAGTAAAAACGAAAAGTAAAATCCAAGATGGCGGCAAAACGGTGAATGTTGCGAATACGAAAAGTTACATTTATTATCTTCGATCAACTCTCTATCGAATAAAAAAAAATTGCTGGATCCTCCATATAAAATTTTATAATTGCACTGGACTTTGATCTTCGGTCCCGAATGCATAGACGGGAAATGGAGTAGAAGATACAATAACGAACTGTACGGGCTGTACATCGACAGGTCGATTTTTCACAAAAGTGAAAAGGCAAGGACTCAGGTGGCTGGGTCACGTAGAGCGGATGGACACTAATGCTCCGGCCCGAAAAGTCTTTAAATCCATCCCCGAGGAACGGCGCAGTACAGGAAGGCCACGAAACCGGTGGCGCATGCAGGTGGCAGAGGACATCAACCAACTTGGTCTGTGAAACTGGAAGCAGCTAGCTAGGGACAGAGCTGGCTGGAGAAGGCTTGTTGGTTGAGGCCCTGGTCCAAACCGGACTGTAGCGCCAGCATAAGTAAGTAAGTAAGTTGTTTGTATCATTATTTTTTTTTAATTTTCTTAATTTCCTACAGTTTGTTGCCATTTCAATTCTTCGATATTAGCGTTTGTTGAACGTATGTATGGCATAAATAGAATACGAAATAAAAACGGCTCTTTTTGTCAAATATTCAAAAAAGTGAACTTAATGGTAGGTAGGTATGGTCACAGCAATATCACAGACTTGATTCCAATGGAAATGTTTTCGACTCCCACTGACTACTGCACCCCTACAATGAGTATCAGTAAGGATTTCAAAGTTAAATTTCCATCCAGGAAGGATTGGAATGATAACGTCGTGACGAAAGATTTTGACACAACTATCTTTACTGATGGCTCAAAGATGGAGTGTGGCGTTGGTGCAGGAATCTTAAAGCCTATAATTCAGCTACAGCATCCTCGAAACTAGTCCAGCAATGCCAGGATGAGCTTGCGGGTCTGAACACTGACCTCAATGTAACTCTTATCTGGGTCCCGGGTCACAGTGGCATTGAGGGCAATGAACGGGCTGATGAGCTGGCCAGGCAAGGTTCAGCCCTTCATGGCTCACTTGCGGAAAGAGTCAAGATTCCGCTTGGAGTTATAAAGGGCAATATTCTCTCAATTTATCTTACTAAAGCAAACCGTAGGTGGAGCAGTTTATCAAACTGTATTATATCTAGGAAGATTTGGCCCACCTATGACAAGAACCGAACAATTGATCTAATACGCAGACCCAGGCAAGACATAGCCAGGGTAGTTGCAACCTGTAGCGGACACTGGCCAATAGGAGAGCATGCAGCGAAGCTGGGCATACCTCACAATACTCACTGTCGGAGCTGTGAGGACCAGCAGGAAAAGGAAACAGTAGTTCATTTCCTCTGCAAATGCCCTGCTCTGGCCAAAGCTAGAAAACAGTCACTCGGAAGAGCATTCTTTGACGACATTAACGAACTAACTGAAATGAAGATCAAAGACTTGATTTCTTTTCTCAACGCGACGAAATGGTTCTAGGACAAATTTCGGCTACTTCTGCATTATACCTTCCGTCGATTCCCTATGATCACAAGATAGTGGACTAGGGTTCTGGTGGGGGTTTGTGGTGCACAGTGGCCGAATGATCATCCAATCAGATCAGTGGACGCTCCGGTGCCAGCCAACGAACTGCCTTGTGGGCTTACTGTGGATGATGCGGGTGCGGGTGCTGATCTGGTTGAGTGAGTGATCCACTTTCTGATGATTGTGCTAAAAGCTACAACAAAATCCTATTCTAAACTAAATAAAAAGGGACGATATCCTAAGGATATGCCCATATTCTCTCTCTTCAATTCCATCCACAGGTTCAAACGAGTTATGGTATCAAAATGGCGCACTTCAGCGCTAATTGGGCTATCGGCTAGGCTACCAGTGGCCGCCATTTCTACCTACCTACCATAAAAACAAAGGCATAAATATGTGTTGTTACACCACAAATATAAAGTGAAAAATAAATTTTCCAAGCAATTCAATAAGATTAATTATTAAAATAAAAAAATATTTAAGTTTTGATCAACAGACAGGCTCTTTCCCTAACCGAAATCCAAAATGAAATCATACACTATGTAGTAGTAATATTATTGATTTTATTAAAAAAAAAAAAAAATTGTTAAACAAGGAATTATTTATCTTTTTTGTCTTTACTGCTATTTGTTCTGTCTTTATGCTGACGCAGCTACATTTTCAAAAAAGACAATAATATGAAAAATTAAATCGCTCAGACAAAATTCGAAATAAATATTTTTATAGCTCTTTCTACATATTTTTGTTTTCTCCTAACTTTCATTTTGTTTTGTCCAGGCAACCTTATACCTACCCACTAAAATATTTTTTCCTTTTGTAGACATTTTTTGTTAATGGCTTTCAAATGCGAATGAAGTGGTGTTGGTAAAACAGTATCCAGACAAAAAAACTTTTTAAATGAAACCATTCTTCTTTTGTTTTTGTTTTTTTTTTTCTTTTTTTTTTGCAGGATAAAACTTTTTCACGGACAATTGAAGGGTTTCGTATTTCAAATACAAACATAACAAAAATTGCACAAACGAAAAAATCCATGACTGTTGAATAGTCAAGTGCATTGAAAATAAACGATCTATCCAATACCAAAAGGTTTTGGTTTTAAGTTTTCATTATGTGAGTACTTGCAAGTTTTGTATTTAAATTTTTGTTTGTTTATAGGAATAACAGAAATATTAAGATTTTTATGGACTAAAGATTGTTTAGAAACGATATATACTCGTAGAGATTTGTTCTTGTGGGGATAGTGCTATTATTGAATATTTTTACTTGCGAAGTAAATATGTTCGTAGGAATCGGATTTGAGATTTTCATCAAATTTGCTATTACAATTATAGGGAAGTCAAAAAAGTGGTTCTCGCAATTCTGTCGGTCTATCCGTGTGGATGCAATAAACGGCTGGATGGAGTTTCTTCAAAATTAATACTTGGTGTTTTTGGGTAATATGTCCACCTTTTTTGAGTTTTTAGACCTTGGGTATCTTTGGATGCATACAGTTACACAACTAGGCCTCGGAAGACATTGCGCTTTTTAAGACGCTTGATTAGTTTCTTGGGAGATGAAAACTAGAACATTCTATGAGGTCTGGTTCCGAAGATATTTTAATTTAAAGTAATTCCATTATTTTCGACACAAACTAAAAACCTTTTAATGGCGATAACTTTTCAAAGAAGCCTCGTAAAAGGTCGCGGTTGACGTTGTTGAATAGATAACTGGCAGGCTTTCGTATTGTTATTCAAAATTTAACTGATTTTAGCAATTTTTTTAAATTGATTTTCGAAAAAAGCATGGACTACCCCTTATGTCTAAAAATCAATTTTTTCACGAAAGCCTCTGGAGTCCATTGAAATGTACATAAATAGAAAGGTATTGTAAAATGCTATCAGTGCATACATAGCAAACCCTTCTACAAGGTCTAGTTATCGGTATTTTGCATTTAAAGTAATTTTTTTGAGTTTTGAAACCTAGGGTATATTTAGATTCCTACAGTTCCGCAACTAAGCCTCGGAAGACTTGCGCTTATTAAAGCACTTAATCAGTTTTCTGAGAGCTATTTACAGCTGAAAACTAGAACATTCTATGAGATCTAGTTGCGAAGATATTTTAATTTAAAGTAAATCCATTATTTTCGAACCAAAACTAAAATCCTTTTTATGACGATAACTTTACAAAAAAGCATCCTAAGAGGTTGCGGTCGACGTTGTTGAATAGGGAACTGACAGGCCTTTACATTGTTTTTCAAAACTTAACTAATTTTAACAATTTTAATTTTGGTTTTAATTGAAAGTTCCCGAGACCCATTGAAATGTACATAAATAAACGTAACATAGAAAACGTACAGCTGATCCTCAACGGAATCCAGCCAAAAATCCAGTTCACTGTTGAAATGGAACAAAAGAGCTCAAGTGCCGTAAAAATTTGGCCGTAAAAATCCATCGGGAAAACAATCGCCTATTGTTCGATTGGTACCAAAAAAACACTGCATCGGTAAGATTGGTCAATTTTCGTTCTAACCAAGCGAGACACATTGTAATGAACACTGCATCAAATCTCGTCAGCAAAGTATTCGCACTCAGTGAGGAACAATTTCACTCTGCTAATGAGAAAAAAGTCACGAAAATCCTCAGTGACAATGGTTTTCCAATTTCTATAATTCGTGGTCTACTTCAGAAACACAAATGCCAAGTTCGAAGGGAATACACTGAATACCCGAATAATGGTTACTTCAAAAGTATAGTTTACATCCCAAGACTGACTGAGAATTTTAAAGAAGTGATAAGCCAAAAACTAACTGATGTTCGTCTGGCCTTCAAGTCAAATAAAACTCTGAGACACCTTTTCACAAAGCTCAAAACGAAACCGGATAAGGACAAACTTACTGATGTCGTTTACAAAATAAATTGTAATGGTAAACCCAACGAACCATGCAACCAGTGTTAAATCGGAACTACCAAACAATTTCTCAAACAACGAATATCTAACCATAAATCGGATATAAAATCAAACAATCCTGGAAAGACAGCCCTAGCGACCCACAGTATCGAAAACGGTCACTCTCCAGATTTTGAAGGTGTTAAAGTCCTACAGACAGAGAAACATATTTCGAAACGATACACCCTTGAAACATTACATATCATTAACAACAATACCCGTGTTTTATTGGAAAAGCTATCCATAGTAGTATTGTAGCTATTCATAGTAGGATTTTACATGAATAACAAATACAACATCGGCAGAATACTGCCGATAAAAGTTAAAGTAGAATCATACTGCGGATAGTTTTCCGAGTCTCGAATGGATTTTCAGTGATTTCATTCTCAAATGTTGGTTACTATTAGTTTTTTCGTGAAGTTAATTTTGACTGCTTCTTATTCTCACAAATACTATATATTTTTTTTTTAATATTCTGACAGGTGTTCTTTCAGTTAAACCAATTTTGAAATACAAAAACCAGGCTACTGCATATGCGTTTTTTTTTGGTAATTTTCTACTGTACTATTCATAGAATGCCAAAAAAACACGGGTAATAACAAAATGAACAGAAAACAAGACACCCAAAACATCTCTGCCATCTATTGCTCTCTTGTCTCTTCATAACACATAATATCATTAGTTTCTTTATTCTTTGATTAAATTCAATAGACTAAACTTCGTTTGAAGTGTTTTTTTCTTTATTTTTATTTTAAATAATACTAGCTGACCCGGCGAACTTCGTTCCGCCTAAATTCATTTATGTAAAGAAAATAATAGTTCCGAGCATGATATACATACATACATATACAATGATATTTCATGTAATTCGGGCAATTGAAATTCTTTATTCTAAAGTTTTATTAAAAAGGTACAATAAAATAACTAAATTAATAATGTCGATGTGTTTCAATGAAACAAAAATGATTGGCGTGTCGGCCAATCTTCCGCTTCTTTACTGAAGAGCTTTAGTGGTAAAAAACATTTTTCGTTTTATATTCAGGCGCGTACACGTACAAAGCTAGAGGTTTGCATGTACGTGAGCACGCCACATACAACTGACCATGTAAGAAACATGGAAATTCAAGATTGATGCCACACACATCCAGCGATTGTTCTTACGACTTATTGATTGTCAATTGTCATAGCAAAAGCGAGACACACTGGAAATTGAAGACGCTTTAATACGAATGGCGAATCGTTCGGAATAAGCAGAATCCTTGGAATGAGAACATCTTCGCCTTAGAATTTTCCCCTCAAAATCGTGGCTTGAATATAACATTTGATTTGATGCACTTCACAATCAAACGCGTTCCGTTACAAAGTTTTGGTGCATCCAGGTTGCACAGCAAAATTATAACTGAGCCGATTTTCAATTTTAAATTGTGTGGTGAAAAGCCCGGAACATCCAAAGAATTCAAAAATTCCGTGGGATAGTTGGCGGCTTCGTTTTCATACATCACAGAGTCCACGGATTTGAATAAATGAACTCACCGACGATTTGATTTTGAATGACGAAATTCAAATGATCGACACTCGAACTCAGCCAATCATGGTTAACATAATTTTGAGTTTAATTCGGAAAAACATTCGTGATGAGCTCTTCCGGCGTTGTTGTAAAGTAGTAGAAATTCGGTGGAAATTCAATAAGGCCGATCCACTGGTATCATTGCCATCGCCAATAAATTGACTGGAGAAATCTGCAGCGAACTGGTCATTTCGTAAAGCGACTCGCATGTTTGTGTTCAATTGCAATTTCTCCACGTATAACAGTAAAGCCCTCAGGGCCTTCCTGGGGCAATTAGGAATTTATTGAGCCCTACATCGTGAAAATCAAAGTAACCGTTCTCGAGTTATGCATTAAAAAGTGGATGTTCCCTGTTTTCCAATTTTCCGGGATTTTCCTCCAGTGTCCTTTCTTGAGCCAATACAAATCCATCAAGCCCTTAATCGTGAAAATCGAAGACACCGTTCTCGAGATGCATTAAAAAGAGGATGATCCCGGATTTCCAATTTTCCTGAAAATTTTTCGGGATTTTTCTACAGTGTCCTTTGTCCTTCTTTGGGTCAATACGAATTCATCAAGCCTAAAATCGTGAAAATCGAACGATCCGTTCTCGAGTTATGGGCGCACATACGGACGACATTTCTCTTTTATATATATAGATAAATAAAAATTGTTTAAATTTTCAATGTCAGTTTAAATTCAAACACATTGGTTTTTTAAAGTGAGGTTATTTTTATTGCTTCAATTATTGTTATTATAATGTAAGCAATGTATTTTTTGGCTTTTTGTCCAAATAAAGTTCCCCTGAAGAAGGCAGCAACCCCTGCCGAAACGTCGGGAAAGTTAATGTAACTAATTTCTTTTATTGCTAAAACTACAGTGAACAAAAAAAGCCGACGAAAAGATTATTTTTTAATCACTTCCAATCACCATCATAAATAGAAAGGTTTTGTGAAATGCTGCTATCAGCACATCCCTTATATAAGGAATAGTTATTGGTATATTTGCATCAAAGTAATTTTTTTGAGCTTTGAAAGCTTGGGTATCTTTGGAAGCCTACATGTTCCTCAAACAGGCCTCGGAAGACATTGTGCTTTTTCAAACGCTTAATGATTTTTTTGACGGTCGTCTTAACGAATTCGTTTTTCTGGAATTCTCTGTCATCGTTATGTTAGTTTTGATTAAAACCTAGAAGTACAAGTTAAAATGGAAAATGTTTGTCTCGTCCTACCATATTGTTTATGGTTGCGAAATAACGGTACCTACTTAAAAATAAAATTCTTCTAACAAATCTCATAGAAAATAACCTAAGACCTTAGAAGGTTTTTATCTCAAAAAGACCATTTTTAACACAGATAAAGTTCTTAAAAAAAAAAAACTTTTTAAAAGAAGTAAAAAATGTCATTCCTCAAACTTTGTCTAGCAATGTGATTTGTATCACATCATCAAAAGAAAACTCACCACAAAATATTACGAATATTATTATTGTTTTTAATCTTCTTATGTACTGCTAGAAGGTACACTTGAACAGCTTTTGTCCTGTTGTTGAATTGTTATGCCTTTTCCGTTTCATAGCACCAATTGAAACAAATGACCTTCTTCTGAACAAAAAAAAAAATAAAAAAATTCTGAACAAAAATGTCACCTCTTATATAAATTTATTATAACCCTCAACCATATTTTTTCGTTACTCTTTTTTTATAGGTTAGAGTATCCTTAATGCTTTCGTCGCAACCACTTTCATTTGTGAGTATCCTTCAACACTTAATATCCTTTCAGCTTTATTTCCTACATAAACTGGTTGAACCATAATTTATTATATAATGATTTTATACTTTACCTCAAGTTTAAGTCTTAAAAATAAAAACATAAAATTGATTGATCGTCAATGGCTTTCAATAAAGTCATTTCCCGTTTTTGTTTTCTATTGTATAGCCATAGGGTGTATGACTGCTCCAAAGGTTATATAAGTTGAATTATATTATGTTTTTAAGTTGAACTTAATCGAACGAATAGAAGAAATAAAGAAACTCTCTTCAAATCAGCACGTTCAATAAAAACAACAGCAAAACAACTTCAAGGATTCCCAAGTTTAACAATAAAAAAAAAAACACAAAAAAGGTTTCCCATAGAAAAAAAGAAACAAACAAAGTCATTTTGAAACATAAAAACACGGGAGAATTCTTTTTCTGACGTGTTCAATATTATACTTTGTGAGCTTTCAAGTAAATGGCTTCCTTTTACCACGCAGTCAATCAACGTGCTATAAAAAAAATTCTTCCTTCTACATAAGCTAGCTTTACGAGAAATTCCCAATTTAAAAAATGCTGAAATTTAAAATCTCAAGCTCTTTTGAGTTTTTTATTTATTTTGTGAAACATAAAATTTCAAATTGACATTAAATCTGATGTTTTTGTAAATACTTTTTACTTCTTTGTTTTGATTTGTTCCATTAAAACTCATTGGTATTTGAGGTATTGACGCATTTAATACGAGTTGCACTTTCAGGGTCTACATTTTTTAAAAGGTAACTTAGTGAGTAAACCTTAGAGTAAAAAAGAATGCGCTGAAGGGTTTTATTATTTAATCGGTTGTGTTGAACTTTTATATCAAAGGATGCACTATTTTTGATACAGATGATATAAAGACTATAAGACTGTCCACATGAGAGCGACCGACGAATGAATGATCAAATGGGATTTAAAACATTAATAAACCTTAATTATTAACAATATCAAGAAGAAATGGGAAAAATATAATTAAGACTTATTTTAAGATACTAAAATTTTCATTTTAATTGCTAAAACAAGAGAATTCTAAAAAAAAAAAAAAACAATTTGTTCGTCGTGAATAGCCGAAATTCGTTACGACCAATTTATTTTATCAAATTTCTCATATTAAAATAAACAAATAATCAGATTTTATAATTTAAAAATTAATCTTAAATCGAATTCTTCCATGTGACTTGATTTGTAAAATTTTAAGGCTAATTAATGTTTTAATTGGTTGGTCGCTCTCATGTGAATGGTCCTTAAGACGAATTTTACAATTGTATGCAATTCAATTTAAGGATTGTTTAAGTAATAAGAAACTTCATAAAATAATTCAATCGGGACAGGTTAAGAAATAAATATATACAGTCAAACTTCTTTATAACGAACTTCCTTATAACGTAAATCTCTTTATTGCTAATTTCATTTTGCTCCCTAACACCTTAAAAAATATCCTATACAAATAAGGTTCTTTATAACGGAATTCTCTATAGCGAAATTCTCTTTATAAAGAACTAAGCTTTTGGCCTGAAAGCAATGTTATTTCTTTATAACGAAATGTCAAATTTCAAATTAAAAAAAAAGCTTTCTACGATTTTGTTTTCCTAATTTTAAAGGAGAACTCCCCGTTTTTCAAAGAATATTCTTAAAGTGAATGTATAGATAAATGAAAAGTGTACATGTGTAGTATAGATTTTACACATATCAACAGTGGTCAATCGTTTGAGTTTGCATTTTAAGTTCATGATACGTTCATAAAAAAACTGTGAAAGCGCAAGGCTATTTCAATTTCACAGAAATTGCCCATTATTGAAAAAGTAGAAAAGAAAAAAGATGTTGCAGTAAAGTTTGGTATTCCGAAGCGTTTATAAAATACATACATTGTCGAAAATTTAAAGAATGAGCTACCTTCAAATTTTAATGTCTGCAAGCAAGAGAACTTAGGTATCTACATACTTTTCTTAATTGGATTATTTTAATAATAAAACAAAATGTTAAAATGTATCTGTTTTTGGTTCAAAAATAAAAAGATATGCATAGATATCTTAGTTTTTTTTCAGTTCTTTCTTGATCAACATTTTTTTTCAGATACAAAAGAACACTTGCAATGTTAAAAATTAAAATGTTCTCTACAACGAATTTTATATAAAACTTCTTTATAACGAAGCAATTTTCTGTTCCCTTGAAGGTTCGTTATAAAGAAGTTTGACTGTATTTAGACTAACAGCCAACAGCAAATTTTTGGGTGCAGAAGTGAACAAAAAAAAGAAAAAGTGTTTGAGTCGAAACGTCGAAAGGTGTGGTAAGGCCAATTAAAGAAATGCAAGTCTTTTAGTCTCTGCTGGCGGCTTAAGTGCGAAAACCCCAAAAAATCAACTTTGTGGATAATTGTATGAACCAATTGAATCCTAGGTACTGATCTCCTGATTACAGATCCGTTTGTCCAAGTCCGATTGGGGGTGGCATTTACCCGTTTAGACCGTTTGAAAAACCAAAAAAAAAAAAAAAAATTAACTTCGATGATAATTGTATGAACTAAACAAAATTTGTAATTATCTCTAGGTATTGAGTCCCTGAATATAAATCCGTATGTCCAAGCCTAATTGAGTGTAACAATCACCCTGCTAGACGGTTTATAGAACCCGAAGGATTTACCTAAAACAGGATACAACAGAGGGATTAGTATGAAATGCAACAAACATCGAGGGTGTGTATGTTGGATCAAGGCAAAAGAAAAACAATGTATAGAGGGAGGGTTTTCCTGTTTATGTGGGAGGGGCAGTTTCATACAAAAATGACTTAAAAGAGGAAATAAATTATTAAAAAAACACCGATTAAAATTTACAATGCCCTGCTTTTATTTTATGTTAAGCCAGAAATTTCTTCTTTCATCTCATTTATCTAGAAACCTATAACACAGAAAGCAAAAATCCCGAAAGTAAAAATCTCTAAAACAAAAATCTAGAGAGCATAATCTCGAATTAAAAAAATTTAAAAAAAAAATCTAGAATGCAAAAATCTAGAATTAATACTGATTTTTGAAACAATGTGCTTAAGGGCACATTTTGGACTTTTTAAATAAATTTAAATTCTGGCTGACTCATTTCAGGTTAATTGTCTGGTTGAAAAAATTCTAACTAAGGTGAGAAGGGATGAAAACTGGATGAAAGATAAGAAAAGAGTTACTTGCATTTAACTCGAGCTTATAGAAAGTAATAATTAAACTTACTTAGTTTTTATATAGTAAATAAGTTTTTTGTTTAGTTTAGTTATATTTTTCGTGGTTTTTGTGTTTTATTTTTTTAATTCGAGAATTTTGTTTATATTTATTTTTTTCGTGATTTTTGCTATTCGAGATTGTTTCATTCTATTTAACGTAATGATCTCCTTATTAGGTCGTAGCCAAACACTGAAAACCGGATGGTTCTAGGACTTTCATACTACGTTTTCACTGGGTCAAAAATGAGGTAATTTCGTTGCAAATTTCCAAATGTTATCCGAAATTACGTCATTTCCCATACAAATACTTTAGCTGAATAACCTTGTACGTTTTAAAGAATTTCATCAACCCGTCTTTAAAAAATCGAGTTTTCAAAATCAAAAAGGCTTTTGTTTTTGAAAATTTTGATAATTTTTACTTGCGATATGCGTATTATAGCAAGTTTAGGATTCGTACAAAAAAAAAAATTCGAGATGATAATTTTCCCTAACATTACGATGATAAAGAACGCGAAAAAAGTGGGTCTCGCAATTCTGTCTGTCTGTCTGTCCGTCTGTCCGTCTGTCCGTCTGTCCGTCTGTCCGTCTGTCCGTCTGTCTGTCTGTCCGTCTGTCTGTACCTCGACCTGCAGGCTAAATGGCTGATTTTCTTCAAACTTTGGACTTAAGGTTCTTATGTGATTCCCTAGAGGGGAAATTGAAATTTTTTTAGCTCAAAAACTAACCTATCATACAGCCAACATACAAAAATTGATTTATTTCAAAACCGGCTCTACCGATTTTCAAAAAAAAAATTACGAGCTACTAAAATTACTAAACTAAATATTTTGGTAGAACGGTTATTAACGGTACCACCGATTTTTTGGTTCTCAAATTTATCGTAAACTACTGCACTGATTTCAACTAAATTTTGTATACAAAAGGTCGCTTACAATTTTAACAATTTTGCATATAAAAATTTTCGAAAAAATAATTTTTGGATTTTTAAAAAAATATTGAATTTTTTTTTTTTTGAAAATTCAATATCTTGAAAACGGGCTAATGAATTTTTTTTTTATTTTGTGAAAAATTGTATTTTATTAAATACTTAAAGTTGGCATACCAAATTTTCTTTTAAAAAATGTTCAAGAATTTGTATATATAAAAAATTAATTTAAAAAATAACCGCTCTAACGATTTTTTAATTTTTTTTTCATAAATTCACATTAATTAAACAAATCAGATGGCGTACTTTTTTTTGAGCTCTATCTGTTTTAGCTATTAAAATAACTAATTTATTATAATTCAAAGTAATCATTTATTGTTTTTAAAACTTATTTTGTAATTATATCATAATGTTATGGAACCAATACATATGTACGTTGACTATTTCAAGCTTCGTTAAAGTTGTTAGCTACGAGAGCAAGTTTTGTGCGATCCAGTGGTGCCCATTTTTTGTTTAAAAACCAGACATTTTTATGAGAATACTTAAATCTGTTTTCGAGAAAAATTAAATTTTTCTTAACGGGTTTTCAACACTTGTGTTGATTGGTACTTTTGGTTTAAGGAACATGATGTTTTTTTAAGTACAAGCAAAGTGTCAAAAAAGTTGGTCCGGTCAGTTCGAAATATTAAATTAAAAAAAACTGAATTTTCTTTAAAAATTTAAAGAACAAAATATTTTTCTAAAATGTTATTCTTTTTTATTTAAACTCTGTAGAAACTACTTCATAAAAAAATATTTAAAATCAACCTAATCGTTTGCGAAAATATCAAGACAAAAGATATGTTGGAAGTAGTTACCAAAAAAAAAACAATTAAAAAAAAATACCAAAAAGAAGCCTTTGCTTATATTAACTAACTGTTTTTTTTTTATTCAAAATGGCTAAAAACTTGAGAAAACTGAGATTTATTTTTTTGACAACAAAAATTGTACCCTTATCTGTATTTTTGGTCCTAAAAACAAATTCAAAACATTTGCGTGGGCATATTACCTAAAACAACTCTAGGTGCCGTGCTTGAAGAAAATCCATCTATAGCCGTTTAGGTTGTAGGCACGCGGACATGGTAATAGCAAGGTTGATCAAAATCTCGATGGATGGATTTTTGCCCTCCTCACAAAATTCAGTAGGTTAGGTTCTCGAAAAAAAAACACAATTCACTATAGCAATGGTTTTTTGTTAATGATCAATGCCTTTCCTAGGTTTGCAATTCACATTGAATGACACAGAATGACAGGATATAGTATACTTTCTACTTGTATCTATATTAATTTTAGTGCTGTTAATCAAACTACATAGGTCTTTCAATGACAAAATTGTAAATTTATATTAACCTATGTATTCACAAGAACCAAAGGCAATAAGGGTATAAGTGAAGTAGGTATATACCAGTATACCACACGTAAACTTAAATTAATCACAGAAATTATCTCCTTGTAGGTACCTGGGTACCTTCCATAATTAAAACTAATTTCTCGAATTTCAAAAACTGCCATAATTAATTATATGCCACATCGAAACATAATCGCACGGTGATAAATTTCATACATAACTCTTAAATTAAATTCTCAAAATGCTGATCAACTTGTTAGCTTCTCCGACGAGACGTTCAATTATTATTTCTGCCCCCATTAAGAAACAACAACAGAAAAAGAACCGAATTTAATAACAATCTGCAGAGCTTGAAGAGAAGTAGAGAAAGAAGAGAATATTAATTACACCAACGACCAACTGATGCTGATGGTAGTGCCTTTATTATATTAAAATCAAACGTTTCGTTTGGAGACACGACAGATCACTTCCCTATATATCCTCTTTCATTATAATATCTGGCATTTTCATCTACTTATTTTTTGTTTTCATCCAGAGTTGAATATGAAACCCATGACATTCTTAACTTTACAAATCACCCATCAGTGTATACCCAAACCCGTATCCTCTTGTTTCCATTAATTTCCGCTGACTGTTTTCAAATGAAACGCGAATACAACAAAAAAAAAAAAAAAAAATAATGCAGACTCCCATAAAATTGTTTCCACAATTAAAATTCCGTTGTCTTTCTTACATACCCACCCAGAAACACGTAAGTATATTTCAACAGAAGAAGACCCCACATAATTCTTTCCATAAACCCAAACCCCATCATCAACTACTTCTCCCTAAAGTACACCCACCCACAGTTCGTATTTTTGCACAGCCCACAAACCACACCATGCATTAAATTGTATGAATAATTCATAGCGCCATGAGGATGAGGATGAGGACTCCCTCACGATGAGATCCTTTCAACTTACAACTTACGAGCGCTGCCATCAGCATTAAACCACGTAAATCCTCGAATGAGCAGTGTAGGGCAAAAATCAACTTACATATATGAGTATCATGATGATGAAGGCACTTAACAGTATCAGCATCAGCCATCACCATAAGACGCATCACCTTTATAGCCTGATTCCTGGGACATATTGAACTTTTGCCTCTACTTTTTATTTTTCATGAAATCCTTTTTTAAAGTGCCCCTTTCAGTAATAACGATATATAGAGAGCAAAAAGAAACTAGCTACCTACTTTTGCCAAGTCATAATGTTATTGGGTTCGAACTTCATTCGTGGCACTAGCACCACCCGCAACTAAGGAAAGTTTTTTTTTGTTTTTGTTAAAAATTCAAATGATAGCGAGAAATACTTTCTGGATCAAGTAGGTACGTAAAAGAGGCATGCTCTGATGAAAGTGCTAAAGGGTGTTCCGTAAATACCTACATAGACCTAAATCAAGCAAACCAAGAAAATAAGTTTGGTAAGAATAATAATTTTGAATGGTGAAGCAATCCCTTTTTTTAATAAACGGTTGTATACACATTTTAAAGATATTTTGTTTTCTATAAAGCGCACACTTAAGTCGGTTCGACTTCCCTTAAAATGATTAAACACAGCGCGAGTGTTAAGAAAATAGGGAAGAATTAAAGAGGAACTACCAATGCTTATTGGTTTATAACCTCTGAATATTTAAATGCCAGAAGAAATAACAAATTTATTTTAGGTTGAAGATGAAGAAGATGAACTAAAAAGACCGACACAGGACTTTTATAACCCAGTCAAATTAAATAAAAATAAATGCTGAAATACAAAAAATTAGTTAGTGGATTTTTTTTATCTTTTAATCTTTAGAGGGCTTCATAAAGAGTGTTCAGAATGATTTTCGACCGCCTAGCTCTTTTGCGTTGTAGTTGTTACGGGAGCGCTACGATATCTCGCAAACTAAAATCTCGAATAACGAAATCTCGCATTTTTTTATAAATCCCGAAATACGAAATCTCGCAAACTAATAAACCCGCTTTTCATAAACTCGCAATAACAAAATCTCGCTTTTAACAATCTCGCATTTACATACATTTCACAACCAAAAATATCGCAAATTTCAACTGAAATCTCGCAAACTAAAATCTCGCATTAACACGTGACGTTGGAAAATTCCGCACTGAAAAATGAAATGCTGCAAATGGAAAATGAAAAATCAGAGGCTTAAAAAGGAAGAAAAAATCCTTGAACCCAATACGCCGGCCACCCAATGTACTATTTATTGCAAATAAACTGAAAGCACACCAACTGACAACATACACAAACGAAAAACCTAGTATAAAATTTATATAAGTCTTTTATGTTTTTTAATATGCGAGATTTTAGTTTTCGAGATTTTAGTTTGCGGGTTTTTGTAATTGCGAGATTATAAAAAGCGGGTTTTTGTAATTGCGAGATTATGAAGAGCGGGTTTCTGTAAGTGCGAGATTTCGTGTGCGAGATTTCGTAGCCAACCCAGTAGTTGAGGTCATTTGTACTTTTTATTTGAATTATATTCATTCACTCCACTTAAAACCAAAGTAATTTTAATATTTTAATATTTAAATTTCTTTTTCTTTAGTTAATAACTTACTTTAGATGGCCCTCACAGCCCAGGGTAAGCTTCGGCTTCAACTCACAAGCCGCCCTCCAGCCAGATCTGTCCCTAGCTAGCCGCTTCCAGTTGCGCACACCGAGTTCGTTGAGGTCGTCCTCCACTTGGTCGCGCCATCTGTTATGGGTTCTTCCTCTGCTACGTATACCATCGGGGCTGGATTCGAAGACTCGTCGGGCAGGTTTGTTGCTGTCCATATGCTCAACGTGCCCCAGCCATCTCAGCCGCTGTATTTTTAGCTTTTTGACCAGGTCAACGTCGCTGTATAGTCCGTACAGCTCGTCGTTGAATCTTCTCCTCCACACTCCTTCGATACACACCGGAACAAAAATCACACGAACTATCTTTCTCTCAAAGCACACAAGTAGATTTTCATCCGATTTTTTCAGTGTCCATGCTTCTGCCCCATAGAGCAGGACCGGGATGATAAGGGTCTTGTATAAAGTCTCCTTGGTTCTCTGAGAGAGGGTCTTGCTCTTTAAATGCCTTCTTAGCCCGAAGAAAAAGCGGTTGGCAAGAGTAGTTCTTCGTTTGATCTCTGCACTGATATCATTTTGCGAGGTAAAAATGGAGCCCAGGTAGACAAAGTCCTTGACAATTTTGAAGTTATATCTGTCCATCGTGATATTTTGCCCGAGTTGAAGATGTTGAGATTCCTTTCTCGATGACAGCATATACTTAGTCTTGTCCTCATTAACCGCCAATCCCATTCTAGCCGCCTCCGATTAAATGCTCGGAAATGCGCCTGCCACAGCTCGCTTCGTTCTGCCGACAATGTCTATGTCATCTGCATACGCCAGCAATTTAACGGACTTTTGATAAATTGTACCGCTGGTGTTGACGTGTGCGTGTGCGTTGTAGTAGCCCGTAGCACAATGGCTGAAGTCGCTGGGTTCGCTTCCCACCCTCATCCACCTTTCTCAGGGCTACTGCCTCTTGCGATAAATTGACAAATCCTCTAAGATTATCAATTGTTATGAATAAGTGCTTCTCGTCTAGCCGTTCGGATTATGCATACAATTTTTGGTCCCTTCCATTCCTGTCGACACGCGCAAACAAGGAATGGTTGCGAGTTGTTAGTCACTAGGCCCTGGGTCTTCACGAGTCGTTGCACCACCCAATTTATTTATTTATTCTTAGCCCTTTTGCGTTAGCAGCCATTTTGAATTTTCGCAAAATCGATTTTTGTTAAATAACTCGTTTATTTTCAACTTTTTGCTAAAAATGCCCTTCACAAAAAATGTTTAGAATTAAATTATCTACAACATTGCTGTTAATAATCTTGTTGTATAAGATTGATAATAATCCTGAAATTGTGATTGTGAACGTTTATTTTTAGGTTATCCGCAATAAAGGGTATTTGTATACAAACAAGGGGATAATGAGTAGGTGGTTCAGTTTAATAATAATTAAAAGAAATTAAAGCACATGCAAAATATGAAACATGCAAAATCATCGAGCGAACGCAAAGAAAAAGTTAAAATAATTCCAAGAAAATAAGAACAAATTAGGTAGTTTTCAGTCGACTGCTTTATTTAGACTGTGCTTAAATTTAACATAGAACATAAAAATCTTAAAAATAGCTTTTACATAACAAAATAATGAGAAACTGTATAAAGCAACAGCAAATAAATTTATATAAGAACAGTTCGATCATTCTGTTATTTTGAGAAATCATTTAATACACAATTATGTATACTGTTTTAGCAATTAAGAATAAAAGCTTTTAATTCGGAGACGATGCAAGTGCATGGAATTGTAAATGATGGGTTGCCAGGTCTATTATTAACATAAGATATTTTGATGTTATGATATTTATGTCGTAAGAGATGAAGCCTCTTACAAATGTGTGTGTTTTTTCTTAAATCATTAAGGGGACCATAAGGAGTCTAAATAAAAATGTTCGACTTAGCTACTAGCTCCTTAACTTTGGCCACCATCTTGAATTTATAGGAAGTTGGTTTTTTGTAAACAAATCATTCGTAATAATAACTAGTTTGAATGACAAATTACATTTCCGCTGGCCTATCGTGTGGTCGTGTGGTAAAGGTGGTAAAATTCTGTTGCTCCACTTTTTGTAAAATTGATGGATAAAGTCAAAAAATGAAATATGGCAGGATATTTATAATATTTTTGGGTGGGGAATTTTTTTTTGTTGGGGTTGTTTGGAAAAGTGTTTTCTATTAAAGAACTAAGTCTTAAGGGCTTGGCTACGAAATCTCCCAAGTTAAAATCTCGCAATCGAAATCTCGCTATACGAAATCTCGCAACTACAGAAACCCGATTTTCATAATCTCGCAATTACAAAAACCCGCTTTTTTTAATCTCGCATTTACAAAAACACGCAAACTAAAATCTCGAAAACTAAAGTCTCGCATTAATAATAATAACAAACATATAGGACTTTTATAAGTTACATCATACTAGGTTTTTCTTTTATGTATGTTGGCAGTTGGTGTGCTTTCAGTTTATTTGTTAAAAACAGTACTTTGGGTGGCCCGCGTATCGGGTTTAAGCATTTTATCTTGCTTTTTGGGCCTCTGATTTTCCATTTTCCATTTGCAGGATTTTATTTTTTTGTGCGGAATTTTCCAACGTGATGTGTTAGTGCGAGATTTTAGTTTGCGAGATATCGTAGTGCTCCCAACCCCTTCACCCCCCCCCCCCGCAACAGTTTTTGCTCCACTCCAAATTTAGGGGTACTTTTTAGGAAATGTTTATAGGACGTTAGAATGAAGCTCTTCAGCGAAATTTAGCCTTGTCGCATTTTTTTGGAAGTAAAGAATATCTTATTTTTCTGGATTTTTCGCTCAATTCACGATAGGAAAGAAAATAGTGACATGCGTAAAGAGACTCTGTCCGGTTGACCATAGAAAAATGTATTTGAATATTATTAAAATTTTGATGTAATTATTTATGATTATTGATTTCGTTGGGGATGGGCCTTGGAAACTAAACAAAATTTTAAAATTTATATCTCGAGATTTATAAACCAAAACTCCAGATTTCGTTATTTTAGATTTTAGTTTGCGAGATATCGTAGCGCTCCCTGCATGGGAGCACCCGTTTTAGTAACCTTCTAGATGGTAAATATTTTTTTCGAAATTTTAGGTGGCATACTTGTTTTTTTTTTTTGGTTGGCTGTACGAAAACTCGTAATCGAAAGCTCGATTGCTACGAGAAAAAAAACCACAGTAGTAATGAGGAAGCTCTAAACGTTAAAATTTTAAATAAAAATATTTAAACCAAAGTAATTTTTTTGTTTACTTCTACATTGTGTTTTCTCTAAGTGTAACTATTCAGAATAAATTCCTGAAGTATAGCACTTCTTTTCCAAGTACATATACCATTTATTCATATGACTTTTTTAGTTTCATTCAAAGTAATTCTTGGGACTGGGAGTAGAAAGTTTTATTCGTTGGGGAATGTCGGTTAGAATTGTCTTCTTTTATGACTCCGATAATGCGGGTGTCTTTTTAAAAAGTTTCGCCATTAAAACCAAATCCAAAACATCATGGTTTGGGAAGTGCAAACGTGTCCTTAATACAAATCAAATTCTATAGGAGTATTCATGTAGATAGGTATGTAGTATGTACATATGTTTATGATGTAATTTCCACCAGAACGTGATATAAAGTATTATAACTGAGTCGAAATACCCGACCCGTCAGGATAATGTTGTGTTAATTAATTTGCTATGTAGCCGCGGGATCGTATAAGTTTCTCAAATTATTTGCATTGAATTTTATTGCAGATCAGCTTTTCAAGTTAAAGACATTGTAAGGCTATATGTGTTTGACATATGAGTATGGTCTTTACTTTCCGTGTTATCGCAAAATCTTTATCGAGAGTACGTGCTGGTTCTGGATGGCATAGAAGCCTGTGCTGGGCTAAGGATGTTGTTGTTGTTGTAATGTGAGCGATAAAAAAGTTGTTTCCTTGTCCTTTGAAATAAATTGTAATTGTCTTTAACATTAGTTTTATTGAAAGCATTAAACTTTTTGGATATTTAGGCAATTATTTGGAGACATGCTACGTGCGGGATAAAATACTTTTATAAATCTTTCGTTCAATCATATACCATTTAATATTTTCTGTCTCGTATTAAGGTACCTATACAACAAGTTGGCAGTAGAGAATAATGTTTTCCTTTTGCTTAGTAATAATTTAGGGTAGATTTTTGCTTTTGGTTAAAGTAGGTCATTCGAAGGCTTGGAAATATTTCATGACTTCTATGTTTTCAAACTTGTTTTGGATAATAAAATAAGGGAGTATTACGAGGCCTTTCCGGGATCTTAGCACCTCATATACGGGATTTTCGCAAAAAAAAAGAATGTATGCCATCTAAATCTAAACGGCCAGTAATTGGTAACAAATAAGTCAACTGCTTTCAGTAATGGGTCAGTCATAGATTTTTTGATACAAAATTCTAAGGTCTTATAAGACTTTTAGCACCTCATTCTTAGGATATTCAAACAAAAATTATACAATCTAAAAAATCTATTATAAATTATTATTATAAATTATTCTATCTATATATATAAAACAAAGTTGTATTAGTTATAACTCAAGAACTGCTGGGCAGGTTTTAATGATTTCTGTTTTGTTGGATTCGCCGTCGCCCCGAATAACAGAATAAATATTAAAATACCGAAAAAAGTAAACAAAAATAGTGGTATAATAGCATTATAAAATCGTATATATAGAAAATACTTTAATCGAAATTTAAAAAAAAAATATACATGTGTATACATTAGGGTGGCGCTTATAATGGCAAAGTTGGAATTTCTTTGGGGACACCCCCCGAAAGTGATCAAGATAATAAAATAAAAATCTGTGCAAAATTTTGTTGAAATCGGTTGACGTTAACACGTGCCACCGAGCAGTTGAAAATTCCCATACAAAATACATGGAGATTTTAAGCCTTCTACTAAAAAAATGAGCAAAAGTGCAAAAGTTGATGAATATTAATAAAACTTACCATTTATCTTAATTATTAAATGGACTAAAAACAAAAATATGTCCAAAATTTTAAATATTTTTCTAACCAAGTAAAAATCGAAATGATTATGAGCAAATTTAGCAAAAAAAAAAAAAAAAAAAAAAAATTTAATCATTTTCATTTCGATTTTTAACTGGTTAGAAAAATGTTTAAAATTCTGGAAATATCTTTTGTTTTTAGTCCATATAACAATTAAGATAAATAGTAAGTTTTATTAATATTCATCAATTTTTGCACTTTTTCTAATTTTTGTAGTAAAAGGCTAAAAATCTCCATGTATTTTGTATGGGAACTTTCAACTGCTCGGTGGCACGTGTTAACGTCAACCGATTTCAACAAAATTTTGCACAGATTTTTATTTTATTACCTTGATTACTTTAAGGGGGGGGGTCCCGAAAGAAATTCCAACTTTGCCAAAATAAGCGCCACCCTAGTATACATACAACAAATAAAAAAAATGTCAAATCGATTTTATTAAAAGTTCGTTTTGAAAAAAGTGAATACCTACCAAACGGTCGATTTGTATATTTAGTGCGCGTGCTATAATTGTTATTGAAAACTAGCTGTTCGGCAAACGTTGCTCTGCCCTTTTCCATTAAGTAGTGCGATGATATGGAGAGAAACATTTCAAACTTTACCAACATAAATGCGTCGCCCATTCTTTTCACATTCTTACAAATAGCCCTAAGAACATTAATAAGACCATTTCCTCCAAGTATAACATTTAAAAACACAAAATTAGACGTGTGGGTTCTGGGATTTACCTACTCTTACAAATAAATGTTGAGCCATTGTAGTGCCTTTCTTCGGTTTGTTGCCAAACAGTGAAACAATGAAACGAATAATAAAATTTAAAAAAAAAAATATTATTTATTGGTGTTCAACTGAATTTTTTTCTTTTTTTCAAAGATGTTTTCTAAAACAGCAGTACGTCGATTGTTTTCCGCGTTTGCCCGCATAACTGTGGGAACCCTCTGAACCTTGCAAAAATATAATTGCAATTGTAATGAATTGGAATAATGGTACAAATGTTCAGGAAATTGTAAGGAGAATATACAAATATTTTTAATTTTTATTTATTTTGAGAGAAAATGCAACTGCAATTGCATGCATCCTGCGAATCCTTATTCACCTTTTGAGAAATTCTTTAAAAGATATTTTTTATAAAAATAAATTTTATTTTCTTTTCAAATGCAACTGCAGCCGTTACTACAACTGTTATTGCAACTTTAATATCCACGTAATGCGTGCACTTTGCGAACCTTGGAAAATAAATTAATAGAGCATTTTCTCGCAATGCATTTTTCCAAATACAAGTTCAACTTTTAATGCAACTGACATTGTTGATAACCGATATTTTAATAGTTGGCCAAAGTTTTAGTAGCATCTAAAATCATCATCTGGGACGAATGCACAATGGCGCATAAACGCGCTTATGAAGCACTTGACCGAACTTTAAAAGATCTGCGCAATAACTCGAGATGTCAAGATTTTGCGCTCTGGCGATTTCCGCCAAACACTGCTTGTCATTCCAAAATCGACTGCTGCCGACGAAATAAACGCTTGCCTCCAATCATCAAATCAAACATGAGAGTTGCATTGATGAACGATCCATCTGCTGAAGAATTCTCCAAGCAATTGCTGACTATCGGTAATGGCCGTGTTCCTGTCGACAAATCGAGCGCATTTATTTCATTCCCTCCGAAGTTTTGTAATTTCATCTCATCGAAAGACGATCTTATTAATAAAGTTTTCCCAAACATCATTGATAACCACAATATTAACAAATGGTTGAAAAGCGTGCAATTTTGGCGGCTAAAAACTTAGACGTGGATTACTTCAATTTCATAATTCAGGATCGAATCGTAGCCGTCGCCGTCGGTACTCTGCAATCATATAAGTCTTTCGACACTGTAACAAACGAAGACGAAGCCACAAACTATCCAACTGAATTTTTGAACTCTTTGGATGTGCCTGATAGCTTACCACCGCATAATTTGCAATTGTCGGTAGTCATCATACTACGAAATCTGAACCAACCAAAATTGTGCAATGGCACGCGTTTAGTAATTAGGAATCTGATGATAAATGTAATTCACGCGACGATACTAAAAGGACAATTAAAAGGTAACGAAGTTCTCATTCCGAGGATTCAGATGATCCCAACCGATATGACCTCTACGTTTAAAAGAATTCAATTTCCTCTTCGCCTTGCATTCGCCATGACAATTAACATTGCATTCGCCATGACAATTAACATTGCATTCGCCATGACATACATGTTGTAATTCATCAGAAAATCAGAAGTTTAAAGCGTTCAATACACGATACAATTATTGTACCGATTATCGTAAAAAAGTTGAATCGCATGCGACGATTGTATCGTGTGTGTAAACCGAAGTATCCGCTGTACCGAAATCGCATGGTCGAATGCTATCGAGCGAAAACAAGAGGTAGCGTGCGACTACTTTGATGGGGATCGTACCGTTTGTTTACGTTTGTACGACCGTTGAAGCCGAAGCTTCTGTTATCGCTGCTAGTAGGTAAACACATATGAATGAGAAAAATGGTTTCAATAGCCAGACAAAGAATTCTGGTTGGAATTTATTGAAATTCACAGCTAGATATGTCTTGCTTTTGGAATGTTTACATTCCCGAATAAAGCAACAACTTTTTTGACAGTTGATGAAATCGCGAATTAATCGTATGGTGTGTGTGCTCACGTGCGATATCGCTACCGATATCCGTACAACTCAAATCGGTACGATGGGTTGTATCGTGTATTGAACGCTTAAGAGAAAACTTTGCATGTTTAGTTTCGCACCTTGATTCATTTTCGTGCATTCCGGATATTGTTGTAGTTTCAGAAATTTGGATTTATAAACATGAAAATAGTTATTATGAATTGCCTCGTTTTAAATTTTATTTAAATTCAAATGAGAACTACGCTGCTGGTGTCGGTGTCGGATGCTTTATAAATGAAGATTTTGATGTTATTACGTTTTGGTTTTAAGTTTTCAAAGTGCTGATGTTTTAAAAGTAAAATTCAAAATCAATCAAAGAATATTTGTCATTTTGTGTGTTTATAGACTTCATGTGTTCAATCTCGGAGTTTTTATGGAAGAATTTTCAAATTTGTTTGATAGTGAAAAATCGGAAAATCTGTTGATTTTAGGTGACTTTAATTTAGATATTTTAGAAAGCAGTGAACAAGTTGGAACTTACCTTGATCTTTTATCTTGGCATGGGCTTTTTTCATTCGTTAAAGAGATTACGAGGCCTAGATCCATATTTATGCCCGTTTTGCTCTTTCTACCGTGAAATTTTGTGAAAAATGTGTTTTTGACCTTAGAATCACTGATCATTCAATGACAGGACTTATGATTGATTTAAGACTAAACCGGATGCGTACAGATTCTAGTTCTGTCAACTTAACAACACAAATTGATTATAGCAGGCTAAAAACCTGTTTGTCTTTTGAGTTTTGGGATGCAGTTTATGCGGAAAGTGATGCATCTAAATCGTACGAATAATTTATTGAGATATATATCGGAATGTTCAGCTTCAATTGCCCTGAAAAAGTCTGAAAAACGCTTAAAACCCTGGATAACGTATATTCTTCTTAAAAAAGTCAAATAAAAGAATAAGCTCAGAAAAAAATGCTTAAAACACAATAGTAGCGATTATTTAAAAAATAAGTGTAAAACAATTTGTGCGGAATTAAAGAAAGAAATCCCTATTTGTCGTGACAGTTACTATAGAAACAAATTCAATCAAGCTAAAGGTAACGTAAGATATGAATGGCAAGTTGTCAATAGTATTTTGAACAAGAATACAAATCGCAAACTTCCGTCCGCTGTCTTTGTTAACGATCTTGTCGTTTCTGATAAAATTGGGATTGCTAATGCTTTTATCGACCATTTTTCGACAATTTCACAAAATTTACAAGTGTTTTCCGGTCACCATATGAATAGAATTTGTAGTCCTGTTTTTAATTCAGGTGAACCTTCTCAAAGGCAAAGTTTTGTATTTAAGCCTATTATTGGTTTTGAACTTCTACAAATAATTGGAACCCTAAAAAATTCAAGCTCTTCTGGTATCGATTGTCTTTCTTATATTTGTTTGAAAAATATAGCTTGTTTTTAAACTGATGTTTAGGCACACATCTTCAATAAAAGTATTTTTAACGGGGTATTCCCTGATTCCCCAAAATGTGCTTATGTACTACCGCTTTTTTAAAAAGGTGTAACCGGTGATCTATCGAATTACAGGCCGATCTCATTGTTACCCTCGGTAAGTAAAGTTTTTGAAAAAGCTGTAAAAAATAGAATGGTGATTTTCTTAAATAAAACGAAATTTATCAGTAGATTTCAGTTCGGTTTTCAAAGTGATAAATCTACTGAGGATGCCTTGCTACGCTTCTGCTCTCAAATATTTGGAAGCCTTGACAAAAAAAGCGTACTGCCGCTTTATTTGTTGACATTTCAAAAGCCTTTGATCACGAAATATTGCTGAGTAAAATTGAAAACGCTGGGTTCCGTGGCTTTATTTGTGAATGGTTCAGATCATATTTGAATAAAAGAACTCAAAGAGTGGTATTCGAAGAATAAAATCGGGTGGCACAACGGCTCATGAAGAACCAGGGCCTAGTGACTAACAACTCCCAACCATTCCTGTGAGCGCATATCGACAGGAATGGAAGGGACCTACAATTTTATGCCGAATCCGAACAGCTAGACGAGAAGCACTTATTCGAGACAAGTGATACTCTTGGAGGATTTGGCAATTTCTCGCAAGAGGTAGTAGCCCTGAAAAAAACTTTTTAGTTTTTAGGTGAACGAGGCTGGGAAGCGAACCCAGACCTCCAGCGTGACAGTTGAACGCACTAACCATTACGCTATGGGCTACTATTCGAAGAAGTTAGGAGTGATATATGGTCAATCGATTTGGGAGTTCCACAGGGGTTGGTTTTAGGACCACTTCTTTTTTTGATCTGCATCAATTCATTGTTTCTACTGCCTTTTAAAGGTGTACTGACAGCTTTCGCTGATGATATCGGTTTTAGCTTTAGTGCGGATAGTAACCATAATCTTACAGCTGACATTAATTGGGATCTGAGTTTATTAAGGCTTTGGTTTGCTGAGCATAAATTAGTTATTAGTTATAAAACCAAAGTTATGTTTTTTAATTTATCACAGAAAAAAAACCTTGATGCTGAGCTCTTTTTTCATGCTACTGAATGCCAGAAGTTTAAACTTGTTAACTGTTCTTGTATTACCAATTGTGCTTCTTCCACTTCTTCTAGTTCTTCCAACTGCAGTGATAGATGCTTTCAGATAGAGAATGTTAATGAATTCAAATACTTGGGACTTATAATTGATTTTAAAATGAGCTTTTACAATAACACAGAAAATCTGAGAAAATACTTTCGTGGCGCATTAAGGTATCTTTATTTTTTAAGGAATGTTTGTTCGTACCAACTTCTTATACAAATATACTATGGGATCTTTCATTCAAAACAAGAATACGGAATTACATGTTGGGGGGGAACCCATTTCAACAAAATGCAACCTCTTCTGGCTCTTTAAAAGTCTGTCCTTAAGAAGATTTACCGTAAACCTCGCTTATATCCTAGTTTCCCACTTTTTAATGAATTGAAAATTCTTCCAGTTCGACATTTGTACTGCTACAAAGTTCTAAATGAATTCTTTAAAAGATCAGGAAATCTCAATTGCAGAATTATTTCGAGTCATAACATACGTGGAAATTTTTTAAATCAAGTATCTATACCAGCCTTCCGTACAACTGCATTTCGTAAATTGTTTGATGTTGTTTCATGTCGATTATTTAATAAGCTTCCACACTCCATCAGGGTTCTTACTTCTCAATTGTTGTTTGTGAAGCATGTACAAAGATGGCTTCTTTGCTTAAATATATACGGTATTGAATCAATGCTTAATATTAAGTTTATCCTGATGTTCTGTTTAATACTATTTGCCGATTAGTGACAATAACACTATTTTTATTATATGTATACAAAATATCTTTGTCACTTTATATTTCAATTTCATTCTGAGCAAAGTAAATCGAATTTGTATTTTTGTATTTGGATTTTAAGAAATAAATATCTATCTATCTAACAAGTCAAAAGGACAGTCCTTCAGTGTTTGTGGTCTGAATCTGGAAAAAATGTATGTTTTTCGCATGATCAATTGTACGTGGCATGTTCACTATCGGCAAACCATCCGCTTTATTTGTTCTTGAGCCTGATAACAAAACGAAAAATATCGTGTATCACAGAGTGCTTCAATGAAAAGAATCAACCAAAGTCCAAACGTCTTGCTGACACGTCAATAAAATAATTAATTATTTTACCTTTACTAAATTTTTATTTTACCCTAAAAAACTATTTAACTTAATAAATTGTTTGCATTTTCTTTATTACGTTAATAAAATAAAAGTTAATACAACACTTATTGACTGTAAGGCGGTACGAAGTTCGCCGGGTCAGCTAGTGTAGATATTTATACTACATAGTCCTTTTTTTAAAACTTTAACCATTATTCTGTATGTATTATTTTTTTTTTTTATTCTTTAAAAACAATTTGAAAGATTTGCTAACATAATGTAATGTACTATGCCTATGCCATTAATTTTAGTTAAGAACAGTTTATCTGTTCTGAGTATTTAAGCACGCAACTTTATTTTACGATTTAGTCAAGGGAAAATGATGGCCCGTCGAAACTGTATTGTACATAGTTACCCTTCTTATTTTTTTGTATACAATAAACAAAACAATCATAAATCTAATCTTTTTCTACCAAATATAATGGCTATCTTTAAAAGGCAGACAACATGGAAACAAGTGAAACATGAGGCAGACCTATTGGCAACAAGAAAATGACAAGGGCTCGTTTTTTTTTTTTTTTGTGTTTTGTTACACTAATGACGGTAACTTTATCTTTCCAATAAATACATCCACTCATGATGGTCTTTTGTGAGGGATGTACGCTTTGAAAAGTTATTCATTATATAGCTACGACGAACGATACAATGATGGTTAATTCCAACTTAGTTTGGCAATCAATTTGAAAAGCACAGTGCTTGAACATGACAATCTCAAATGATAATATTGCCCTGTTCTTTTTGTAACAAACAAATATAAAAAACAGCGAACAGAAACCCCTTTCGGCGTAAGTAGGTATAAGGTATTATACCTCTATATTAACAAAAAGATTATAAGTACCACAAAACCACATGTTTAAGTCAAAAACAAATAAGTCCCTTTAGTTTTTATAATTGAGACATTTATTTTAGCATTTTGTTTGGACAGGTCCTCCACCTGTGATACAAAATCCAAAAGGTCAACCAAACAGAAGCGGATTAAAGTATTTTTCAAACGTTCAATTGGATAAGGCGTTCGCGTTTGCTTCTCGTGCATTCGCATGCACAACTTATCACAGGAATTGATGAATCGACATTATGTATATTAATGGGCTACACGAAATATGGCCCCAAACATAAAATGAAAAATGGCCCCAAAAATGTATATGGGAAACAACAAAAACAAAAAATAGTTTAAAATTTGTAATTTTTCATTGTTTTGGGGCCTTTTTTCATTTTTAATTTTGGGGTGAAATTTCATTACGAAAAATGGCCCAAACTTTTATTCTTTAACCAAAATACTCTTACAACAAAAATTTTGATAGCATACCGCCTGACAACATAGACGCCTGCCAGGCGACTGAGCATACCCTAAGCGGAGCGGCAGAGTCGCGTGAGAGGGACAGAGTTCCCAAAAAGGGAGTTAAAATCCTTGAACCCGCGAAGCGGGTCGGGCAAAGTTATTTTAAGGGTGTTTTTTGTACGATCGTAATTTTTTTATATTTGCCGCTTTCTTATATTAATTTTGGGGCAATTTTTTTATTTTGTGTTTGGGGCCATTTTTCAATTTTGAAATTGGGGCCAATTTTCATTGGGGCCAAATTTCATGTAGCCATATCAATGTACACATTTTCGAGTAAATATATAGCGCTTGGTATACGAAAAACCATATTAATTATCAGAATGAGAAAAATTGAGAGTAGGTCCTTTTGCAACAGATATTACGCCACATACGTTATTGCGGATGTTTCTAATATTCTTTTCCCAGAAATACCGAGTCCAAACTGGTGTATAATTGCATTTGGATTGGAGGGAAGCGAAACCCAGTTCTTCCATGAATATACGCCAGCGCTTGACTCTAAAGTCTTATGGAATAATTTTAAAGCTGCAGGAGTTTGTAAATCTGATAAATCTTAGCAATGCCAACTTAGTGCCGAAGATATGCGTACATTTCTTGCCCCTCAATCTTCTGATACAATTAAATTCAATGAGCTTAATGTTAGTGATAATTTTGATTCGTTTTCGTTTGAATGTGTTAATTAAGGTGACGTTATTGAAGCAATTCAATCAATTAAATCTAATGCAATTGGCATCAGTGATCATGTTTCGCCTAAGTTTATTGAGCTCATTCTAACAATTATTATGTCGTTTATTGTTCACATTATCAATTTTTGTATTTACAGTTCTGAATTTCCTGTGGAGTGGAAAGCAGCCAAAATAATACCAATTCCTAAAAAAGCAAACCCATGTTTTCCATCCAGGCCCATTAGTGTGTTATCGTATCTCTCGAAGGTCTTTGGGAAAATCATGTACAACCAAATGATTTCCTTAACACACACCAAAAACTTTCTAAATGGCAGTCGGGTTTTAGGAGCAAACACAGTTGTGAATCGGCAGTCATAAGATTAACTTCCGATCTCCTTTTTGTCCGCATCGGACAACCTTGGTGTTTTGGTGCTGTTGGATTTCTCAAAGGCATTCGATTTTATTGATCACTCTATTCTTATTTCTAAACTTCAAAATATGTTTAGATTCTCTTCGGCTTTTATGTAATTATTTGTCAAATAGAGTTCAAATGGTTGAAGTTGAAAGTGGTACCTCTGCAACGTTATTAGTTAACGTGGGAGTACCGCAGGGTTCTGTATTAGGACCACTTCTATTCTCACTTTTCGTCAATGATCTACCTGATGTTGTTGATGATTGCTTAGTTCACATGTATGCAGATGACGTATTAATCTACATCAATCGCCCACTTGGATTAATCGAAGATGCAGCTTTCCGAACTAATGACGATCTAAAGCGTATTCAACTGTGGGCAAGTGAGAATGAACTTAAACTCAACCCTTCTAAGACTGTGGCTTTAATTTGTTCTAGAAATGAAATTCATTCTGCGGATATTCCCGCAATTATTCTCTTATCTAGATAGATAAGGTTACCTAATTAGGCTTTACTTTAAATAGCTCTCTTAGTTGTTGTGATGCAATTTCAGTTACTGTTAGGACAATTTATGCAGGCCTTCGAAGTCTGAGATACTCTGCACAATTGCTCCGGCCTGACACGAAGCTATCAAAACTATTTTAATGCCTTTTTTCTTGTTTAACTGTTTAGTGTATCCATGCTTAGATTCAGAATGTAAGCGGAAGCTAAATGTTCCCTATAATGATTGCTTACGTTTCATTTACAATAAACCTAGATATGTCAGTGTCTCCCATCTTCATACATCAGTTTTAGGAATTCCGTTTAATACGTGTTATAAGTTCAAAAATATTCTTAAATTACATAATATTATCCATGGCAGGTGTGCGGAATACTTAAATGATCCGTTGCAGTTTGCACAATCGCGTCGAGGCATTAAGCTCATTTTACCACGTTTTTCACACACCGTTGCAGAGAGATCTTTCTATTTCTCAGTGATTCTACTTTGGAATATTTTACCAACTGAGTTACATGCAGTGGCCAATAAAACAACATTTAAGATAAAGCTACTCTCTCACCTTTCAAATTGAGTGTACATACCTTCTTTTGTATTTATTATTATCATTATTATTTTTATAATTTTATCTTTTTTTTTTGTTCAATAAAATATAAATTATATTATATAAAGATTGTTAATTTAAATAAGTGACAAGATTTTCTTCTACCTATATATTTTTTGTTTGATTTAATGTTTATACAATTTGTAATGCTCATCTAGGATACTGCTTAAAAGATTTTATCTTTTTGTATCTATTGTTAATATGTTGTTTCTTTAAATAAATAATAAATAAATATACGAACATTTTAAATTGCATAGTAACAAATTTTATCCTCAATGCAAATAAAGCTGATTTCACCATTGAATTTAAAGCAGGACATGATTTCGTTAGGGGAAAAGTTGCGCTTAATTTTATTGGTTCGTCTTTTAAATCGTAACGTCTACTTTTTTCCATTAAAGAATAATTTATTTACTTAAGCTTAATTCAATTAAACGAACATAACTTCAAACTAAACAACAAAGTTCTTTTAACTTACAGACAGACGTCAAACCCTAATATTTTTCTGGATTATTGTTCGTTGTCAAGTACATTTTGATCTTTTATGACTCGAAAAAACAACCACTCAAAAATGTTACGATACATTGACATAATTGTAGAGGGATAAAAAACAAGTATTTCTATATTTGAATGTAAGTAGGTATATTATATATTATATTATATATTATATACAAAAGCGACAATTTAAATAAAAAAGAGGATCCTCGTAATTTTCAATTTTCTCAAAGACTAAGCCAGCAGTTCCTCCATTGGCAAGCATTATTTGATGCAGTTAATTGCCTAGCTCTTTGCCTTGAATATAGCCAATGGAGGTACTTTAGCAATATTATTCATTCCCCAGTAAAAGAAAGTCAATTCTGGATTTCCATCGATGAGGCTATATATTTTGACATTTCGACTTTTTAAAAATAGTGTCTACCCGATTTTGGAAAGCGAAAATAAGGAAACCCCCGAAAAAATAGGGAACTTAACTGAAATTGCCTGACAATAATGAAATGACCACCTAAGCAATAAATTGCAATTGGAATTGCCATTGCCAATGGAGCCACACCGTAAGACATTAATGCATCTTGTTTTCAGGGTTGGATTAGGAACTAATGGGGCCACTAAATGTTTAAATCAATTAAATATTATGCAAAAAAAAGAAAAACATTTCGCATTTTTATGAAATTTGAGTTTGAACTTAATATTTTGGACAGAAAAGATTGTTAGTGTTTCCGTTGTTTTTAACTAATTGTTTAAATATTTTTTTTCATTAACAAGTATTTTTATTTGAAATTGCTCATTTCATTTAAACAGAAGAAGAATGACACATAGAAAAATATACTTTTATCTTCTTCCTCTACAAAAATACATTAAGGGTATTCATACAACGTCGTAAGTTTAAAATTGTGTAAAATGATAAGTTTACACAAAAGTTTGCATGAACGACCTTTTTGTTCATTTGGTAAAATGCTGTGTAATTGAATCAGCTGTTCGTTTATTTGACAGATTTGGTGTGTGACACATAAGACGTGTTTAGATTTCGAAGTTATTTTTCAATAAAAAACCTCTCCCGAACCAACGCGAAATCGAAGCCGAATGTCTCGGAACGATAAAAAATGTAAGATACACGAGGACAATAGTCGTTGGCTCACGGTAGTGGTCGGACAAAAAAGAGCGAATACAAACAAAATCATATACCAAGTGCGCCCATAATTTCGGTTTCTTGATTTGCGTTAACTTTTGCTTTCGCTAGTGAAGAGCGCCCCCGATTGCACCTCATGGAAATGAAACTGACGTTTGTTGAGGCAGGCATGAAAATAAAGAGATACAATGAATTATGGCTCAATTCTGATTTTCATTCTTCATAAATCTGCTTTTCATTAGTTTCTACTTCTGACAGCTACCGACTAATAAAGGATCAGCCAAACCAATGCTAACCATTCATGGACGAAGAAAAAAAAAAAAAAAAAAAAAAACACGTTGTTGATGTAGTTTCGTCTTCGTCAATGAAGGATCGCATTGGTTGGGGAGAACCTTTATAAATCTACCTTAATAGTTCACGAAAAGTAGCTTTCCTAATCATTGAGTAAATGTAGACGTCCGAATTATTCTTTCTTGTTTCGATAGTTACAGAACACGGTCAGAGTATTTTTTAGTTCACTGACATATGTTTATCATATTTCTGAACACGCCTAATTTATAAAAGCCAAAATGACGTTTGGATAATTTTACCGAATCATTTTCCCAAGCAAATTCGTTGCGGAATTTTATCCAATTTGAGTAAATCATTTCCCAAAAAAAATTTGACAGTTCATTTAACAAATGGTAAACATACCAAAATGGTAAAACCAATGCTAATCATTCATGGACGAAGAAAAAAAAAAAAAAAAAAAAAAAAACACGTTGTTGATGTAGTTTCGTCTTCGTCAATGAAGGATCGCATTGGTTGGGGAGAACCTTTATAAATCTACCTTAATAGTTCACGAAAAGTAGCTTTCCTAATCATTGAGTAAATGTAGACGTCCGAATTATTCTTTCTTGTTTCGATAGTTACAGAACACGGTCAGAGTATTTTTTAGTTCACTGACATGTTTATCATATTTCTGAACACGCCTAATTTATAAAAGCCAAAATGACGTTTGGATAATTTTACCGAATCATTTTCCCAAGCAAATTCGTTGCGGAATTTTATCCAATTTGAGTAAATCATTTCCCAAAAAAAATTTGACAGTTCATTTAACAAATGGTAAACATACCAAAATGGTAAACTTATCTAGTGTTTTACATCGTTGCATGAATACCCCTATTATTAATTTGCGCCACCTTTTTACGCTCAAATTACAAATATGTCATTTTGTTTAATAATTAGTTTTAAAATTCAAAATCTTGAAAGAAAACATTAATTAATAAAGTACTTATTGTTGACGTTATTAAGCACTATGAGATTTTAATAATAAAATCTCATACTTTAGGTCATAAACTTAAAAACATATGGCTCAAGGACTTTAAAATAATTATATCAACATACACTCCAATTCAATCTTTTAAATACAGATTTTTGGCAATAAACTTAGCTTACTAAAGAAGTTTTAAATTAATCCGCGTTAAAAATTGTTAGTGTTATGGCTCTTTGAATGGTTTTAGTTACAAAATCAAACTTATTTTTTATTAAATTCTTTTCTCTTAAATACACATTGAAAAACAACCTTTTAGCTCAGAAAATATTTAAAAACAGTTAAGAATAACATAATTAACAGTTAATGACATTTTCTCTGGAATTAAACAATTTTGGCAAAAAAAAGCCTTTAAACCGTAAAGGAAAAGTTTTTTTATAATACAAATTCTATATACTACTCAAATACATCACCCAAGTAGAAGACTTAGCATTATTTAATTGGACTTGTTAAATTATTGATTCAATATAGCTTTTGACGGCCTTTAGTCCATACAAATTGGCGTTTTGTCCCGGCGTTCTCACTTGGACTCTTCAGTTGACAGTGAGGGCCGTTAAAGGCTATATTGAATCAATAATTCAACAAGTCCAATTAAATAATGCTAAGACTTCTACTTGGCTGATGTATGAAGTAGTATATAGAATTTGTATTATAAAAAAACAATCATATGTAACCAATGCCAGGCCACGGCTAACAAAATTTCCAACAATTCTTGATTAGAAATTCTAATTGGGTTGGATATAGTTCACAATTGATTTTCGCTGTAAAATTGATGTAAGCTGGACTGAACTTAATAAAAATTGCGTCTTGACAAGGCCCTCACTGTCAACTGAAGAGTCCAAGTGAGAATGCCGGGACGAAACGCCAATTTTTATGGACTAAAGGCCGTTAAAAGCTATATTGAATCGTAAAGGAAAAGCTTCAAATTCGAGATTAGATTAGAACGATGGTCATAGCAGTCGCTGTAAAGGTCACAAGATTGGACATGGACTAAGTATGTAGCTACCTTCGAAATAAGGAAAACTATGAAAAAACAACAAACCACAGGTGTATGTATATTGCTACAATCCTTCTAGAACGTCAAAGCATGCTCCGAAAAGCCTCAAATTTGTTACCTTATCAGTAAGTTAATATCTTGAAAAGTAAAAGTAAAAGAGCCATCCTAAATACAAATTGTCACGTTTGAACTAAACCTACACGCTCTAGTTTCTTGTCACACCCTGTGTATTTTTCAATCACCCTGTATTTGCAGGATTAAGAAGTTGAGCTAAGATTTCCATGCGGCTTCCAGTCCGGCCTTCCAACTCACCAAATTTCAACTTTATTCAATACATAATTGTTTTTTGCGCTTCACAATTTAAATAAAAGATGATAAAATCAATTTACGCCCTCTACGCAGATTCATTTAACCTGACTATATTAACTTATATTAACATTTATTAACATGGACTGAAAGTACATGATACCGAACGATTACTAATTATTCAAAAAATAAAATAATTGAAACAAAATATAAAATTCAGTTACAACTACAATTTTTTAGATTTTTAAAATAGCTATGTAGATAAGGTTTTTTTCAATATGCATTCGACACGTTAAATGTAATGTATGTACATATATGAACTTAAACGACTTTCAACCGGGCGCCATTTGCCTTTTAGTTGGGACTACGTGGAAATAAACCCCATACATAAAATAATCCCTCCCAGAATTGCTTTTCCTATACATACATATATACTCGTATAAAGATATTTCGTTTTCACTAAATGTTGACATTACCTTTTGTCAATGGCCGTAATCCATTCCATCGCCATCTTTTTGTTTGCTTATAGTATATGCGGTTTGTTTGCCAACTTTTGGCAATAAATGAAATAAAGGTCAGTCTGAGGGTGGCAATGACAACGAAGATGAAGACGACGAAGTAAGGTAGGTATATTTTTCTTTGCTTTAACGTTGAAAATGTATTCCTGGCACGAACTCAAAAGGTTGAAAGTTCTCCTTGTGTTATAGGCTTCTCTCCAAGCAAATTAAGTGGTGAGCCTTCATCAAGGGCCAAAGAAACCTCCAATTAAAGGCGGTTTATGTATTGCTTATTCAAAACGTTAAACAAAAAGTAAAAAAACACACAGCAGGCAGGAAGCCGAGCACCAAGAACAAAATTATTGAGAGCAGTCATTCGAGCTTGCCACTTTTCATTGTCCAGCTTTTGGATTGTTTCCTGGCTTCTCCTCTCTGACACAATATTGATATTCGCTTGAGATAGAATCCTGACGCCTTTCGATATTATACTCGTGCAAGGACTCTCATCCCTATCCTTTAATCTGGTGTTGGTTTTTGTTGTTGGCACTGTGTTATCGGCAACGCAGACAAACTTGTGCTGATACTGTGTTAAACCATGTTGTGGCAGAACTTTGTGTGATGACTACTTTTTCACTTTTGGAGTGGACTACTTAAGGATGTGCCACTTTGTCTCGGAAGATGTCCTTTACCTAGAATAGAGGATACAAAAAGAAAAATATATCGTTATTTTTAATTACAAAACCAGATGACCTGTAAATAAGAGAACAGAGAAGCCGGCAAGTAGAACCAAACCAACCAGTCGAAACACTAACACACACACACACGCATACAGAAACAACAAATATTGCTAGGAGAAAAACCCTAAAAGTGTTAGACTATATATGTGTGTTGGTTAAATTGGGATAATAGCGTTTTTTGTCCTTGGGCCTTGACGCTCACAGTTCGCAAGCGATTAAATCACAGAGATTTGAGACGAGTTTTTGTAAAGGTACTCTTATACTTTTGGTGGAAGAGTACTTGAATAGTGTATGATGGTGCTGTAAGCAAGGACAATTTTTTCGCTTTTGTCTATGCTATCCTCTGAGATTTACACGTTTCACTAGAAAACAACAACACTTAATTAACATATTTTTAAGTGTTTTCTGGAGGGACGGGGGTGTTTGGGTTGATACATGTAACTAGTTCAATTTTTAAGCACCTTTTTGTGTGGATGAGACTCAAAGAAATTATATTTGATTGCGAAGTACATTTAGTTAGAGTGTGGGTGTGGAATTAATTATAGCTTTAATTAAAACGTTCTTTTTATTATGCGGGACATTTACAAAGTGAAACAAACAGGGAGGAAGGAGATCTTCTTGAAACCTATAAAAATAAAATTAAAAGAAAAATAAATTTAGGGATTTAGTTCTTGACAAATGAAAAAAATTTACGACTGGATGGCACTAGCTTGCGCTTTTTCTGCCCGAGCAGAATGGAGTCGCTGTAGCGGCCGCTTGTCGCACTGTCAAAAAAAAACAGTACACAGCGCCACAATGAGAAGCTGTAGCTGCAGCGATCGCTGTCGCCAAAGTTGAATAATTTTCAACTTTCTGCTTTAAGTCGCGCTACTTTTTGACATATCTGTGGGTCTGTTCAAAACACTGTATGTAAACTAGACATTGGGTTCGTTCAGCACATCGAGTTATTTTTTCATGTTTATTATGAACTGAAATTTGAAAAAAAAAATGGTTTCGATAGCAATGATTGTAGAAAAAAAGCATTTGAATAAAGTCTTATTATTAATAATTTGAGTATTTGTTTTTTTTATTTTATATATATGCGCGCACTAAAGGGGTTGTGACTACCCTTAATATGATTGAACATAGTACGAGCTTTTGGAAAATAGGGAAGGATTTAAGAGGAGGAACCGATGCACATTGGTTTTGAAGTTCTGAATATTGAAATGGGAGGGAAAGATAGAGTCGGGTAAAGCAATCCACATTCGCGTGGTGCGGGAAAAGAAAGAATCCCTGCACTTGACAGTACGTCCGAAGTTGGGCTCAATCGTAAGCTGATGGGCATTCCTAGAAGCACGAGTATTACGGTTGAATTGTTTGAGGGGAGGAATGCAACTGGCTATTTCACTAGAGCATTGTTTATGAAAATAACGATAAAATAATGAAACACAAGAAACATTGCGGCGGTGTTCTAGAGCAGCAAATGTATCGGTTATATTTATATCGCCTATCATTTTCATAGCTCTTCTTTGAATTCTATCCAATAGACTAAAATGGGTTATTAGAGCACCTGCCCAAACATGAGAGTTGTACTCGAGTTTTGGACGAATAAAGGCTTTATAGATTACAGCCAGATCAGAAGGGGAGAAAAATTTCTTGCATCACAGAAGAAAACCTAAGCACTTAGCAGCATTTTTGGCGACGTCGAATATGTGATCATTCCACAGAAGGTGGTCTGTGATACACATACCGAGGACTGAAAGCTTTTCGGTCTCTTCAATGCAAGTGCCACTCATGGATAGTGGCATGGGGGTGGGTCTCGTTTAGACGACAGTAGACAGCATTGAGTATTTGAAGCATTAAATTCCACGCGGGTTTTAATTCCCCATTGGACAATGCTGTCAAGATCAGAATTTAATGAGCTGCCGTTCAAGTTCCACATTCGGAGGACATGGATGTGAATCTGAAAACGAATATGAGAAGCTGAGGGTGCTGTCGTCAGCGAAACAGTTTATTGGATTAGACGTTTCAGACAGAAGATCATTTATGAATATAAGGAAGAGAGTCGGCGACAAAACGGAGCCCTGGGCACACCAGCATTTATTTTGTGAATTTCAGACTTGAAATCGTCCAATACGACTTCTATTGAACGGTCCGAAAGGTAATTTCTAATCCAACGAAGAAGAGGTTCATCGAAACCAAATGCACGCAGTTTCGATAAGAGAGCTTGGTGCCAAACTCTATCAAACGCTTTTGAAATATCAAGTGCAATAATCTTACTTTCTCCAAAACGATGTAAAGATTTGTTCCACTGTTCGGTGAGATATACCATCAGATCACCAGTGGACCTATTGCTTCGAAAGCCGTACTGCCGGTCATTAAGAAGCTTTCGTTCCTCAAGATATTTCTTGAGCTGAAAATTAATCAGCGTTTCCATGACCTTGGAAAGAAGGGACGTAAGTGCAATTGGTCGATAGTTTGAGGGTGAAGAAGATACGCCTTTTTTAGGAAGAAGATTGGTCCCATGAAATCGTTTACGCTCTCAAGTACAGGAGGAGTCATAACACTTTCTGGCAGCGTCGAATTAACAGCAAACTGTGCTGCAAGCAAATTGGCTTTATCTATCGAGCTGACAAAAGGTGTAACGTTAAAGACGAGCGTTGGAACCAAAATGCACCAAAAAACACCTAAAATGCAGCTAGACAGTGAAGATGTACGGTAATCGTTGGATAACAATTTTATATTTTTAACGAAAAAATAATTGAAACAAATTAAAATAGCAATTTAAAATATTTTTAATTTAATACAAACATATTGTAAAAATTATAAAAAAAATAATTTTTTCTTTGATCTTATTTTTTCGTAACAAAATATTCATACAAACTTTAAATGCAATATTTGTCGACTAACTTGCCAATTTGTTACACTTTTTCCGACGGGCCGAACCGACAATTTGTTAATATTTAATTTAAAAAAAAACAATCAAAACACGAAATTATCAAACACGACCGGCAAGATTAACTAACGACGAATTATGTATTTTGCTGGTTACCCGAATGTCAAGCAAAGAGGAAAATGGAAAAAAACTATGTTCGAGGTCGAGTGTTATGGAAGTGCAACACAAGGTAGTGTTTACAATGCTACCTTCACAACTATGCTCAGTAAGGGGGTGGGTTCACCAAGTAGCTTTTTTTTATCGTTTATAAAAAAATATAATTAAATGAATAAAAAATAAATATTTTCGTTGATGCTGCCACAGGGGCGTAGTCGCTGAAAATAATAGGGCGCCAGTAATTTTTTTTTGAATAAGGAAATTACAAACCTTTGAAGCGGAAAGCGACGGTGAAAGAATTTTTAATATACAAATAAGACAAAATATGAAATTTAAAGTTTGCAATAAGATTTTAATGAATATTAATTTGCTTGGGAAACCTTTTAAGGAATAAAACCCAAGATCTTTTCAGTACTTTAACAATAGATAGAGGTTAATCGAAATAAAAAAGACCGTTATTACTTTGTCCCGAAAGAACAAAAGAATAATTAAACGGGTCGCGCGTCTCGCAATTTCGAGAAAATTACCGGAACGAAAGCCAAACGAATTTACCGATTTTCAAACTTTTAAAACACCAAGACGAATTAAACTACCTATGAATAACGAAATTTTCTACTTATCTTTTTTTTCCTTTATCTCCAACTATTCCTTCGTTTTTCCTTTTCCCTTCTGTGTTACTCAACGAATTTTTCCTCCTTTTTCTTCTTACAACTTTCTCCTTATTTCCTTTCTCCCAACGATTTTATTATCACCAATAATTGTTCTTTTCCTACACTTTTCCGTTTCTCCTTCAAAATTGATTTCTTTTGATTTTTTTTTTTACTTTGCTGTTTCGTAAAACTTTCTCTCCAAAATTTTCGACTCGATCCTAAGTTCTTCAGACAAGAAGTCGCAAAATTATGACAAAATCAACTTAGCCAATGACGAGATATTCGACAACAACCCAAAGAACATAATAATTTTTATATTTTTATTTAATTATTTAATTATTCAATAATGACATTGTGCCACGCGTGTTAGGGCCCAGTTAAAGCTATCATTGGAAACCATAATTGAAAATATTAATTGTCAATTTTGAGAGATTTTGAAGTAAAAATATATGATTATTTTGATGCCAAAGTAAAGCTTATTGACTTAATATTTATTTCTAGGTAAAACAAAATTCAATTTTGCACAACTTTTCGCATAAAATGACTTTTAATTTTTCAATGATGAACTACCTTACCAATGATCATTGAAAAAATTAAATGTTACGTTATGGGTCAAAATGATTTTTTTTTGGAGGAGAAATAATTTTGAAGTCGTAGTCTATATTTCTGCATTAAAATATTTAATGATTAAATCTTCTAAGGGTCTCAAAATAAATTGCTTACTTTTTTAATGATGGTTTTCAATGATAGCTATAACTGGCCCCTTAATCCACCATAATTGCCATTCTTCGAAGCCCGTAGAGGTTGTGAAGGCAGTTGAGAAGCAGGTGGACTCGTTCAGACTTGTATTTATATAATTTCATATTCTTTCTGTCACAACTTTTAAAGGGAGGCGGGACCAAGAAATTTAAACATTTCTAAAATAGGCAACAACTTTCAAATATGATTGAATGCTATGATTATGATGGATTAAAAAATCTCCTAAAAACCCGATTATGTTGGGAATTAATTTGTCGCTCGGGAAATATGCGTTCTTGGGGCTTTCGGGTCACATTATTTGTAACAAAATAATCTGTTACCGATTTGTCAAGCCATACGTTGGATTTGCATGAATGTTTATCTGCAAGTTTGAAAAAAAGTAGAGCGGGACAGAAGTATGTCCAAAAACTGAGCGTTTGAAAGATAAACATCATGAAGATGAACATTTTCGTCATCAACTCTGCACTACGGAGAACAAAGTTTTAAGAAGATAATGTTAAGGCGGTAGCAGAAATTTCTAGATTCCACTTCATGGACTTGGAGGGCAAAATTGTGGAACGCAAGGAAAATGTGGATTCCCGAGGAAAAATCCGTTATTCCTTATAGATTTTTTGTTCATTTCATCACACGTGACGTGTTGTGTCCGTTCGTGACACGACCACAAACAATTGTTAATAAAAAAACTACATGTTTTATTTAATTTTCAATTTTGTCATGATGTTGCTTAGCTATAGGCCTAGAATCACTCTTCAGACACTACTACGCCAAGTCTTATAAATTATCGCTAAAAAATGTAATTTTCACATAACACATGCACATGACTACTCGGTAGATTTTGCCCTTCTGTATGTGACATCTCTTTGTTTTTGATTTATGTCATAACCAATAACTTAAAATAGAAGTAATTTCAATATTTTAATATTTAAATTTCGTCATCTTCTAATAATAAAGTAAATATAGTTAAATTTTGAATGAGCGTCGAAGCATAATGATTTTTTCAACAGTTCCAATAAATAAGAATTACTTTAGATGTAGGAATATAAAAACATCTTCATAATAAGATCAAAATCTGAGTACGATTTATCCGTACGTAACCGTGGAATGCACCATTATGGCACTTCCTATAATCTGCTTGTATGAAGATCTTCTGCATTTTTGTCTTCTCTCTCTATCCAACAAAAGTAAATTTTATATTTTGTACCCCCTTTTTTTGCAAAAGTCAGACGAAGATAAATGTAAATTTGTGAATCCACCAATAGAATGTCAAATTAAATGGAAGAATTTTTGCAAAGATAATGTATTGGAAAACCTTTAAGAAATCTGATTTTTTTAGATTAAATTTTTTGCTCGGGGAAAATTTGATTTTAAGGCTTTTTGGGACGTTTGGATCGAAATATTTTGTGTATGCAAAATTTAGTTTATTACCTATCTGTCAAGGTATGAACTGTCAAATTCCATTTAAGGATACTACCATGATAATGGATTATAAAACCTCTAAACACCTGATTATTTTAGAATTGTTGTATATATTATACATATATGGACTGACAGTGAAACAAACTGCCCAACACAACACACGACACATGAGTTGTTTCAACTTAAAAGCCTCTCAACTGGCTTCCAAACTGGCTTCGAAAAAGGCAAGCCAGTAGACGAGCAAGTCAAGTTTGTGTGTGACTGCCACTGAATATGGCCACAGGATCAGAAAACAATTAATCGATTTTCAAATCCACTTCACTCACGGAAGGATCGAATTTTCATTATACATGAAATGAGATTTCGAATTCGAATTGTGTTAAAATGGTGTTGAGGTTACATAAGAAGGATTTTGGTCAAATCATCAAATAAAATTGAATACACACTCATAAAATAAGTCCATATAAACAAATTTGCAAAAATAAATTCATTATAAATAACATGATTCGACTCTATTCCTTAAGTAGGATTGATTTCGTTGAGTGATACCTAATAAGATTCGATCATTAACATTTAACGAAAATATACAAAAATTCGAATCAACTTCGAGGTCCATGTCAAAGTGAACGTAGTAAATAACATACATACGTATAATACCTGTGGATGTAGATAATCTATTGTTTTAAAAACATTAAAGTTTACATACATTGTCTCCTTATTTTTAAAGATTTTAAATTTATACTAAAAAGTTTAAACTCTCATTATTTTTTTTTGTATTCAAAATCATTTCGGGAGGGACATCAACCACCAAGCACCCCCTCACTACGCGCCTGTTTACACGAAACCAATACATGCCCTATAGAGCAATTGAAAACTTTCTCAAGAATGACTTAAGTTTGAGAAGTTAGAAGGTGGGGAATCTATGCATTAGGTATCTATGTTTTTTTGTTTTAAGTTGAAGAAATGTCCATCAGTCTACACTACAAAAACTCCTTATGAAGTAAGAGATTTAAAGTGTCTGGCTCACGTTAGGCTCCACTGTATAGATATCTGGCAAGTGTCAAATAAAGTAAATGACACCATCCGCAAAAATATATCAAAACATATCAAAAATTCAGCTTTGATAAAATAACGCAATGTTGCAACTTTAACACTCGCTACCTCCTAATTGCCCCCGGATTAAAGATTCTTAGTATCCATTTGTTCTTAGCTACCATAGAAAATGTTCGCAGAAAAAATATTAGCTTTGATAAAATTACGTATGTCTGATGCCCCTGGGCTCTTAGTCTATTATAAGCCCAAGCTACTACTTCGATCTTTCAACAACTTGGAACAAAAATTTCCTACCTTTTTGCAAAACTATTTAAAATCTATTAAGTTGTCTTATGTAATAATGTCGTATACTATAAAATATATATTAATTTGAAATAAACGTATGTAAAATTCATGCGTGATGGCGGTTAATTTAACGCATATTTAAGCCAAAGGCAAGAATTTAATGAACAAATTAACTGATAAGCAAATATTATCCACGTGTTTAGCCCACTTTGTGATCTCATCCCAAAGCCAGCAATTTCGTTACATTATATTTGTTTGACTACGCAATATATGCCACATGCATCCTTAACATGTTCACAACGTGCCGTTTCTGCGAGCAACCCAACCGCCAAAATGTCGGTCACAAGGCAATATAAATATTTCGGTAATGTTATTTAATATTTTTTGAACTTCAGCCTTTTGATAGAGGTTATTATTATTATTATATCATGCGTTCTAATATTCTTGGATAATATTCCATGAAGTAGAAAAATTATCCCTACCTACATGTTAACCTTACAACGAGAATTGGCATCTTTTTTTCTCTAACCTTTGATATTTTCTTACTCTATTTAGTAATTTTTGTTGAATCACAACCACATAAAAGTAATTAATAAATGAACACCTTGGAAACATCAAATAACTTGAATTGGTATTATGTTCTTCGGAATGAAATCAGAATATTCCATTTGTACAATTAATTTGTAAGAAGATAGCTATCTTGTATGTCAAGTAAATAAATTAATAAATAAGCAGAGCGTTTACTGTCGACAGCATACCTTATAGACTAAGAGCCCAGGGCCGCCAGACATACTTTATCTTAGCAAAGCTATGATTTTTTTTGCGGACAGATACTATCGTAGCTACACAGATTTTAAGTACCTGGCTCACGTTAGGCCCCACTGTAGATGTCTGGCAAGTGTCAAATAAAGTAAATGACACCATCCCCTAAGACATATCAAAAATTCAGCTTTGATAAAATAACTCAGAAACAAATCTTATCTTTGCTAAAATAACTTATGTCTGGCAGCCGTGGGCTCTAACTCTTTTAGAATGTAGGTATGTCTGATAACAACCAATCTGCTTTCCGCAAACAACTCCAGTTTTTGAGATAGTCTAGTTATTAAATGGAAGAAAACAGATTTTCTTTATTTTTAGGATTATTATGCACCGATTCCTCAAACTAATAATCTTCATCTTTAAGGTCCAGTTTTAATCTTTTAATTTTCGAGTTTAAAAACATAACATCAAAGAACTAATAGTTTTTAATTAACAAAAAATAAATGACGGATTTTTTTCGTTTCTAGACTCGAAAAATTCGATGTAATTGAAAACAACTTAAAAATCAATCGATTTTTATGATATTCTTAGATTTCTTTCGAGTTAAAAAGCATTTTATGACATTTTAACGAAAAGTAACTTGTACATCGAATCAAATGTTTCTATTTTTTTTTTTTAAATAAATGATTTTGTTTACAATAAATGGCCGAATAGTAAGAAAATATCGTTTTAAAATTTATTACTTGTTGGTATATCCTGTACAACCTCGGTTCCCAGGGTTCCGCGACTTTTACGAAGTACAAAGAATAACAACGCAAAAATATTTTATTAATTAACATTTTTTTTTAAGTAACAAGGCATTTTCAAATTAAAATATAAAAAACTTTTGCTTAGATTTTTTGCACAAGTATCACAAATTTTAGACAAATCAGGTGACCATCAAATTCACCCTGCAGTTTTTGGTGGCTTCCAACTAACAATTTAACTTCTGTAAGGGTCTATCGAAGTTATTTCGTAATCAGCAAATTGGACTCTATAAGGCCTTAGAGAAACACATTTTCACAACTCATCAACTTTGGAGTATTCGATTCCATAATCTGAAGTCCCTCTGAGATACTTAAAGACTCTTTTGACGCCTGTAATGTGTGAAGCAGATGGTTTGTTTAGAAATTGGCTGAGAGCATTCACCGCATATGCAATATCTGGTCGAGTTGCAACAGCAAGGTACATCAAACTTCCTATGGCTTCTCGAAATGGAAATTTTGAAATCTTTTCTTCTTTTGTAGCTTCAAACTTGATGTTCGGATCAGCAGGAGTACTCGATGGTGATAAAAAAACCATGTTAAAATTCTGAAGGACTCGTTCGCAGCATTGCTTCTGGTTGATGATGAGTTTCAATTCCGTAGAGATGATATGAAGTCCGAGAAAATATGAAGCTTCAAACTCTTTGACTTTGTTATCTATTTTTAGATGTTGCATCAGACTATCAAGGATGTTTTTGCCCGTCATCAACATAAAGCGCAAGAATCAAAATGTCTGTAGTATTTATTAAATAAACACATGGGTCTGCTTGGCATTGCTGAAGATTAAACTTGTTGAGAGTTTGTTTAAATTAAGCATTCCAAACTCTCGGAGCCTGTTTAAGACCGTACAATCTTTTTTTTTAACTTCCAGATTTTATTGTGATGTTCTTTATCTGGGGGTGGAGTCACATAAATTTGGTCTTGCAATTCGCCATACAAGAAAGCAGTTTGTATATCAATTTGGCGCATGTAAAGATTCTTGTGAGCTGCCATAGAGAATAAAACTCGTAAGGAATCAAATCTTACCACTGGGGCGAATGTTTGCCCAAAATCGATTCTTGGTTTCTGGGAGCATCCTTGTACAACTAGTCTTGCCTTGTAGCGACTTGGCAAACCTCCTGCATCTATCTTCCTTTGAGAATCCATTTGCTTTGATTCGGTCTCATCCACGTCTGACGTTCATATGTGTCGGATTCTCGAAGTGATTCTTACTCTTCAGACATAGCCCTTTGCCATTGAGATTTTTCGTTACCTGATATAGAATCTTCATAAGTTGGACTTCCTTCAGCTGCAGCTAGAGCAAACAACGTTCGTCTAAAATGTAATCATTCTTCTCAGTTGTGATGGCAAAATCGTCAGGGATAGCTTCTTGAGGATCATCCATGGCAAATGTGACATTATCATTACACTGCTTCGCTTGGTCTTCGCTATGTGGATTCTGTTGAGGGTATTCCAGAGATTCATCTTCAAAAAAACACTTAATGGTAGCACGCACAAAATATTATTTGATGATTCATTTAAATTTGTATTTGAAGATTGGAAATATAATTTGTCTTCGTTGAATCGGACGTCTCTCGTTATAACAATTTTAGATCCATTGTAAAATCTGTAGCCTTTGGTTTCGTGATTGTAGCCAACGAAATCAGCATGCTTACTCTTTGGATCCAAACCTTTACGGTGTTCTTTCGGAATGTGATAGTATGCACTGGTGGTACATTGTTCCACAACTCAAAAGGCGATTTCCAATTGTTTGCTCGAACAGGGCAAATATTTCGAAGTTGCACCGCTGTGTTGACAGCCTCAGCCCAAAGCAATTAAGGACACCGCAATCGTAAAGCATTGAGAGAGCAGTCTCTTTTATTGTACGGTTTTGCCTTTCAATGAAGCCATTTTGTTTCGGTGTATATGGTGTTGTAGTCTCATGATGAACAGAATGCTTTGCCAAAATATCTTTGAAGACCCTGCACACAAATTCAGAACCATTGTCTGTTCTAACCGCTTTCACAGTAATGGAGCTGGCACGTGCTTTGGTTAGAAACTCGTCAAACTTGGCTGCAGGTTCAGACTTTTCTTGCAAGAAATCTTTGATGAGCAAAAAAATATTTGGAACCTCCTAAAGAAGGAATCGGTCCACAGAGATCGGCATGAACCAAATGGCCAGGTTCCAATTTTCTTGATTTTGCATCTTTCACGAAACTCTGTCGATGGGATTTTCCCAAAGCACATCCCTTGCAGAAGAATTTCTCAGATTCACCCATAGGAAGTTGTTTGTTTAGGTCTGATTGTAAGATTGTATCGAAGCTCAGATGTCCAAGACGTTTGTGCCATCTTTCAATGCTGGGACTGACTAAAACATTTGCAATATCTGGTTGAACAACGCTCAGACTTAGCTCATACAACCGAGAAGTTTCACAACGTTGACCAAGCAACAGAGTATGGCCGTTTCTTTTAACTTCTGCACGACCACTCTTGAAACTAGTCGTAGCACCATGCATGTCAGCTGAGCTAACGCTGAATAAATTGAATCCAATGCCGGGAACAAATAGCACATCTGTAAGTGTGTGGAACTGCACATTACCTGAGACTGTGAAGTGTGCCATTATTGTACCTTGATTGTTGTCTTTCTGTTGTGCCAGACGAGAACGGCATTCTTTCCACCAATGTCCACGCTTCTTGCAAAAACCACAGGTTAAATTCTTATTCTTATCTGCTACAGACATCTTTTTCTTGTTGTAATGAATCAAAGCCTGGTGGTCTGTAGGTAAATCATCTGGTTTTTCAAAAAGAAACATTTCCCCTTTCATCAGACGCTGGGTTAAATTGTGCAGAGTTTTTTCCCGATTGAGCCACGGAATCCCATGCTGATCTGAAATGCTTGAATTGTGACGGAAGACTGCAGATGATTGTTGTAATTATGGCTGATTCTGCCATCGGAGCACCCAGTTCCTCGAGCTGTTTGGCCATTTGTTCTATGGCTGATATGTGGCTGGCCATGTTGTCGTCTTCCGGCTTTCGATATTCATAGAACTTTTGCTGTAATGCACTCAGTGAAACTCCAGATCTCTGTTCATAGATTGATGAAAGTTTTGTCCACATCTTGGCTGCAGAGTCACTTGTCACCAAAAACTTCAAAAAAAATTTTCGGAAAAAAAAACCTACGTTTTGTTGTTGTCACATTTTTTATTTTTTTTTTTGCATCACAGTAGAGTCGACGAACACTACCTACTTCGATTTAAAATGAGAAAATGAATACAAAACGGGATTTAATGTATTGTTTGGACCATAAATGTAGGAGATATTAAAGGTGCGCCATCTCACCCGCTTTTACCCTACCTACTTGAGATGCTACTGTTACACATTATCAACACTGATAATGCAGTTAACCGAAAGTCTGATTGCGAAAACTTAAGTAGTGCATACAGTCAGATTATAAGGAGACCGAAAAACTCTGCTTAATCAAAGTAGATCTGATTGTGTGTCACCCTCAGGTGACGACATCGTTCTTCTTCTTCTTTATTTAAAGTCTCTTCGGTTTTTTGTTTGGAAAAAGTAAATTAATAAAGAATTTTACTTGTAAATTTTACTTAACGTACATTTTAAATTTTGTTTTTTTCAGTTTATAAATTGTATAAATTATTATGTGTTCTTGTGATATCTAACATATTGAAAAATACCCTAATAAGTTTTGTAAGTTAATTTGTTTGACGTTTCACTGTTAAGCATAGTACGCAGCTGAAGCGAAACGAAAATGTTCATACAAAAAGTGACACAACGAAATCGTAAACGAAAAATTTTGTTCTCGTTTTGCTCAGCAGTACGCAGTTCGATAGTGAAATTAGAAATCGTAGTAGATTAATATAGTCAAGTCTCCACTTTTTTTCGCACAGAATTTATTGTCCGAAACATTATTTCTGGTGAAAAAGTGACAGTTTTTGTTTTTTTTTAGAAATAAAATGGACGAAAATTTAATTAGTTTCATTAAATTTTTTAAACAAGAAATAAGTTTATAATAACCCAAGAAGCAAATTTAGCTATTCAAATGCTCTAACAGCACTTCCAGAGCAAGTCTTAAAGCTCGTTACTTCGAGAATTAGCTCTAGTTGCGCATTTAGAGTAATTTTAGAGCTCTCATACAGGGAATTCTTTGACATTTAGAGCAAATTTCTGTTCGTAATCAGCTCGTTTTCAGGGACTTAGTAGATTTTAAGCTCTTTAATTATGCATTTTGTATTCACTAAGGAGCACCTTTGACAGCTTTTTGTTGGTATAAGTGTGCATTATACAATTGAAGAATAGTATATAATAGTTGCAGAACATATTTTATATTTGGGTGAAGGATTATTTTATTTGAAGTATTTATAAGTATTGTAAAACTTCATTAAGTGCGTAATGTCAACAAGATAAGTTATTTTTTATATTCGAACAGAATAAGGGAATTATTATATTTTTCGGTAAAATAATTGTGAAATTTAAGTGCGCGCTTTGTTTTATCACAAATGTATTGAAGGTACTTCGCGAAATTACAACGCGCTTCCGGAATTATAAATATTACGCTGAGATTTTGAAAAATTTTAATCTGAACAAAACAAAAAAATCTTGAGAACTATTGTCAATTATTAATAAAATATTTTGTTTAAAATTAAAAAATGTGTTGTGTTTTTTAATCGAAAAAGGAGACCTTTTCTTTTTCAAAATTGAGAACAAAATTGGTTTTTCGAATCATTTTTCTTTTCATCGCCATATTGTTATCAGAGAAAAAGTTTCTTTTCCATAGAGCTGTAATAGCGCTTCAGAGCTGTAATAGCATTATTTCAGAGCTAGTAGCCAGAAGGTGACAGATTTGATTTCAGTGCTTTGTATAAAAAAGGGTGTTTTAGAAAATAAAAAAAAGTGAATATTCTGCACAGCAAATACCTAGTATACTTTTATTTAAAGAGTAGGTGTCCCTGAGATTCACTTTGAACTTAACGAACCAGTTTTTTTTTTTGATTCAGCTTTAGTTAAATTTCGATAAGTTTTAAAGCTTTCTTAGGGAATAGAAAAAATTAATAAATAATTGTAATTAATAAAACTTCCTTCTCTAAAACCCTTTTATAGGGAAATTAATTTAAGCCGTGTTTTTTTAGTTGCTAGTCACTCTCTCAAAAAACACGGCTTTATTTATTTTCGACTCATGGTTATTTTTTTTTTGTTTTTTGTTGAATTAATTTTGTTGAATTTATATAAGTTTGTAACACCCTACAAAATCAGTGGTGGTATACAATAGCTCTGTAAATGTTTTTTTTTTTGACACTTTACAATGCGCATGAGTAATGTTTTTATTATGTACCATTTGTGTGAAAGTATTAGTATTCAGCTCTATACGCACTTTTTGTGTAGTTCTATTAGAGCTTTGTTTCGACGTTTTGGTAGGCGCATGCGTTAATATTTTGTCCATGTGTTATTGAAAGATCTACAATAACTCGTTGAGCGCTGATATTTAGACAATGCTCTATTTTTAATGTTATAAACTCCAGTAAGGAGCATATTTTTGAATCTTGAGACGTTATTAGTTGTTAGAGCTGAAACCATTCCAGAACTTTTGTTATAGAGCACAATTTTTAAAAGAAATAAAGAGAGCTGTATTATAAACTCTTACAGAGCTATTGCCTTAGATTACACTATATTAGAGCTGTAGAAGAGGAGTTTTGCTTCAACTAGCTCCAACAATGTTACTTGGGAAGCCACACCATTCTTTACAACTATTAACAGAACACAAACAGAAATTGAAAAATATTTTTTGTATGAATAATTTAAAATATCTTTCAATATTTATTTTTTTTTTTTTTTTTTTTTATTTTGTACACATTTCTGATAGAACTCGCAATAAATTTTTTCGTAGCCTTTTCGTTTATGTTTTCGCTCTTGATGTGGTGAGTACAAACATTTTTCGTTTCGCTTCGGCTGCGTACTAGGCTTACTGGTGAACTAATTAAAATAAATTATTGTTTATTTTTATATTTGAATAATAAAATAAGGCCTGATGAAGGACGTATACACGTTGGAAACGTTGCACTAAACAAACATCTTTTATTGACCTACAGCCCGCTTTAACAATTAACTAAATTATAGAAATAAAGGTCACGAAAATACTTAAGAACTTCATCGTGCATAATGCACGATGTAACTTGTGAGTTTTTTTCCCAACTTAATTTGACATTTCTTTGTTTCAGTATTTGACAAATTCAACCATGGTGAGGTACACAATTAAGCAGCGCGTTAATGGCCAAATCACAATCACGCGTTAGGTCGCTCTGACTTTGACAGGCTTTTTACCGACTTTACGATATCATGTGTCATTAAGCGCGACCCTAAAATTAGCAAAACAGAATGTCGCGTCAGGCTTCGGGCTTTGACAAGATAGGAATTTGATAGAATAAAATATCTGTTTCTTTAAATTAATTTCTCATAATTTCCTTACGGAAATCTGTTTTTATTTTATTTTTTGGTGTGTAAAAATTTTAATGTTTGTCGATGAATGCATGATAAGAAAAGAGTGAGTGACTGAGTCGCTCGAAATTGCTTTACCGAGCATTTAGTTCAGAACAGTAAGTTATATTAGGACGACTCATAGGTACATTTATCTATTTAAAAAAAAACCTTTGGAGAGACATATTATGGGTTTATAAAAAATTTAATCTTATAGGTATAGAAGGCATTATGAGCGAGTGCGAGTAGATGACAGGGTAGTAACGTACCTACAAACTAGAGGGCATATCATTAAGTTAAGAGATTTTTCATCATTATACCTACACATACTAGTAAAAGTAGAAACAATACAAATTAATTAAGGCTGAATTTATTCACTATTGATCAACTTGCTGAAATCTCCAAAGTTGGCCAACTTACAATTTGACTTCAAATCCGTAGTTGAACTGAAAGTTGAAAAATGCTTTTATTCACTATTTCGAATCTGAACTCCAGAGTTGAAATTCAAAAGTTCACCAACCTGCAGTTTCTTAAATATCCTTGGCATATTTGTGACATATGAGTGACATGACGCACAAGACGTCATTTTCAACTTTTGTTTTACATTAGAATAATTTTGTATTTTGAATAATTTTTCCGAATAATTGCAATGGATTTTTCATTCCATGTGAAGTGCGGAATCAAAAGAATACCAAGCAAAATTTAAAGCTTTTATTTTTAAAGCAAATATATATCTAACAATAAGAGGTCAGTTTTCACACACTATAATTTATTCTTACTACTTCGTTTTCCTAAAATGAAATTATGAAGGAAGAAACACAAAATTTCACAGAGATGAATAATGCAGGGTCCAACGGAAAAAGTCAAACAAAGATCAACAACTCCATGAAACGTAAGACCTGTAGTTATTGTTAAATGGAATCATGAATGGATCCAAGTTCATGAGTATGTTCTTACACTTGTCCGGCGAAATCGTCGCCCACTACTTAAACATCACAAGACCAGCAAATCATTCTGTATATAACATGGAACAAAATGCTGAAGTGACCTGTTTATTGAAATTGTACACCTGTTCTAATTTTTGGTCGGGGAAAGGCACCATTTTTATAAACAAATTGCAATTATAAAAAAAAAACTCATGCGGTCCGCCATCTTAGTACTAACTCACCCGACAATGCTTGATTTCGGTGATCGGTCGAGAACTGAATAGCTTGAATAATAGACAAATCAAAAAAATCAAAACTTGAACGTCAATGTGAGTAAAATGTGAAGTGAATAGAAACTATTTCTCAAGTTGACTATTAAAATCCCAAAGTTATATTCAACTTTGAGTGAATAAATTAGTCCCAAAAGTCTGTATACAATCTCGCAACTTTGTAGATGTTGCAGAATCTGTGCATTCTCTCGTCTGCATTTGCACGACGACTTTAAAGTCATGCATTTTTTTGAAATTAAATGAGTGCGAACAAGAACAAAATGTAAACTCACCTTCGCAATAATCTAACAAATTTCGATATCATGGCTCAAAAGTCGTCGTGCAAAAGCAGACGCAGAAAATGGACTGGAAAGTTCTTATCATAAACAGAACTTCCTTTTTTCTAGGGATGGGAAAAACCGTCCGGTTGAAACCGAAACCGGTTCTTTTGTTTCGGTTAACCGGATTTTTTCGGTGATTTTTCTTATCTCAGTTTAAACCGCTGTTGTTTCTAAAACCCAACAACCGGGTGAACGGTTTTTTTTAATGAATTGTGGAATTATGATTGGGCTTTTTTGGTTAATTTTGTTTAACTATGCAAATGAAAACACGTACATAAATTTTATCACTAGGTTCCGCTGGAGTTTCTCAGCATCTTTTACTAATTTTTTTCTTTACTTCATGACAGATGACTGACAGATTGGCAATTTTCTCTCAGTATACTGGCAAGAGAATGAGCAAATTCATTCTATTGTCAGTTTAATGACATAAACACTGCCAATTTGCCGTAAATGGAGCATTAGACACTTATTCACATTCAGAGCTAGCATGAACAATTCTTTGTTGTCTCACATAATCTACTGTCATGGACCTATTATATATGGAATACTACTAGGTATACTACATCAATGTAATCTGCCCTTGTGTTTGTGTACTGGGTATTATATTTTTTTCTCCATTTCCAACCGATAGCGTAGTGTAGGGCCAGAAATATAGGAAGGTGAAATCGTTAAGTTGTTCTATTTAGACACTTTCATTCACATTCACAGCTCGCACGGGTGCACAATTAAAAAAAAAAAAAAAAAAAACGAAAACCGGTTATTTAAAAAACCGATTTTTCTGTCCGGTTAAAACCGGCAGGTTAAACGGAAGGGGAAAAAAACGAAAACCGGTTATTTTGAAAAAACCGCCATCCCTACTTTTTTCCTTGTCTATCATCGTATAGTGCATACCTACTAATAAACTATTTTATCAAAATATCATTTCATTAAAATGAAAAACTTACTTTATTTATGTATACATACATTATATTGTGCGTTTAGTCACTTTGTATTGCAAGTTAATAAAATAGTGTCCTTTAATTTCTATTAAGAAAACCTACATTGAAAAATAAAAATACTCTGGTATCAGATGTACGCAAACCGGAGTGAAATCACTCTCTGGAATACATACTTAATCGAACACGTCCAAAGAAAATACTGAAAAAACAGCTGTGAAGAATCAAACATTTTTTTTTTCTTTTGAAATGAAACAAAATATAGAATTGATTTCACAGGAAATTGATTTATTTTATTGCTTTTGGTAATGTAAGGAATGTTATTTTGATTCAATCAATACAACTATTGATATGTACATATGTGCTGGAATAATCAAAATGAAAATACATAATTATGTATGCAATTTAGTTTGCAGAATCTTCATACGAAGTAGGTACTGGATGTTGAACCACAATAAAAAAAAACTCATGTTAACTAGATAATTTCACTGCTGCTGTTGTTGCATTTATTAATCGAGTCACTCAGATAAAAAAAATATTTAGTTTTTTATTGATACAAATTATTGAAAGTTTTTTTTTTTAAATAAGAAATGTTTAATTAAATAAAAACTTTTGCACCCAAATAAAATCCAACCACAACAAAAATAAAATGAGAATCGTGAACTGTCAAAGCGAAGCCAGAATAGAAAATAGATCTATTCGGGCGTTGGAGCTCGCGCTTACGATATTTACGATCTGTAGCGGCGCAACGCCTGAGGTAACATTTTGGTTTGTTTCATACAAATTCATTGTTTCTATTCAATATATCAAAGTCGGAGTTGTGATTTGGCTATAAGATTGTTGAACCATTTTACCAAAATGGGCGGCGATCGAATCAAAATGCATTTCGTGCACTTCATGATTTGTTTGGTTAGCATAATCGAGCAAATGTGTCCACAATCGATAGAATTGTGCGCAAATTTCAGCAAACCGCGTCTGTAGGAAATGTGAAAACACCTGTGCATGCTCGCCCAGTTCGTTCTGTGGAAAACAATGCTGTTGTTAGTGTGGCAGAAGTGCCGTCACCGAACATCACTCATGCGAATTTTGAATAAAGATTTGAATTTACACGCTTACAAGGTTCAATTGACTCAAGAGCTGAATCCTACTGACCATTTCGAGCATCGTCAATACGCCGAATGATAAGTTGAACAGACAGATGTGAATGGTGACTTCACAAAGAAAATCATCTTCATAGACGAGGCAGACACGAGAGGCAGAATTCCCACATTTGGGCAAATGAGAATCCACGAGTGATTGTTGAAAAGCCGATGCATCCACAAAGAGTGACTGTTAGGTGCGGTTTATGGGCTGACGGCTGGCGGCGGCGTCATCTTCGAAAATGAGGTCGGCCAAGCAGTTACCGTGAATGGTGTTCGCTATCGCGAGATGATAACGGACCTCGGATATGGACGTGGACGATATGTGCTTCTAACAGGATGGTGTCACTATTGCCACACAGCCAACGAATCAATGGCTCTTTTGCGCGAGGAATTCATTGGCCGTGTTATCTCACTTCGGCGTCGGTCGTAGCGATGTTAATTGGCCGCCACGATCATGTGATTTAACACCGTTGGACTTCTTTCTTCGGGGATATTTAAAAAAAAAAAAGTGTACGCCAACAAACCAAGAACAATTATTCAAGAGCTAAAGGATGAGATAATTCGGCTCATTATCGACATTGAACCTCAATTATTTTTCAGAGTCATTGAAAATATGGACCGTCTGATAGAGATATTGCACCGAAGTCATGGCAAGCATTTGGCCGATATTTTGTTTCACACATAATTTCCATAGATCCTTTTATCATAATACAAAATGGGCACGACTGGACCGCACAAACTTGCTCTCGTAGCTAACAACTTGAACGTAGCTTAAAATTTACAATGTGCATATACATATAGGGGCGTATTCATAGTCATTTTAGACCTGGGTCTAAGTTAAACACAGCTTTGGTTGAAGTTTTAGACGTTGATTCTTTTATTTTAAGTTTATCATTTCAAAATATTTGAAGCTTTTTGTGTAGTTTACCAAGTTAGTTATCTTAAAAAAATATAAAACCAACATTTTGTAATTAAAATCGGTCTGTATTCATTGAGCCAAAATTGTCTTAAACTGTAGTTTAGTTCATCCTGGGTCTATCTGCGACTATGAATAGGCCCCATAGTGTTTCGTACGTGCTATAATTTCATTAAAAAAAAAAAGTTTAGAAAAACAATTTAAAATATAAATTATTACTATAAATTAGTATATTTTTTTTAATAGCTAAGACAGAAAGAGTTTCAAAAAAAGTATGCTATCTGATTTGTTTAATAAATATGAGTTTATGAAAACAAAATTCAATAATCGTTAGAGCGGTTTTTTTTTAAGTTAATTTTTTATATATAAAAAATCTTGAAAAATTAAATTTGGTATGCCAACTTTTAGTATTTAATAAAACACAATAATTCACAAAATAAAAAAAAAAATCATCATCCCGTTTTCAAGATATTGAATTTTCAAAAAAAAAATTCAATATTTTTTTAAAAAACCAAAAACTATTTTTTTGAAAATTTGTATACGCATTATTGTTAAAATTGTAAGCGGCCTTTTGCATACAAATTTTGGTTGAAATCAGTATAGTAGTTAACGAGAAATTTGAAAACAAAAAAATCAGTTGTATCACAGGTACCGTTAATAACCGTTATAATTTTTTTTTTTTTTTCTACCAAAGTATTTATTTTAGTAATTTAAGTACCTCGTAATTTTTTTTTTTCAAAATCGTTTGAGTCATTTTTGAAATAAATCAATTTTTGTATATTGGATGTATGGCTATAAAAAAAAAAAAAAAAAAAAAAAAAAAAAATCGGGTGGCACAACGACTCATGAAGAAGCAGGGCCTAGTGACTAACAACTCGCAATCATTCCTGTGTGCGCCTATCGACAGGAATGGTAGGGATCTACAATTTTATGCCGAATCCGAACTGCTAGACGAAGAGCACTTATTCGTGACAAGTGATACTCTTGGAGGATTTGTCAATTCCTCGCAAGAGTCAGTAGCCCTGAAAAAAAACTTTTTAGTTTTTAGGTGGACGAGGCTGGGAAGCGAACCCAGACCTCCAGCGTAACAGTTGAACGCAATAACCATTACGCTACGTGCATCTGCTTGTATGACAGGTACCTTTATTTTTTGAGTTAAAAAAAATTTCAATTCTAGGGAATCACATAAGAAGCTTAAGTCCAAAGTTTGAAGAAAATCGCTTCCGCCGTTTAGGCTGCAGGTCGAGGTTCATACAGACAGACAAACGGACAGACAGACAGAATTGCGAGACACAGTTTTTTCGCATTGTCTATAATCGTAATGTTAGGAAAAATTATTATCTCGAAGTTTTTTTTTTTTTGCACGAATCCTAATCTTGCCCTATATTACGTATATCCCAAGTTAAAACTATTAAGATAATTCTCTGAACACTTTTTGTTTTAATTACTATTAACATCGTGCGTCTTTGTTGGGCCATTGGACTTCATTGAAATCATTCGGTTGCTTCGGTTTGGTTGTCACAACGAAGGCTGTAAAAGAATCCTTTATTTTTAAATTTTCATTCTTGTGTATTTCAAACGATGTTTTTTTTGGAATGGCGTGGCGTGAAGATGCAGACCGGAAGAGCCATTCACCAGTGTTCAAATTTGAGGCAAAAATAACTACAGAACAAAACAAACAAAATTAAATAGCTGATAATTCAATTTTAAGAGTTTCAGTCTATCCAGAGAATAATTACTATACACAATTACAATGATTAAAACTTTCTGCCAAAAATTATACGCATTGCATGTCTTTGTCTATTTTAGCTAAATTAAAATGAATTCCATAAATCACTGCTACGCCGGGAGAGCTAGAGGTATAATAACATAACAGGTGGTGTTTTTTGGTATCCAAACTTCAAAGTTTGTTTTGATAAATTGGAAGATTTATTATTTAAAAAAAAAAGAAATTCTATTTATCCATAAATCAATGAAACTCACTCAGAGATGAAAATAATATTTCGCATGCAAGGAATTTAAATTAAATTCTCAAGCAAGAGTCTTCCCCCGTGGAGTTAGCGCATTAAATATGCGTTGTATATAACACTATTTATATACGTTGTTACCTGATGAAAATGGCAAAGCATCCTGGGGTGGGAATAAGATTTTTCTTTGTTCATTTCGTTTGTTCTTCTATAGGGAATTTTCATAAGAAGGTTATCAAATTAAATTTAAGTAAACAACGCGGATATTTAGAAAAAAAATTATCAAAATTTTAGGAGCACGTTTCAACCAGTTGTGCATTTTTTTGAAATTAGATTCAATACGAAACAACAAAGGCTCTTAAACACATTTTCAACAAAATTCATCTAGAGTCTGGCACCGAATGTTATTAGTCTTTCAATTCCTTAAATTCCCTTTTCCCTTGCCTTTTGAAGCTGACGAAGTAGAAGGGTAGCGAGTGCTGTCATTATATTGTTTCAAAAAAAAAACTCATTTAATGTTTATTGTTATTAATAAATTGTATAATATTTGTGACCTTTTATCGATAAAAGTTATATCAATGTTTATTGTTATTAACAATTATTGTTTTTAATGTTAATTGACTCATATTATAGGAACTTGGTTTAAACTATACTTATATGTAGGTTAATACAAGAAAACGTTAAGTGTTCACACAATAATGCCTCACAAAATGTATATAGGTACCTTAAAATTTCAAAATATGCCTATTTAACTGGATAAATGGCTGAAAACCCCCCAAAAATCAGTTGATTTTTAAGCTTTTCTCGATTTTGAGGACCTACATGAGTTCAGGAACGAGCAAGTTAGACTCGTATCATTGGTAATTTTGTGTGATGAACTCAAATCTATCATCCGTTTTTCGCTATCAGCTCTAGTTTTTGAGATATTACAGTCTGAAAATGGAATATAACCATTTTTTCACCTATTTTTGAGATTTTATACAAATTCGAAATGCTTTTTTTCAATACAAATGCACCAATTCATCAAAGTACTGCACTATGACTCATTTTCATGTATGACTCGGTGCATTTTTTTTGAAAAAAAGCATTTCGAAGTTTTCCAGAATCTCAAAAATAGGTGAAAAAATGGTTATATTCCATTTTCAGACTAGAGCTGATGGAGAAAAACGAATGATAAATTTGAGTTCATCACACAAAATTACCAATGATACGAGTCTTTCTTGCTCGTTCCTGAACTCATGTGGGTCTTTAAAATCGAGAAAAGCTTTAAAATTAACCGATTTTTGGGGGGGGTTTCAGCCATTTATCGAGTAAAAAAGGCATATTTTGAAATTTTAAGGGGCAGTTACTTGTACTATTTTATTATTAGCATCCCTAGAGAGTCAAAAGAAATCTTTTAAAGTCGGTGAAACCACGTTTGATACGCGAAAGTCTTGGTCATTTGTTGACTTTGAAAAAAAAAGACTTTACATAAAAAACGGCCGCGGGGTCTGGAAGTACCATTTTAAAAAAATTTCCGGGACGTAGAAATACTTGTGTGGGTATCCTCTACAAGATCCACGATACCCATTTTGAATATCTTACAAAAAAAAAATTATTAGACACCCCTAAGGTACCTTACCTACCTAAGTCAGGTTAACGAGTATAATGTCTACTTAGTAAACTTGCTTCGAGCAGTTTCATCTTGCTATTATATTTCAGTCAACACACGGTTCCGCACAGAAAGATGTAAATTCTATAGAATATCTACTTTATATGTGAAAATCTTCTTTTACCCAGGCGTTCTTTCTGAACACTTAAAGAATACAAAATATGTAAAAAGACAACACAAAAAAATGTATCTCCATGAAGTCCTTAACCTCCTTTTAAAAAAAAGACAAAAATGTGTAAACCTCTTTATAAAAAAAAATATGTTTCAAAGGATCCCACATAGGTATGTAATGTACCTACTTAATATTGGTCTTAAGTTACCTATAAAATAGGATTTATTGCTTTGAAAGACTTAAAATGATTCTTAAGTATGTACTTTACAAAAATCCATTTAAACTTATTTAAATTGGAACATTCGTCTTGCACATATTAAATGACTCAATTTGAAATTGATACCTTGACAAATTTGAATTGGGGAAATATAAAATTCCTATACATATGTAAATGACGATACCTACTGCATTTGTATGTATATTTATGTTGTATAAGATAATCAAATTGAAATCCTTTTTCGAATCCCTATAAAATCCGCATTCAATTTAAGTCCTATAATATAACCCTTCCGGGTCTTCTGTACTATTTAAAGCCATATGAATTAAGTTTAACCTTATACTGATTTACTGATGCACATTATTTAAAATTCAAATCTTTCTTTTTTTAGGTGCGAGTGTGTTTGTGATATGTTATAAATGTCAAATCAATCAATCCATAGATTAAAATATTAGAGCTACAATTGGAAAATTACTCAAAGTCTTCCTGTACAGATTACTAATACATTCTGTTTGAAAAGTTTCAGTTCTTTGATTTATGTCAGAAAGTTCAAGATTTGTATCTACTACCTTGACAGCAGTAATAATTTTTGTATCATGTTAACTAAAAAGCTATTTTTGCCGTTACAAAGAAATATTTTATGTAGAGCCTTATTTTACTTAACGTTTGCGTGAAATTTGTTATTCTGTAATCCGTTGAAGTGAATGATTTGTTACAAAATGAGTATAACCTACCAAATTATATAGGTTCTCTTGAGAACTTCAAAAATAATCATCAATGAAGCTATGAATTTGAAGGATGAGAGCTTTAAAATAAATAATTTACCTACTTCAAAAAATAATCATTCACATTAATCGAAAGTTTCGATCGAGTCGTAAGCAGACGTGGACTTATATGCCTACATAGTTTTCATGCAATTTTTGGCTGTTTTTTTTCAAAATATTCTAATGACGATTCTACGGTGCCATGCATTAATTGTTATAAACTGGAAAATAATTTTTAAAAATTACTTAGACAAAATAATTTAATTTAATTTAACTCAATTAAAATTTTAAAAAAGTACGTATACGCCCTAGTGCTCCATAATAGTTTTTTTTTTAATTTAATTTTGAAGAGCATTGTGCTTCCTGTATCAGTTTAAGAGGTACAATGACATCTTTATATTAAAGAAAACTACCTGAATTTTGTAGGACTTGACAAGCCGGAAGGAACACTAGAAGACAAGAAATTCAACCGACTTTTTCTTTGAGATTAAATTTTATTGACATGTGTTTTATATTTTATAATATCCGAGTATGAGGGTTTGAAAGCACATATTTTGTGATATCGAAATCAAAAGTCTGGCAGGTTTTTTTTTTAGACTTTGGGCGTATTACAGGTTCAATACATTTTTTGAAAATAAATCACGATGCTAGGCAGTTTCCCTAAGCCCACCACCGTAATCTTGGTGGTCCGCCTAAGAAAACTCAACAAAAACTTCATTGCTGACAGCAATACAGTACGCACCTGTCCAGTGGCGGGATATTCGCCTCTGTATAAAGACGCTCGTAGCTGTGATATTTTATTCGCTGCCGGATCCTTAGTAACTTTCTTTCGAACATTTTAAGTTGCTTCGTGGCCGTCTTGGACATGATGGAGAAGCACACTGGGAATGAATAGCTGATGACAGGCCGCAGGAGCTGCATACATAAGTATCTTTAGTCCGTTTCTGCGTCTCGTCAGTTCGATAAAAAGCTTAATCGGCTTTTTTGAGCATGTTTCGGGAGCGTGGGTTGAACCTCAACACTCGTTGATGTGAATGCCTAGGTACTAATCGTTCTACTTTGATAGATCCGCCCGGAAGTTTCAGAACCAGGTTTCTGCAGTTGGCTGCACTGCGACTACCTCTACTAGTCTACACTACTGGCTATATCCTGAAAGCCACAAGCTCCGATTCGGAGGTGTTTCTCCAGCCAATTTCTTGTATTTTTTTTCCTATAAGAGGTCAAATAATGTACAAACTTTGCAATCAGATTTTTTTCGAAAATATGAACCGTTTAGGAGTTCTACGTGAAAAACGAGCATTTTCGACATTTTTTTTTTACCGATGAGTTGAGGGAACAAAACTATTATGACTTCTTTTTTCTTGCAAACGACACGATCTACAAGTCCTGTAGGAGATACTTTTCGATAGAATTTACCATTGTGGAGTAACTTTATTCATTAGGGTGTCCGTTATTTCCCAAACACATTTTTTTGATAGCACACCCTGTCAAACGAAAGTTTATGCCGAAAGAAAAAATTATTGACAAAAAAAAAAAATGTTTCGATGTCATACTTGTGCCTCTAGGGTCATACTTTTTTCTCTCACGATCTTCAGCAGTTTTTGTTGATTTTCTTTAATGATTATCAATTTGTATGGGAAAAGGATGACCTTAAAGGCACGGGTTAATGAACTCGGAAAAAATTTTTTTTTGGTCAATAATTTTTTCTTCCGGCATAAACTTTCGTTTGACGGGGTAGTGTGCTATCCAAAAAAAATGAGTTTGGGAAATTAAGGACACTCTATTATTCATAGCTGTTATGGTAATAATGACGCACTAACATCTCGCCCTCAAAAAAACACACTTTCACCACAGATTTTTTTGATGACTCTTTTGATTCTTGGTGAACATGCCAAATGAAACATTCATACCAAATTTCATTAATATCCCATTATTTTAAAATGGTTTGGGTAATATTTTACTTGTTGTTCTTAAAAAAAGAGTAATCATTCCATAAAAAGGACTTTAACTTTCTCCAGGATAGGTACATGTATCTTTTCAATTTTTGTCTCTTTAGAATCAGCGTTGAAAAGAACCCATTAAAATTTTTTCTAATTTACAATTGCATTTGGACATATAGCATTTTTACAAGCCACTCACAAGTTGGATGTTATTCATTCGGGTTCTTTCTTTTTCTCCTCTCCGTTATCACCGCAACAATTCGTTGCATATATGTAAGGAGGGAAATTGTAAGAAAGATTTGACACTGGTCAAGAATTAAATTTCATTCAAAGGTGTTTTCTCGTGATAACACTTGCAGTTAGGCTGCATAGCTTTCGCTCCGTCATATTTAATATTGAAGGTTTTGAATGAACAAAAAATGCTGGTTGTCCAAATGCAATTGTAAATTAAAAAAAAACCTTCATTTGGATGGGCACGATCAGGTGACCTCGGTGGTGGAATGCGTAGTCCAACGGCCTCTGAGGTAGCTTGGTCTAGGTTCGAATCCAGTTGACGGCAAAAACAATTTATAAATTAAAATTGGAACTATAGACTAAGCACCACTAAAAGGATCTGATGATTGGTGTGGCAGCCATGAAATTGCAATAATTCCAGCCAAATGTAATACTCGGTGGTAGCCAATACAAGTGGTTGTTGTTCATTCAAAACCTTCAATGTTAAATATGACGAAGCGAAAAGCTATGCAGCCTTACTGCAAGTGTTATCACGAGAAAACAACTTTGAAAAAAATAATTATTTCATAATCATTTGCATTAAAATCTCAATTAGTTTTTTATTAAGAAAGTCGAAAATAAAAAAAAAAGTATTTAAGGTAGGTAGGTTTTTGAGAAAGAAATTATTTTGTTCATATTGGTATATGCATTGTGGTCCTTTTATGAACAAATTTCTATAAGCATTTATTGACTTTATTGACTGCTAAATTCCAATTCTTAAGAACTTTGGGCGAGATCGTATTGCCGAAATCTGAGGCAAAAAAACCCCGAAACCCCCCCCCCTGGGTTCGCGCCGGGGCCCCAGACAAACAATTTGAAGTTACTCGAAACAGCATTCGAGTACAGCCAAAGCTTAATAATTTCGAATTATAATTATTTTTCTTGGTTAACATTATTTCTTTTTCTGTTAAGGTACTTAAATATTCTAAGGCCCTAACAAATAGCAATAAGCATAAGTGATTATTCAGCGCAAACCTATGTCATTATTCGAGGTAAATAATAGTTGTTTTGTAATTTAAAGGACGTAATAGTTGATCTTGTGTGAAAAAAGCATCCAAAAATAACTTTGATGTTAAAAAAAAGCAAAACATCCTTATTGAGAAACTGAATAAAACAAATTTAAAAAAAACATTAGTCTTTTAAAAATGTAAGGTGAAAAATTCCAATCCACACATAAAACTTTATTTTTTTTTTCTATTCAAAATAAAATTAAAGAAACGAAAATGATGCCCAACAAAGGTCCTTACAAACCATAAATAAGAGTCCTTATTGAATAACATTATATACGGCTTCCCAGAAAAAGACAAAAAAAAACACGCAGACATAAAAGAGCTGCCTTGAATGACAAGCAGAGAACCACACGAAAAAAAAAGGTTATTCGAGTTCCTAATTATACCACAGATGGAAAAACTCCAAAAGTAAAACGTAACAAATTTCTTTTTTTTTCGAATGACCCGTCCAGAAATTCACACGTTTCGCTGCTGCAAAACAGACATTTCTACCTCTAGGTTGGGTATGGGTATAAAGGTACAGAAAACACATGCTTTGGGGATGAATGAATAAGACAATTTATGCGATTTTGAAGTGCTTGCTGGAGATGGGCCGGTGGGGAGGCTGACTGCGACACCAACGCTTCCTTAAAAGGATACCAAACTGTGGCAGCATCTGTCTTGTTTGCCGGAAGACTTGCACGTAGGATGTAATGTCACATCATCATGATGAAATAAGAGATAGGTGTTCCAGCAGAAAGCCGTCTCTGTGTTCTTATGGTTAAATTAATGCTGTATGTCGTTTGGTTTGGTTTGTCGCTGAATTGATATTTTGTACAAGCAAATAATGTGGCTTGTGGGGTTTGGTATAGCAATACGGAATTACCTATCCTTAAAGTCACACCGTTCGGCTTTATTTTCTGTTGGCAACTAATTTACATTTGTTGAGCCCTGGGATAGCACCTGAGGGTCGGACAGAACACCAGAACACAGCGAGATAGAGCCTGCAGAGCCTCTCTGTAAGTTATGTTTGCCATTTTTAAATACACATAAGGTAATGTCGGTTATTTGTTTTTGCATTACATAGGTTACTATAACATTTGTCTTTTGTAATATGTTAATTATTTACAGTGGACATTTTCAATTTAAAATTAAATATTTTTTCGTGCTAAGTAAAGTAATTTATTTTACATACAATGAAGAGGAGGGCGGGTTCTTTCAAAATCCTTTTATAGTATAAAATTAACCAAAAAAAGCAGCTGCTATTTGAAAAGTTATCTTTGGAACGGGGCTTTTAACAAAAACCCTTTTGATACAAAATATCTCTTTATATGAAGTTAAAAAAAGGATCGTAAATAATTAACTAACTATGGAGTCCTAAAGCTTTATTGACTTTTCTTGTTGTTTTTTCCCCCCCAAAAAAAAAGGGAATGAAAAACACCATACCTGGATTGATGAAAATTGAATGGAAATTTATGGAGGAAATATAGGTCGAAAACTACTTAACTTGGAATACTAAGGGTTTAATTGAAATTTCTTTTAATTTTATTCTTCATGATGGTTATAAATTTGATAACCTAAGCACGTAGATATATAGATGTAGATGTTTGGTTTTATGGGGGATAATTAAATTATTGCTTGATTAACATACCGAAACAACATTTGTTATGTAAGGAAAAAAATCTTCCGAAAATCTTGTAAAAATGAACCTTTGGTTTAAGATTCCCAAATACATTTAAATCGCTTCAAAAACATTTTTAAGAAAAAAATTTGTAACTCGAATTAAAAGTAAATATTTAAATATTTTAAGTAAATTAACACACAAATAATGATGGGCAAATTTGTATGAAATCTGGTCGTTAGACAAACACTAATGAAATTGGTATGAAATGAAAGGTTGTATTAAGCTTCTTACATATGTAAGTGCAATATTTTCCAAATCGTATATAAGAAATCCGAGATATTTGAGCTTGAAGTTTGCTATTGCAAACACCATATTTCAATTCTTTTTCGAAATAACTGTTCATAACTTTTCAGATAAAGAACGTAGGAAAATAATTTTGGTGCCAAATTAGAGGTAGCTGTTTCATCTTTCAAACGATAATCTAAGAAAATTCAGTAGTGACGTATACTTTTTTAGCACCATGTAGAAGCTATTTTTATAACCTTTAATTGAATATATAATAAAGTTTATCCTTTGCTCAATAAATACCTGCTTAAAAGCAAAAATTATTTCCAAAGACACCTTACTATGCTTAAAAAAAAAATAAATAAATTGCCCGTAAAGAACCAGGGCCTAGTGACTATAACAACTCGCAACCACTCCTGTGTGCGCCTGTCGTCAGGTATGGAAGGGACCTACAATTTTACGCCGAACGCGAAGGGCTGGACGGGAAGCACTTATTCAGGATGACAAATGATACTAGGTGGACGAGGCTGGGAACTGAACCCAGATCTCCAGCGTGACAGTCCATCGCACTAACCATTACGCTATCGGCTTCTACCCTTATTATGCTTATACACCGGTAAAAGTAGATTCTAAGTTAAAAACAAGGAAATTATACGGTTGGAAGACTGGTATTGACGTATAATTTCACTCTACGTTTTAATCTACATAACTTATTTTAATTATTTATTCATTATTTATTTAAAAATATTAAAAAAAAAACACCTATCGAACCGGAGTGTATGTATTAAGTTTTTATGTTTGATGGCCATAAATATTTCTAATAAGAAGACGAAGAAATATAAATATTAAAATATTGAAATTACTTCTGTTTTAAGTGGAGTGAATAAATATAATTCAATTGAAACGCACAAGTGACATCAACTCCAGAAATAATTGTGTTTAAATATTTCTACGACCAATGTATGTATGTACCGATTGCCGCCGCCACCAACGACCGCGGGCCGCCACCGAGCGAGCGCCGCAAGTGGCGTAACCGCTACTTACTAATATAACTTTTTGCTTGCCCGATGCGTTATGTTTTTCGATATCAACAAGTTTACCTTATTTACACAGACATTTATGGCCACCAAACATAAAAACTTAAGTCATACACTCCGGTACGGCAGATGTTTTTTTTTAGATTTTTAAATAATTAATAATGTCTTAATCGACTAAAACAGAGTGTAGTTGTATTCAATTAATGTCAATTAATTAGGTTAATTAAAATGTAGAGTGAAATTATACGTCGATATCAGTCTTAAGACTGTACAATTTTTTGTTTTTAACTTAGAATCTAGTTTTCCCATTTTGGTTTGCTTTTAAGCTGGTGTTAATTGAGGAAAGGTCACTTTATAACATATTTAGTAAAAGGCTGTAAGAATAGCTTACATTGCGCTAAAAAAACTACACGTCACCACTGAATTTTTTAAGGTATTGGTGTGCAAAGGCAGTGATTAAAAAGTTTTTAATCAAGTCTTCAAAACTTAATATCTCAAAATCTGTTGAACGGAACATAACAGCTTTTAGTTATTTAAAAGATGAAAAATTACTTTTAATTTGACACCAATATTATTTTCCAACCATGTGATTATTTTATGCGACCAATTATTTTTCGTATAATTTTTCAATTTTTTTACTCAGGCTTTTTTCGTTCTTCGTTCAGTCTTTGAAAATCGTTCGAGCCGTTTTTGAAATAAATCAATTTTTATATATTAGTTCTATGACAGGTACCGTTATTTTTTGAGCAAAATCAAAAAAAATTCAATTTCCATTCATCACATTAGAACCTTAAGTCCAAAGTTTGAAGAAAATCGCTTCAGCCGTTAAGGCTGCAGGTCGAGGTACAGACAGACGGACCAGACAGACAGAATAGGTTGACCCACGTTTTTAGCGTTCTCTATCATCGTAATTATTATCTCGAACTTTTTTTTTTTTTTTTGCACGAATCCTAAACTTGCCCTATACTACTACTTCCTATTTAAAGCCTAGTACTCACCTCCGTGTGAAATGAAAATTATAAGCGGTTTGAAGTTCACGTGAATAACCATTGTGACACCATAATAAATTCTCCACGTGAATTTTCAGTCCTCAGTTTAAAAACTTTTAATACCCACTTTGAATGAAAAAAAAAAATTATTTGATTTATATGATTGTTTGACAGAATCTTGAAATGCTTGAGATGACTATTTTAATGCCATAGTTTGGTTTGTCGGTTACACTTTATGTTGAAAAATAAACGATCATAAGATCTTAAATAATTCTGTAAGCTTTTTTATTCAATTATTACAACTTTTATTTCAATTTTTTGATAAATGTCACACTTTTCCACACTTCTATTCTTTTTCCTAGTGGTTGTACGTTAGGAAATGAAAATTTTGAAATGAAATTAATTTTTAACCGGTTCACATTTCGGTCTCACATTTTGGGTACTCAGCCCTCGATATGAATTTCATCGTTGCGAAATAAATGTCACTTTTATATAGAAATTTCATTTTCACTTGAACTGAGTACTAGGCTTAACGGATGACCACTAGGAAAAAAGAATAGAAGTGTGACATTTGTCAATAAATTAAAATAAAAGTTGTAATAATTGAATAAAAAAGCTTCCAGAATTTTTTAAGATCTTATGATCTTTTATTTTTATCTTTCAACCTGGAACCTTCTTCAAAGACCCCTCTTCCCACCAATTCTTCCTCTACAAACTTTCCAAACTTCATACACTCTCATACCTTAAACCCTGCTTCCTCATCTTTTTCACCTCCTCTTTCCACTTCTTACTCTGCTAAAACCACTGATCCTTCTTCTTCTACTGTTCAACCCCCAATCTTTGACCCAATGATTCCCCCTTCTGTGAAACTTACCTCTCGACTTGCCGACCTTCCACCTACTTCAAATGACTTAGATGGACGTTATATGATGTCTCGTTTACGAGATAATAAACTTTTCGATAACGTTCGTCTTTACCTTGCGTACTTATACGACAAACCTGATTCTGTTTGCATTGAAGGCCAAACTAAAACCAACCTGATTGTATCAATTCAAAAAGAAGGCCTGCCAACGGATCCTACCAGCCTTCATAAGATCTTCACCCGCTTCCATGAAGGCTTAGATATTTCTCCTGCTACAGTCTCTAAGGATCTTGCTGCTTATGCTTCCCATATTGGCTCTAAACGCGTTTCTCACCTTCAAAGTACCCGAAACACCCTGAAAAAATATTATCGACCCTAACCTAATTCCTATTTTCGCTCCTATTCCTTCAAATAGACTTCCTTTACCCCAATATCATCCTCCGAAATGCATGTCTCTATATTACCAAAATGTCAGAGGACTTCGTTCCAAAACCTCCTCCGTCTTTCTCAACTCACATAAGCTCCCCTTTGACATCTTTGCGCTAACTGAAACATATTTGCCTGCTGATATAAACGATAACGAGTTTTTTCCATCACATTTCAATATCTTTCGTGTCGATGGTTCCTCGAATTATACTGAGACTTGTGGCCATGGTGTCTTACTGGCAATTCACAATCGTTATGATTCAACACTATTTAAAAACTCCCTCTCTACCTCTTTTGAGTTTGTTTGTGTCAAATCAAATATTTGAAAAACCTCACTCTTCACCTTTTGCTGTTATATCCGACCTTCCCAGCCTATTCAAAGCTATCAGGTAGCTGTTGATGCCTTCGATTCCATTTTTGATGCTGCTCAACCTTCCAACGTCGTCATAATTGTTGGTGACTTCAACTTTCCCAATCTTCAATGGGTCCTGTCTGATGAAGAATCATACTACATAGCCCTAAATCCCACATCCGACAAAGAAATTCTATTTACCGATTGCCTCTCAGACTTAGATCTTTACCAATTAAGTGGTGTTTCCTCTGATGCTGACAATTGTGTGGTATCCGCTTGTGATCATCTACTCTCTAAATTAGACTCGTACCATCCTCCTCTTTTCCTTTCTTTTTCTTTTAAGTTTTCCCAAAAACCCAATCTGTCTGAAAATCCACTGACATTCAATTTTCGGAAAGCTAACATCCCTAAACTCAACGGCTTGCTTAGATCTATTGACTTCAATAGCATCACACTCACCGCTGACATCGACATCGCCCTTCGCAATTTCTACTCTATTGTTTTTAACTGCCTTACTTCCTCTGTCCCTGTGGTTCAACAAAAAAGCGCAAATTCATCTCCTGCCTGGTACAATAGTGACTTGCGGTCTTTAAGAAATAAAAGAAATAAACTCTGGTGGATTTACCTAACATCTCACTCCGTCGTCGATCTCTCAAATTATCAGAACGCCAACTCTCTTTTCTCTGAACATTGTGATTCTCTTTACCAGGATTACCTGAATCGAATGCAGTCTTGTATTATAACAGACCCCAAAAGATTTTTTCATTTTATCAATGCTAAAAGAAAATCTAATAGCTACCCGTCTACCTTAACTTATATGAACTCTAGCTCCGATGATCCCAAAATAGTCGCCAATTTATTTGCCCAATTCTTCCGACAATCTTTCTCTGATACCGACCTTCAGCCTACTAATTTGTTAGAATTTGTTTCAGGAAACTTATGCTTTCTTGAAAACGGTAATGAGGTTGATGTTATTGCAACCGATCTTAGCAAAGCCTTTGACAAAATTTCCCATTCTTCGATCCTTTTCAAGTTGAATGCCCTAGGATTTAAACCCATCTTCCTTTCATGGGTTCAGTCATACTTAAAAGATCGGCATTATAAAGTAATCTTTAGATCCTCTGAATCTGATCCTATCCTTGCAACTTCTGGCGTCCCGCAGGGAAGCCACCTTGGCCCACTGATTTTCATCTTGACTATCAACGACGTCGACTGTATTATAAAAGACTCTTTTATATCAGCTTACGCCGATGATAAGAAAATCTTTAGGTGCATAACATCCCCTGCCGACTCTATTCTACTACAAAATGACCTTAACCGATTTTCAACCTGGTGCCTTAAAAACTTTCTTGAGCTCAATGTTAACAAATGTCAAGCTATCACCTTCTCCCGTATGCGCTTTCCACTCCCTCCTAGGACGTATTTTATCGACAATGTGCCAGTCCCCTCGGTTGAATCACTGTGCGATCTAGGAATTATCTGCGATAAAGAATTCAATTTTCGTTCTCACATTGATAAATCCATCAAGAGAGCTAACTCCGCCCTGGGCTTTGTGAAACGATGGTCAAAGGAACTCTCCGACCCTTATATCACTAAATCTCTCTATACCACATTTGTTAGGCCACTCCTCGAATATGCAAGTCAAGTCTGGTCACCTTATTACCTTAATCACTCTCAGCGAATTGAAGCTGTTCAACGTAGATTCCTTCGTTTTGCCCTCCGCGGCCTTCCCTGGTCTGATGCACATAACCTGCCTCCCTACCAACATCGTCTAAAGTTAATTAATATGGACTCCCTCGAATTTCGCCGCCGAGTGGCTGATATTGTCTTCACCCATCAGCTCTTAGCTGGCAATATCGATTGTCCAGCTCTTCTTCAAAAAATCTCCCTGCCAACAAATTCCAATAATCTCCGATCCATACCTCTGTTCCAAATCAAGTTTCACCGAACCAATTACGGTAGCAACGATCCTATAAACCGTATGCTACGTACCTCTAACAGCGTGCACAACCTATTCGACTTCCATCTTACCAAAGACAGCCTCAAAACCTCCCTTTACCGTTCCTCGCACCCCTCCTAGCCATAATCTTAAGTTAGTGTAAGTTTTTAAAGTTAATCTTTAAGTTAGTATGTAAGTTTTTGCTTGTATTAAGCTTATAAAGTGAAACAATCTCTTGGAGGCGGGAGGGGCCTTTCTCCCCTCTCCCTATGGGCGTTTGCTGCTATATATAAAGAATTTCAAACCGCTTTTAATTTTCATTTCACACGGAGGTGAGAACTAGGCTTTAAATAGGAAGTAAACTCAAACGCGTAAATATCCAAAAATGGTCTTCGAATGTTAAAAGTTAAAAAAAAAAAATACGTATAAATTTCTTTTTATGTTTCAAATTAAATTTCTAACAGACAACTTTGCCAAACACAACTTATTTATGGCACATAAATAAGTCGTCAATTTCTGCTAAATATAAACCTATACATTCAATTCAATTTACTAAACAGTCTTAAATTTTGCACCTGAATTTCATTGTCGTTAGCACTCTACGCGACTAAATGAAGTATTGATTCCTCAATCTGTATAATGTATCTCAAATGCAGATAATCAATTAATTTCAAATAAGAAAAACAAACCTCAAAATGATGATAGCCAGATACGCATTCAGGCACAACCCCTATAAGCTAGAGAAGAACGCAGAGAGGGGGTAATAAAAGTAAACACAAATGAGCAATGAAGCTATTAAAAAGGATTTTTATGTTCAAGCGAATAATCAACCCCCTTGGTAGAGGTAGCGAAATAATTGTGGCAAACATGGATGGTGCGGATAATCGCTATAGATGGAAAGATGTCTATCGTTTTTGTTCACACTAAGTGAATTAACTCTTGAATTTATCTATATGTACAGACTTATAGATAAAAGTGTAGCTTTTAGGTTTTTGCAGAATTTAAGTTATTTTTTTTTTTTTGTTCCTCTTGCAGGATTATCTCCCTCAAATAGCAAAATTCTTTGGCAATTAAATAAATTGAGATGGGAAAGCTTTTGTATAAATTATATTATACGCTGTGGGTATGTACTTTATGATGTAAATATTTAGCTGGAGGAAAAAGGTGGTAATGAACATATTGGCACAATGAATTTTTCAGGTATGCACGCTTAAAATATTTATATCGGTTTATATAAATTTCAATTATGCCTGTGGGAATTTCAGTGAAATTTTAACATTTTTATCATCGAAATGACATAACTTCGTCAGTAAATGAATTATGAGTATGAATATTTTAAAGGGTGATATATTGTTAATAATGACTTCTATTAAAAGATGAAATATAAATTATTTAGCAACCCACAAGATAATTTAAAAACAACCATAAAATCGAATCATTTGTCGTGTGTCTACATAGTTTATTTTTTGTTCTTTTAGTTACGAATTCATTGAGTAATATTAAAAGACATAATTCTACTTTTTAAACAAATTTTTCTGAAAAATGATTTTTAAATTCAAAATTGTAAAAAAATACAAGTTATAAAATAAAAGGTAGATAAATACTATTTTTTTTTCCAAAATTTCATGAACAATGAAGTTTACTTCTAGATCAATAGTATTTTTAACATCAATTTCAAGAACGCTAAGAACAAGGTAGTTTTGTGTGTTTACTGGTTTTAAATAAATTTATTTGAACTATGTACTTTAATCCTATCGATTTTTGTGGTTATTTTTTAGCACTACCAAAGCGTAATTTTGACCAGAATCATAAAATGTATAATATTTTTTTATCTCCCCCCGTAGACGATTTTTTCCACCACCTAAAAAATGACAAGATATATTCAGAATTTCCAGATAACGCAGTGTTGCCAAATTCTGTAGTAATCATGATTTTGAAATTTCCTTCGAACAAATTCGAAGGAATACTAGCAGACCTGGCAAACGTTGTTCTGCCATATAAATTATTTCTAGTGAATATTTTGGTTGTTGAATAAGAAACACCGAATGTATTATTGGCTATATTCAATTGTAAGCTGAATCAGTGTTGGAAAGGAGACATAACCAGCTCATTTTGAAGTGAATAGAAAACCTGTTGATATTTCAATTAAGGAGTTTTTGATTAAATCTTGTTAACAAAATAAATAAAAATATTATTATTGTTGTGATCGATTCAATTAGAACTATTATTCTTTTGTAGTCGATTGAGTGTTGAATAATTAATGAAGGACTCAAGAAAGATGTGCTCGCTGTACTAGCATCACTTACATATATTAACCGTTACGTCGCTTACAGTATTGTAAGTGTGTTTGAATGTTTTAACGGTCGATAAAATTAGGCGAATGTAATTAGTAAAATAGAACGGTCGGTTATCGATAAAATAGAACGCTCCATTCCTCTTTTTGTCATAGTTCCCCTCCCCAAATATCCGTTTGATCTTCATCAAGAGTGCGGTCACCCCTGGACGGCAACAGAAAATCACATGTTAGATTTCAATAAAATCAACCGTTGTTTTGTTTAGATAAAATACCAAACTAAAAAAACATTTTTTCTCAATGAACCAAACGGTACTCGCAGAAAATCTTCCACAATTTCTTAAAAAAATAATTAATTTCGGTCGAGCTTATTTTCCAGTGAGCTTATTTTATTTTGTACATCAAGTGTAGTGTAAAATAAGCAAAAATTGTGTCGGATTTTGAAGATGCTATGTTATCCTTAAATGCTCAAACCAGCGCAAAATGTCCTGTAATTGTGATTGAAAAGCATAGGCTTCACATTAAACTTTGTGCTACTAATAATATTTTGTGCTACTAACGACGCGACAGTTTTATTTTTTTTACAGAAAAAGGTTATAGCTTTTAACGGCCTTTAGTCCATACAAATTGGCGTTTCGTCCCGGCGTTCTCACTTGGACTCTTCAGTTGACAATGAGGACCTTGTCAAGACGCAATTTTTATTAAGTTCAGTCCAGCTGACATCAACAAAAATCTTCAACAAGTCCAATTAAATAATGCTAAGCCTTCTACTTGGCTGATGTATTTCAGTAGTATATAGAATTTGTATTATAAAAAACACTCATATGTAAACAATGCCAGGCCACGGGTAACAAAATTTTTAACAATTCTTGATTAGAAATTCTAATTGGGTTGGATATAGTTCACAATTGATTTTCGCTGAAAAATTGATGTAAGGTGGACTGAACTTGATAAAAATTGCGTCTTGACAAGGCCCTCACTGTCAACTGAAGAGTCCAAGTGTGAACGCCGGGACGAAACGCCAATTATTATGGACTAAAGGCCGTCAAAAGCTATATTGAATCAATAATTTAACAAGTCCAATTAAATAATGCTAAGTCTTCTACTTGGCTGATGTATTTCAGTAGTATATAGAATTTTGTTTTTATAAAAAACACTCATATGAAAAAGGTTATATATAAATAAAAATTCTGACTTTCACAGACAGAAAAAAAATATATTAAAAAACAATGGTAATGCGTACGATGCCATGGCATACGTTTTTGTAAAGCCAGAAACCTGTTTTTTATTTTGTTTTTTAACAAACTTGCTTTAATTAAAAAATTTTGAAAAAATTATTTTCAAACTCAAAAGTTTGTAACAAAAATTTAAAAAAAGTTTCAAACTTATTTTGTGAAAATTTTACGTAGTTGAGTCTTACGTATTTTTGATTTAAAAATTCAATGCTTTTATCAATTTTTAGTCGAACATTAAAAACTGGATGGTTCTAGGGCTTTTACTTTTTCAAAATATTAAAAAATAAACAACTTTCTCATAAAACTTAAAAGCATCCGACTAGATGATCATTTCCGCAACCGGTCGATTAAAAAAAAATAATAAATCGGGTGGCACAACAGCTCATGAAGAACCCAGGGCCTAGTGACTAACAACTCGCAACGATTCCTGTGTGCGCCTTTCGACAGGAATGGAAGGGACCTACAATTTTATGCCGAATCCGAACGGCTAGACGAGAAGCACTTATTATTGACAAGTGATACTCTTGGAGGATTTGTCAATTCCTCGCAAGAGGCAGTAGCCCTGAAAAAAAACTTTTTAGTTTTTAGGTGGACGAGGCTGTGAAGCAATCCCAGACGTGATAGTCGAAAGCACTAACCATTATTTATATAAAAAAATACTGAAATCGCGATTAAAAATGAGCTATTTGTGTATGCGGGTGAAATTTTAAGGTTATACATAGGTATTTTTGAATGTCGTCTAAAGAAAATTTTCGACACAAAAGTAAAAAAAAAAAATTCTAGGTAGGGACACCCTAATCACCTAGCGGTATGAAATGTGCTTTAAAACCTTTTATCATACCTAGCAAATATACACACAAAATGTCACTAATATCGGTCGAGCCTTTTCGGAGGTTTTCGACCGCAAACACCGTGACACAACATTTTTATATTTTAGAAGATTATACCATTATTTTCTTTGTGCACTAATTTAAACAAAATTTCCCTAGAATAAAAAAAATTCACAGTATCTTCTTGCTTTGATTTTTATAAGAGTCGGTAAACATCTACCAAAATTCGTGTCTTTAAAGTAAAGGATATGATACAGACTGACTGAAGAGCCCACTGTCATATCTGTGTGAAATACATTCATTTCTGGAGTAGAAGTCACTTGTGATTTTTAATTTAATTGTATTCATTCGCTTAACACAGAGGTAATTTATATTTAAATTTCTTCATTGTTATTTCAAAAAAAGGAAGATGAAAAATAGGTGCAATTTATTGTTGATTTCATTGTCCACTACTGGAACTGGATCACACGAACTTGCTTTTGTAGTAAATAACTAGAATGTTGTACAAAGACGTTGACGGTGTATATTACGGTTGGATAATATGGTTTATATCGTAATCGATAAAACAATAAAAACATGTTCAAATAGAAGCTTTGAAATTGTTTGATTAAATACAAAAAATCTTCAATTCAAAAAAAATATTCATATTCGTTTTAAATGCAATATTTTTAAACTAACTTAGGAGTACCAAACTTCAAAATAATGCTAAAATCAACCAAGCCAATGACGAGATATGCGGGAAACATACTTTAACTAGTTCAGGGTGTCCCATTAACAATGGTACAAACTAAAACTCAGGCGATTTTTGACCCCCCTCTAACTTCAGTACCAATAAAGTCAGAAACTCCAAACTCGCAGCATTTTCTAAACTCACCAGGTTTAGACAACTTACCAAATTTCAATTCCTTAGCATCAGTGGTATCCGAGATATAAGACTGCAAAATTAGCAAAAACCGTAACTGACTGACTGACTGACTCACTCACTCACTGACAGATCATCAAAATAATGGAGCACTTCCCGACATGGTAGAATCTTGTAATTTCGCATAACGGAAGGCCTTGTGGTGTATACAAAGGAAAACATCGAAAATTTAAGATTGTCCATTCAGGGGGCGTGGTACCCGCCCATTTTCACAGAATTGCTATAAACTACTTGGAGCACTTCCGATTGTCGTAGATCGATGAAATTTAGTACAGCGATAGGGCTTAACGTGAAGGCAAAGGAAAAATTTAAAAAATTGAGATTTTTCATTAAGGGGCTTTGTATCCGCCCATTTTCATAGAATTGATATAAATTAGTTGGAGCACTTTTGACTGTCGAGAAATGATGAAAGTTGGTACAGCGGTAGGGCTTAAAGTGCAGGCAAAGGGAACATTTTAAGATTTGAGATTTTTCAATCAGGTGGCGTGCCATCCGCCCATTTGAATAAGAATTGATATCAATTATGAGGAGCACTTCTGATTGTCCTAGAATGATTAAATTTGGTAGGGCTAGAAGTGCAAGCAAATGCTTAATTTTAAAAGTTGAGATTTTACACTCAGAGGGCGTGGCAGCCGCCCCCGCCCGTTTTGTCAGAATTGTTATTAATTATTTCCATTTCGGATTGTTGCAGAATAATAAAATTTGGTAGACTGGTAAATCATGTGGTCAATACAAAGGAGATATTGACAAATTTTAATTTATCCATTCAGGGGCGTGGCACCCTCCCATATTCTCAGAATTGATATCAACTATATAGTGAAATTCTGATTGTAGTAGAGTGATGAAATTTGGTAGAGCGATAGGACTTGACAAGCAAGCAAAGGGGAAATTAAAACTTTGAGATTTTACATTCAGTGGGCGTGGCAACCACCCATTTTCACAGAATTAATATAAATTATGCAGGATTATGAAATTTGGTAAAGTGGTTAGTTTTCAGGTTAATAAAAAGAAAAAGTTGAAATCGTGAACTTTTTCATGCAGGGGCGTATCTCCCACCAACTTTTCCTGATAATAAGAATCTTTGCAAAAAGTAGTGAAATCACACCAAAAACATAAATGTTAAAAAAGGAGCCAAGTTCTTCTATGTATGAAAAACTTTCCGACAACTCAGCCGTAAAAAGTAGTGAGATCTAAAAGTACGCCAAGTTCTAAATTTATTAATGTTAAATATCAAATATTTTAGGTAGAGTAATATGGAAGAACCTCAAAATTATCAGAAAAATCTGTTATTTAATGATTACTGACTTAAATGGAGTTAGTTTACTTGGCAAGTTTTGTTTACTACCTAATTACTCAATTTTAAAATGAAAACTTGACTAGTAAACCAACTCAATTTAAGTCAGTAATCATTAAATAACAGATTTCTCTGATAATTTTGAGGTTCTTCCTTATTACTCTACTTAAAATATTTGATACCAGAAGACCCGTGCGAAAATTTCGCACATTCAATAAGGCTTTAAATTTGCAAATAGAATGTTTGAACAAAATAAATCGATTCTTTTTATTACTGATATTAACATATTAGTTTCAAAAAAACCTCTTTGTAAACAATATTTGATGTAGGAATGCAATTTTTTTTTAATTTCTTGTTTATCATTTTCTTTAATAGATACATATAATGTTCTTTTCACTTTTTTATTTAGTTTAATAAGCTTTTTTACTATTAAACTTAAGTCTCAAAAACTCATCTCTCAAAAACACAGTTAAAAATTCTTTTGGGAGCCCCAGCATTTGTATTTGTGTAACTCACACTATTTTGAAAAAAGCCTCACTTTTTCCTCGATATGCCCGTTCCTCTATTTCTTCTTCTTAGATTTTAAATTAAAGAAGAAATAAATATGTTTCTTTCATTCATACAATCTAAGAGATACCTAATAAATGCATTCCGCATTTTATAATGAGAAAAAAGATTACAAACAACAGAAGTAGGTAACAAATATGTTTCTCCACCACTCACTCAATGTGCAAGCGAAAAAAGAGGATTATACATTACAAAAGTAATAAATATGTTTCTTTCATTCATGCATGGTATAACTAATGTTTCTCCCCACTCACTCAAGGTGCAGCGGAAAAAAAAGAGAATTTTAAATTACAGAAGTAATACATATTTTTCTCTTTCACTCATTCAATGAGTTAACAGTGAGGTAATCTTTATGTCAAATTTTTCATTTATTTAACTATTTGAAATTTCCGAAATTTATAAAAAATAGTGTGGTATAACATAAAGTTTTTGTGCAATTTCATGAGTATGTGTAAATTCCTATTCAGTGATACCTATTTTAGTGGATTTTACTATTTTATAAGTGAGAAAAAAGGAGTTTGACAACAGAAATAATATGATGATCTATATATATAAATAGCCTTAAAAAAAGTTTGTGGTACCATTTGCTCGAAAAGTATCCAACCGATTTAGATAAATTATATATGGTTGGAAAGCCATAGCTGCGGAGATGTGCAGAATATACCTGAGACACGCATTAACACACTGTGGGCCATTTTTGGTTTTGCACTGCCAAACTAAAAAAAATATTTTGTGATTTAATTTTCAAAAAAATAGTTTGACTCTAGAGTCTGTGAATGTGAGTTTTGGGTGGACGAATTTCGGCCAGTGGGGCAATACTAGTTTAACATTAATAAATTTAGAACTTGGCGTACTTTTAGATCTAAGTGCTTTTTGCGGCTGACTTGTTTCGGAAAGGTTTTTGTATATAGAAGAACTTGGCTCCTTTTTTAACATTTATGTTTTTGGTGTGATTGAAATTTACAGAAACCTTATCCTTGGTGTTATAAAAGCCTATTAGCTTACAATGGTAATGAATTTTAATATTTTCGGAGAAACTTTCAATGCAACAACCGATGTATACAGGGTGCCCCAATGTCACCGGGCCTGAGGAAACTATGGGCTCCTGAGTTCATTTTAAGTCTAAGGACTTAGGAGGCGATTTTTTTCATTTTCGCTTCCTTCTCGACTTATAACGGTTCTTACGATTTCTGATCTTATTTCATTTAATTAGCTCTAACCTTGCCAAACCGCAACCGACTCTTGCATTTTTTTTTGTTTTATTTACACAAGGAGAGTAAGCAGTTTATACTTTCCATACAATTTGTTTCTATGCGGATAACGGTTTTCCCTCAATTTTTTTCCACAAAAACACCTTATTAAGGGGCATCTTTTCTGTTTTATTATCAAAGTCCATTTTATTTTCTTAAAAATACTTTATACCTTTTTTAACAAAACACAACGCTAACATATATTAAAAACAGACAAAATGAAAGTTCAAGAAATACAAAATTAAAATTAATTCTTTTTTTTTTGAAGCGAGTAACCTACAAAAGGAGCCCGTAGCGTAATGGTTAGTGCGTTCGACTGTCACGCTGGAGTTCTGGGATCGCTTCCTAGCCTCGTCCACCTAAAAACTACAAAGTTTTTTTTCAGGGCTACTGCCTCTTGGAGGAATTGACAAATCCTCCAAGAGTATCACTTGTCACGAATATGTGCTTCTCGTCTAGCCGTTCGGATTCGGCATAAAATTGTAGGTCCCTTCCATTCCTGTCGAAAGGCGCACACAGGAATGGTTGCGAGTTGTTAGTCACTAGGTCCTGGTTCTTCATGACCCGTTGTGCCACCCGATTTATTTTTTATAACCTACAAAAGGTGTTTAAAAATTCCATTTGTGGAAAAATTGTGGGAAAACCGTTATCCACATAGACAAAAATTGTATGACAAGTAAAAACTACTTCCTCTTCTTGTGTGAATAAAACAAAAAAATCAAGAATGTGATGCGGTTTGGCAAAGTTAGAGCTAGTTAGAAAAGAAATAAGATAAAAAATCATAAAAACCGTTATAAAATTACCTCTTAAGTTTTTCGACCTAAAATGAACCCAGAAACCCATAGTTTTCCTCTGGGCCGGTGACGTTGGGACACCCTGTATATTTCATTTGTCAAAAGAACATAAAGCCGAATACCACAATTTTGCATTAATTAATTTCCATAAAATGAAATGAGTATGAATCAGATCTGATATGATATGAAATATGATGAATTTTGTTTTTATATTAATAAAAAACGTTTTTTGTGAAACCCTTAAGCGTTATGTGTATATGTAAATAGTTCTACATGAACTCGCACATAATGTTTCTGTACTTGGAAAAGCTTATATGAAGCTATAAAGAGAAAATAACATTAATTTGGGAAAGTTTTGTTTTTTTAAGTACCTACCTATGGATGTATGTATGTATGTTTGAAAATAAAAAAGTTTTTATAACAATTACATTCACCGCCTGTCAATTGTCATTTACAATAACTGTCACTTGCATCTTCTTTGGAAATCGTTTTTCCAAAATCTTCCATCGATTTTTACTTGCGATACCTAGTATAGGTGTATAGGGCAAGTTAAGGATTCGTGAAAAAAAAAAATTCGAGATAATAATTTTCCCTAACATTACGATGATAGAGAACGAGATAAAAGGGGGACTCGCAATTCTGTCTTTCTGTTTGTCTGTCCGTTTGGCCGTCTGTCCATCTGTCCGTCTGTCCATCTCACAGTGGTCCGTTTGTTGAATTCTGTGGACAAAAGTCTTTTCCCACGCCATTTCTTGACGGAAATTAATGAAATTTGGTACACTTAATGATTTGGGGACTCAGAATTCAGTGGTACTGCCTATATTTTAGAACATGGTTCGAAATGTAAAAGTTCCAAAGAAAGCCTTTTCAAAGCTAGGAATCTTATGAAATGTATGTTTGAAATGTCTTAACATATGTGCCCAAATATGCACTTAAATATAAAAATGGTTCCAATATAGATATGTACCAAATTTAGAAAATTGAATCCAAAATGTTCCGCCAATTTCATTAGGGATTAGAATCAATTCTTGTTATATTCCTTTAATTTTTTTTTATGGATTTTTTTTTTTTTTTTTTTGACCAAGTCTGATTGAACCTCATACAAATCGGACAATTCTCTTGATTGAAAGTTCACAAACCAAATTTTAGGTCAATTACTCCTTCTTCTGAAAATTTCAAAATAGTGTGAAATAAAATCTGTACAAAAATTGTTGTTTTTTTTTATTACAACTTTTGAATATGATATCAAACTAAGAATTTTAATAGTTTACAATTGTACAATAACCTTTAAATAGCAGTTATGTATACATATTAACCTTTTCAACTATTTTATAAATAACGGTTATTTGAAGATTATTTTTCAACTGGAATCTATCAGAATTCTTAGTTCTACATCAGGTTCAAATGATGCAATAGATAAAACTAACAATTTTTGTACAGGTATAATTTTACACTATTTTTTAAATAAACAAAATTAAAGCAATATCAAACAAATCAATTCTAATAAATTTTAATTCTAAAAATTAGATATATTTAACGTGTTAGAACCATTTTTATATTTTAGTACACATTCTGGCTAATATCCTAAGACATTTTAAACATAAATTTCAAAAAATTCCTGAGTTTGAAAAGGCTTTCTTTGGAAATTTTAAATTTGGAACCATGTTCTGGCCTAAATTGTGAAGCCACATTTCGAGTATAAAAATATAGACAGTACCACTGAATTATGCGTCCCCAAATCATTAAGTGTACCAAATTTCATTAATTTCCATCAAGAATTGGCGTGAGAAAAGATTTTTGTCCACAGAATTCAACAATCGGACCACTGTCTGTCCGTCTGTCTGTCTGTACCTCGATCTGCAGCCCAAACGGCTGAAGCGATTTTCTTTAAACTTTGGACTTAAGGTTCTTATGGGATTCTCTAGAGGGGAAGTTGAAATTTTTTTTTATCTCGAAAAATAATCATACAACTAATATACGAAAATTTATTTATTTCAAAAACGGCTCTAACGGTTTTGAAAAAAAAAAAAAAACGGTTATTAACGATAAATGTCATAGAACCGATTTTTGGTTTTCAAATTTCTCGTTAACTGCTACACCGATTTCAACCAATTTTTTTATTTAAGAGGTTCTTAATAATTTTAACAATTTTGCATATAAAATTTTTCAAATTTTTCAAAAAAATTATTTTTGGATTTTTAAAAAGTATTGATTTTTTTTTTTTTGAAAATTCAATATCTTGAAAGCGGGTTAATGATTTTTTTTTTGTTTTGTGAAAAATTGTATTTTATTAAATACTAAAAGTTGGCATACCAAATTTAATTTTTTTAAATTTTCAATAATTTTTATATAATAAAAAATTATTTAAAAAAATCGCTCTAACGATTTCTGAATTTTTGTTTTTCATAAATTCATATTTATCAAACAAACCAGATAGGATATTTTTTTTGAGCCCTATCTGTTTAAGCTGTTAACAACAAAATTATATTAATTTATAGTATGTAATAATTTATATTTTAAATTGTTTTTAAAACTTTTTTTAATGATATCGTAATGTTATAGAACCACTATATATGTACATTGTCAATTTTAAGCTACGTTCAAGTTGTTAGCTACGAGAGCAAGTTTGTGCGATCCAGTCGTGCCCATTTTTGTATTGGAAAAGCAGACAAATTCTGATGAAAAGCAAAACAGATTAATCCAATCACTTAAATTATTGATATGAACTCGTAATAACAAATTTTCAACTATATGTTCTTCGTATTCAAGTTCTTAAGAAAATCGTGCTAAATATAGGGATCGGTAAATCTAAATAAACATTAAATCTGAAGAAATCTACATAAATGTATGTTTATAATTTTATCTACAAATACAACTGCCTGCATAAATCTGTATGTACATTTCTATTTCGATAATGTAGAAATTGAGCTTCCTTTGTTCAAATTCTACAAAGAATTACAAATTTGTATTTACAAAAAAAAAAAAACGTCTTTGTGTATGAGTAAATATTTTAATATGAAAATATGAAACTAACAAAATATTGATCTTACATCTGACATACAAGACAAATTATCATTAGATTAGATTTATTTTCTAGAAAAGTATTTTGCGGCTACCGCCAAATATTTGACAAAAGAAATCGAACTTCCTTTCTTAAAAAAAAATAAAGCTTTGATCAATTGTTGATTATATTCCTTTGTAACTAACATGCTAAACTACGGCACGTGTTGAAACAAAAATAGGTTAAAACATTTTGCAACAGCAATTTTGAAATTTTTTTATTTAATACAAACAAAACGTGAACAAAAATGTTAAAAATTCATACAAATTTTAAATGCAATATTTTTGTTGCTTACTTAGAAGTATCTACCGAATTACAAATTATGACAAAATCAACCAAGCCAATGACAAATATTCAGGACTATCCTAAAACAAATTGCGATATACATACAGTGCTTTGCATAAGTATAAACGCACCTCTGAAAATGCATTTTATAGAAAACTGGAAATGGAAGCGATACCTTACTATTTTTTAATTTAATGGCATCAGTAAACAAGCGAATTGAGCAAAAAAAGAAAGTCCCGTTATTTTCCCTGGCGTTGTTTAGAAAATAAAAACAGATTTTTTTCGTATTGCAGAAGTATAAACGCACTATGCAAATCTCATTTAAGCTTCATTTAATTATGAGTTTCAAGATGACAAACAACGAAGCCGCGTGGTATATATTTAAGCGATACGGAAAAGGCCAAAATTCAAGACTTTTGTTCAAGTATCCTAAGATGTAGGGCTATTCTTTGGAAAATTTCGAGACTGGGTCGTTTTTCCGTAATTTCATAGAAGATCCAGAATCTTATGGAACGAAAATAAGATCCGGGGGTCCGCAGATGCTGACACGTCGCGACAATAGCCGAACAATCAATGTTGCATCTAGTTCGGTGCATTTTTTGAGGGAAATTCGTTACGAATTGGATTTGGCGTTTCATTTTCGACGGTTTTTCGTACTTTAAGAAGCAGTGGAGTGATTGTTCGGGGCAAAATGGCACAGGCTCCAAATCTGACAACAGCCCACAAACAAAAAATATTGAAATTTGCCCGTCAAAATATGGACCGCTATTGGAAAACCGTACTTGACATTTTATTATTTAACGCCTTAACTCTTCTTATTTCAAAAATTAATTTAATACCACAATTCAGTGCATTTTTTTTTGTACAAAGATTGTTTTCAGTGACAACAAGTAGTTAAGCCTTGATGGGCAGATCGTTTTAACGGTTATTGGCACACAAAATGCATTTAATTGTGGAATTAATACATTTTTTTTTTTTTCGATAAGTGATTTTTATCATTTTAAGGGATTGGTTTAAGACTGAAATTTTGGACTGAGGAACAAAACAACACAAAAATTTTTGTGTTTGGCATTAAGAAAAATGAATGGTTGTCTAAATTTCTTTGTATGTATATAGGCACAAAGTTTGGATTTTCTAAAAGTAGTGGTAATGTTTCTGTGAGACAATATGTACATATGTATATGATGTATACTGTTAAAAAGGTAATCAAAAGAAGAAATTACCTAAATTTTATTTGTCCTATTTTAACTTACTAAGCGGAAAATATATTTGTATTCTTCTTTATTTCAAAGGAATTTTTGTTGCTCTACAATTTAGTTTGCAAATTAAAAAAAAAAACAGTACGTATACGCCAGAGTGTAGGTTATCACGAATTTCAATTCGCTTTAGGTGAATTGTAAAAAGTAATTTAATTAACGGAAATATATTTTCATATTTTTGTTTTGTTTCAAAGTTTCAGACGGACTTTTAACGAATACTACATAAATGAACGTATCCATGTTTTTTATTTCAGTAGGTTTTTTTTCAGGTCAGATGTAAAAATAACCAGGTGTATTTCCCAAACAAAATTTTCATGAATGGTGTATAGTAGAGTAGAAAGAGAATTCTTAACGCATCCATGAATTTGTGTTTTTTGTATGGCCAAATATATTGTCACTGGGCAATACTAGTTTATTTTAATGTTTGTTATTTTATCGGGTTGCTATCCTTAATCAAAGATACAATTTTAAGAAAAAAGAAACTCATGTGGAACTGTTGATCCTAATTTTACTTTTTTGTATCTATATCCTTTCCACAAAACCACAAAGATACTGAAAATCGGAAATAAAAACTTACTGAGTGAAGAACTTTTTAGTATCATAAAAAGCAAAAAAAAATCTACCTTTTGTTAATATTTCACCTTTTTTATATCTATTTAGGTATTCGTCCGTAATAAATGTACAACCATTTTCTTCCTTACTGAATAAGGAATAAGCTAAACAAATTTGCAACCTCTAATAGTAGGGTGGTTTGTGGGTGTTTTTGTGGGTTGTTTTGTCTAACTTTTACGAATTGCAATTTATAATCTTGAAAACAATACCCATTTTATTCTGATAAATACTTACTTACTTACTTAGGTCCTCGGACCTATTACGTCCGTGATGTTTCCCTTACGGGACATAGGGCCTCCACTACACCTACGCGCCATCGTGTACGATTTCTTGAAATATATTTCAGCTCTCTCCAACTTTTCCCCAGTCGTGCCGATTCCTGTTCGACCGTTCTTCGCCATGTACTTCTAGGCCGACCCACTTGTCTTCCCTCCTGTGTGAGCGGGTTCCACTGCATTGCTTGAGATTCAATGCACCGATCGCCTTTTCGAAGCGTATATGGCCAATCCACTGCCACTTTCTTCTTCGTATAATAGAGTCTATGGGCTCCTGATCCGTTCTCGCATGAAGTTCGGCATTGGAGAAACGGTTGGGCCAGAAAATCCTCCAGATGTTTCGTAGACATCTATTGACGAAGGTTTGCAGCTTTCTTGTGACAGTGACAGTGACTTTCCAAGTGCTGCAGCCGTAAAGCAGAACGGATTCAACATTGGAGCGGAACAGTCGTAGCTTGGTCTTTAAGCTAAGAGAGTTGATTCTCCATATTTTGGACAGCATTCCGAACGCAGCCTTTGCTTTTCTGATTCGGCTGTTTACGTCCAGATCAGTTCCGCCACCCGTAGAGACAATACTCCCAAGATATTGGAAATCCTCTACCATCTCTACCGGTTGTCCAGAAATATTTACTTGGATTGATGAGGAAGTTCCAAGGCTGATCCTTTTAGGTTTGAGGTGAGATTGCAGAGTCCACTGAATTCGTCCATTTCCATTTGACAAAGCTGCGTGCAGTACGTCACTTATCACCAACAGGAACAGTATTGGTGACAGTATACTACCTTGCCTAACTCCACTTTGGATTTCAAACTCCTCTGACAGCCTACCTTTGTGCAAAACGTGACACTTGGATCCATCATATGTAGCCTTGATAATAGCAATCAATTTATCTGGGATGCCCCAACTGCGCAAAGCAAGCCAAATAAATTCTCTATTGACACTGTTCGATGATGATCCGCAAGGTGTTGATGTGATCCACACAGGAAGATCCAGTGTGGAAACCTGCTTGTTCGGCGTCAAGTGTGTCTTCGAGGTGGTCTTTAATTCGGTACAATACTATCCTTGCTATTATCTTGGCTACTGCAGGCAGAACGAATATTCCTCTCCAGTTTTTGCACTGTGTGAGATCTCCTTTCTTTGGGAGCTTGACAATCATTCCTTTTTTCTACTCTTCAGGAAAGCTCTCTGTTTCCCAAGCTCTCTTAATAAATGGGTGCAGTAGCTCGCTCGATGTCGTTGGGGCTGCTCCTAAGAGCTCTGCAGGAATACCGTCAAGTCCAACCGCTTTGTTGTTCTTCAGTGCTTTGATGGCGGTGATAATTTCTTCTTTACTGCGGGGTACGTTGCGTATTCGGGAAATTGGTACTTCGGGTAGCTCAGTGGGAATAGGGTTCACTTCACTGGCGAAAACGCGGCTAATTATCCGAGGTGTAGTGTTGTTTCGGTAGCGGGTTGATTTCAGTTACGGAGAATGCTAACCTCCGTAACCTATCCTAGAAAGCTAGGACTTTTCGCACTTGTAATTTTGGCCTATTTCTGTATATTGGAATACACAATTAGTTGCCCGGGGACCACCACGAGGAGGTAAAACAAGCACTTCTTTCTGATAAATGAGATACAAATATATATTTCTTTATTTTTTTTTCCACAGATGATTTTGACTTCAAAAATATTATTTAAAAACCAAAATTTGTATTTTTTAAAAATTAAAAAAAAACATAAAACGCTTTTTGCCTAAAGTTGATGCTCGCGACCCCTAAACATTATAAAAGAAATCTGAAAAAAAAATCAAGTAGTGTGTTAAGGGTTCAAAACTTAATTTCAAAAAATGGCTTAAATCGAACGAAAAACACACAAAAACTTAAAAAAAAAAAAACAATTTAAATAGATGATTATGGTCCTAAAACTCATTTTAGTGAAAATTAAATAACTTCTGTCACGCAGCGAATTTGGACACGCAGGTAACTGATAATAAATGTATAAAATGTTCCTATGTACGATATGAAGGCCGTCCTTATTGGTGCTGGGTCAGATTTGCACATTGTCCTTTGCCTTAAAACAAAATGGACACCACTGGATCGCACGAACTTGCTCTTGTAGCTAATAACTTTAACGTAGCTAGAAATTGATGGTGTACAAGTACATATTGGAGCGGTTTTCTTAAAAATTAATTTTTTATAAAATTTGTTGCACATTTTCAAAAATAAAATCTGGTATGCGAAAATTAAGTTTTCAATAAAATACAATTTTGCACAAAAGAAAAAAAAACATTCCGTTTTTAAGATATTGAATTTTCAAAAAAAAAATGTCAATATTTTTTTAAAAATCCAAAAATTATTTTTTCGAAAATTTGCATATGCAAAATTGTTTGAATTGTGAAGTAGCACTTGCATACAAATTTTGGTTGAAATCAGTGTAGCCGTAAACGAGAAATTTCAAAACCAAAAAATCGGTTCTATGACAGGTAGGTACCGTTAATAACCTTTATTGGTAAACATTTTGGGAAACGGACGCAATCCCGAAATTCTGAATCCAGAAAACCCAGAATCACGAAAATCCAAAATCCCGATTCTGTGTTTTCGGGATTCTGGGTTTTCGGGATTTGGGGTTTTCGGGATTTTGGATGTTCGGGGTTTTGTATTTTCGGGATTTTGGGTTTTCGATTTTCGGGATTCTGACCCCAACCCTATTAACCAAAGGTACCTTTGAGAGCAAATGCACATTTTTTTATCAAAATTCTTGCAGCCGTTTTCGAGAAAAATAAGTTTTTTCTAAACGGGTTTTCAACATTTTTATGGGAGGTACCTACCGTTATTTTTGAATTTAGAAATATGATTTTTTCAAGTATTCTACAAAATAATAAAAAAATATATTACACCTAGCATTTCCTTATTATATTTATGTACATATTTAAATTTTTCTTAACAAAATCCTCGGACCCGTTTTTGAGAAAACTATGATTTTATTTATAGTAGTAGCCCGTAGCGTAATGGTTAGTGCGTTCGACTGTCACGCTGGAGGTCTAGGATCGATTCCCAGCCTCGTCCACCTAAAAACTAAAAAAAAAATTTTGTCAGGGCTACTGCCTCATGCGAGGAATTGACAAATCCTCCAAGAGTATCACTTGTCACGAATAAGTGCTTCTCGTCTAGCCGTTCGGATTCGGCATAAAATTGTAGGTCCCTTCCATTCCTGTCGAAAGGCGCACACCGGAATGGTTGCGAGTTGTTAGTCACTAAGCCCTGGTTCTTCATGAGCCGTTGTGCCACCCGATTCGTATTATTATGATTTTATTTATTGGCAAACATTTTTTTTATGGCAGGGACCGTTATTTTTGGTTCTAAAAAAAAAATTAAAAAATGAACTAAATTTGAAAAATTAAAAAATTAACTAAATTTGAAGAAAATCCCTCCACCCGTTAAGGCTGTAGGGGCGAGGACAGACAGACAGACAGAATTGCGGGACCACTTTTTTTCGCGTTCTCTATCATCGTAATGTCAGGGGAAATTATTACCTTGAGTTCAATTTTTTTACAAGTCTTAAAGTTACCATACCTATACCGCAATTAAAAATAATAATTTAAATTTTTTGCAACTACCTACATATTTTAAAGCCCTAAAAAGGACAACTTATTGCCAATGCTTTACTATGTTTGAAAATAGAGAGAATCATTGCAATGAAAATAATACACACAAAAATAATGTAAACGTTACTTGTCATGAATTTCTGATATAAAATCAATAACCACAAAAAACAACATAATAAACATTTCTATTACTTCAAATGGTTTGATTAAAAATTCCTGAACGAGCAATTTGAAATCATTATTTCATAAAAATAATGCTCAAAATAATCAATGAATGAAAAAAAAAAAAAATATATATATTAAATCCACCCATCGATATTGTATGCAAAACAAATAAACCATCAACAACTCACCTCAAAAAGTAGTTCAATGGAAAACCGCAAAAAGCAAAAGTAACTAATATAGCAGCCCACTGACAATGTGCGGAAGTCAATATTTATCCATTTTTCATTTGATTTTTTTCACACACGATTTACCAGAAATGCAAAAGTGAAACAGCAAAATGCATTTACGCTTCACCGAAAACAAATCCTCACGTAGGTTTATCTGAATTATTTTTTTTGTATTATTTTTATTTTATTAATATTGATTTTTTTGTTGTTATTTTTGTATGATATCTGACCATCCAATTAATTGAAACAATTTAACGCTCTTTTAAATCACTAAATTATTATACCCAGATACACAACACACTGCTCCATGTATCTTTAAGCTTCACATTTACAATTGCAAAGAAAAAAGCAACAAATTATTTCATATACGTAAAACGAGAACAACCACAACTATCAATGATATCAATGATCTTTTTTTTAATGCATTTTCACTTTATAGACTTACCGGGCCTACTCAATTTTTATCTTATAAATATTTTTTCTGCATCCAAGATTGGCTTCACAAACCAAACAAAAAAAAAACAACACGAAAATCCAAGTTAGTAAACAAAACCCTTGCAGTTTTCAAACGTTGCGAGAAACAAGTTCCAAGCCCACGTATGGTCTTCGCACATCCGAAAAAAAAGAAACACCGCGAACAGTTTATTTTAATGGAAAAGTTATTCAAGAAACTCACTTTGAGTTGTGATTGCTTTGCAAAAATCGATATAAAAATATTCAAGATTAAGATACACACTTAAAAGGAGAACACTTTAAAATCAGCACTGTTTGGCGCCACCTTTCCTTAACCTTTGTATCTGAATCTTCCAATCTCATTTAAATTGTATATCCAAATTAATGAGATGTCGCACTGAGAGGACCTTTTATTCTTTTCTCCAACGACCGACGACGATGCGATGGTAAGGTTATGGTGTGACTTTACCAACAACAAAGAAGAACACCTTGGAATTCGCCGGGGAATTTTGACAAATTTCACTTCAGAGATACTTTATATTTTGTAACAAAAGGTATGCCAGATACACAGTACACAACACGTCTTAATCACATCGAGCCAAAACTACGACTGACAAAGAAATCGTGCAATCTTTGAATTCAACAGTAAATCTGGTTTATTAAACTGCCGCCCACAATCTCGATAAATTACTTATATTTTCTGAATCAAAAGTATCTTTTGTTTTCTGCGTATAGGCAAAAATTTAATTCTTCGACACGCAGAAAAGTACAACCGAATGAAAAAAAAGAAAAACTAAGAAAAATCATTAAATATTCAAAATTTAATTTTTTTGTTTGTTCTGTTTGTATCCCGGCGGCGGCGAACAAGAAAATCTTTCTACCACGAGATTTTATGGTCAATACCGATCGACAGCTGCTGAACAACTGAAGACTTCCAGCCAGGTAAATGTACCTTTTGACCAGAGAACGAACGCACACAAAACTATAAATTCTCAATGCAATAATCCTGGAAAATTGTGTAAAAAGAAAAGCTTTTTTGATGTTTAGAAAATAGCAACAGGGTTATTGTGCTGAAGTATGAAAATATACGAAAGTGCGGAGCGGACATGCGCCTTTGCTTATAAAGCATACTCGTACAAGAAAAGTTACAGCAGTTAATTTTCTCCTACTATAAATAATTTATTTGAATTTCCAGCTCTTCCAGGATATGAAATTATAACATGGGACTACAGGCTTCAGGGAAAGGAGTCCCCGTGTCGTGTCCCATTTATTTACTGCCGGGGAGTGCCGTGGGGGTTTGGTGGAACCATGAAAGCAACAGACATTTCTTATATTTCGAGCAACAGTGTGCGTGGTTCTGCTAAATAAGGAAGCAAATTTAGGAACGAGTCTTATGTGTGCTAAGGAATCATTATTTTTAGGTTATTTGCCAGGTGTTGCGAGGGGAGTATGGAAAAATGTTTTTAAAGCTTAAATCATGAGACTTTTAAAGAAATAAGTCGGCTAGGAAGGAGGTGGCAAGTATAGCAGTATTTAGACCAAGACAAATACCCATAGAGAAAGAGGGAAGAATTAAGATAGAATCATTAAATTTTAATCACGAAAAATACTAGATCAGGAACTATTGTTTTGCCTTACTCATTCACGTAGTTCCCTGCACTAAATATTTAATTTTATTTTTTTGTTCAATTTTTGTCTTCATTTGAAGTTAGATAATTGAAAAATTTAATAATTTGAACTTTAAGTGAATTTCAAATGAAATTTATAGACTTTTATTTGAACGGGACCCCTGGCCTAAACAACAATTGGAAACGTTACAGACTGGACATTCAAGGTCAAATGTTTAGCAGGTTACGTTATCAAGAAGTTTTTTTGTAAAATAAGAAAATCAGTAACTCAATTATTTAAGATCAAGTTAAATGATTCCATAAATTTGTTTTTTTTTTATTTCAATCGCGGAAGAAATATTTTTTTAGGGAAATAAAATCAAAATGTTTATTTAATGACCGATAATTTCGTTAAATTATTATCCTTTTCAAGTCTTCCTTTATAGACCAAGAGCTCACAGCAAATTTCGGGAGTGAATTGATAACCAAAATATGAGTATGAGGGTTTGTAGGCAATTTAATTTTCTTTCACTTTGTCATATTGAATTTGCCACTAATACCCTTAAAGGTAGGGCTGCCCACAAGACGAGACCTGCGAGACTTTTGTAAGTCTCGTCTCGGCCAGGTTAAAATCGAAAATTTTCATTCTCGTCTCGGTCTCGCGTAAGTTTCGTATAATTAAGTCTAGTCTCGGTCTCGTCTCCGAAAAATACGATTTCCGGACAACCTGTTGATTATTGGAACGAAATATTTTCGATTATAGTTTGAATACGTGCAGAAGAAAATAAATATTTAACTGAAATCCAAATATACAGTCTCATCTCAGTCTCGTCTCGGTTGCTTAAAAGCCAGTCTAGTTTCGTCTCGTCTCGTCTCGTCTCGTCATGCGAGACCGAGATCCAGACCGAAACTTTTCTCGTCTCGTGGCCAGCTCTAAAAAAGGGGACCTTTGCCCCTCTCCTGCCTTAATCTTGCGGCCCTAGGCTGGGAACTTTGAGTTTGTTATACCTCAGGGTCAGCTCTACTACTAACACATTGCCTTGAGTGGCTTGCTTCGCAGGTTAAAATAATTTATTCATTTTTTAACCTAACAAGTTCAAAGTAAAAAATAATAATTAAAACTATACAAAAAAAATCATAAAAAAATTGTCGTCAAAACTTTCAATTTTATCAAAAACTAAGAGTAATAGATCCATTTAGTTTTTAGTTTTCAATTAAGAGTTATTAGAGGAAGTAAATAATAAAAGCCAATTCAGCATCTTATTTCCCAATTTAAAAGAAAAAATCAAAAACTTATTTTTCATTTTTTTTTTAAATTTTGAGTTTGAGAATTATTTTTACAAAAACTATGGACATCGATAACTTGATTTAAAAATAAAATTTACAGATTTCACTCATAGAGTAAGAATGGGAGCATTGAAAATGACTTGGATTTATTTATTTATTTAGCTACAAATTGAACAAATTATTAGCTCTGAGATTGTAAAATTCTATATAAATCTTTTTTTAAACAATATTTTGATACATTAAAATCAATAACATTAAAATACTTATTAAAATCTGCACATGCAGCAAACAAAGGTTCATGAATTCCATAATTTGTTCTGTTGAATCTTTGGCTTAAAAAGTCCCCAGATCTAAAAGATCGTGGGTATATATTTAGATTAAGTTGTGATAAAATATATTCGGAATCAATTTCTCCAATCAAAACATCATAAATATATAATATTCTAAAAACTGTTCTTCTATTTGTCAGTGATGGTAAATTAATTAAGGAAAGGCGTTGATTGTATGGTGGTAGATGTGTGTTCATATTCCATGGTAGATGTCGAAGGGCATAACGAAGAAATCGTTTTTGTACTGATTCCAGTCTGTTAATATTGTTTTGGTAGCTCGGACTCCAAACACAGCTACAGTATTCGAAATTCGATCGCACAAGAGAGCAGTATAAAGTTTTTAAAATGTATGGGTCTCGAAATTCCTTTGAAAATCGACAAACGAAACCCAATCTGCATTTTGCTTTGTTAATGATATGATCAATATGTTTATTGAAGTTTATTTTAGAGTCCATTATTACGCCAAGGTAACAAAAATGGTCAACTCTTTCAAGTGGTTGACCACACAACATATAGACATTAAAGAAGGGCGCACGTTTGCGAGTAAAAGACATACACTTGCACTTTGATACATTGAGTTCCATATCATTGACTTTACACAAAAGGGAAACACTATTTAGATCTTTTTGCAGTAATTCAGAGTCATTATTATTTTTGTAGGATAATCGAAGCTTAGCGTCATCGGCGAACAAAAGTAGTTGTGAATAGTGGATTTTAGCTTTTAAATCATTAATAAATAATAAAAACAAAAAGGGACCTAAATGTTTCCCTTGAGGAATGCACAATTATTCTTTTTGATGTTTTATTTTAAAGTAAACAAACTGTGGTCTGCAACATAAATATGACTCCAGCCAATTTAAAAACCAATTTGGCAGCCCGATGATCATTAGCTTTTTCAAAAGTAACGTATGATTCACACGGTCAAATGCTTTTGTAAAATCCAAGTCAGCGACGTCAGTTTGAAATCCATTTTGGTTTTTAACAACAACATCCGAACAAAACTCCATCAAGTTGGTTGTAGTAGACTTTCCCTTCATAAATCCATGCAGATGTGGCGAAATCACGTTTTTATATTTTTTTCAACTCTTTCCAAGATAATCTTTTCAAACAATTTTGGTATACATGATAACTTGGCAATGCCTCTATAGTTGGATATACTACTTTTGTTTGCGTTCTTAAAAAGCGGCGTAATGAATGAGGACTTCCAAACATTTTTAAAAATACCTGTTTCAATCGATAAATTAAAAAGATAACATATAGGACGAGCTAAAACATAAATGTAACGTCGAACAATAAAGGCTGGTATTTCATCAGGACCATAGGATGATGAATCTTTTAGCTTGGAGACGTGGCCTATTTACAATTACTGGTCTAGCAACGTCAAGTTGGAAAAAGTTTGATATAGTTCCAGTGTTATCACAGTTTTTATCACAGATGTTATCATAGGTGTTATCACAGGTTTTATCAAAGGTATTATCACAGGTATTAGGCTTTTTATAAACGCTTTGGAAAAAGTTCGAAAACATATCACAGATTGTTGTATTGTCATTAGAAGATAAATCCTTATAGGTCATCACAGCTGGAAAATTATTCGTTTTTCTTTTAATGTTTACAAAATCCCAAAATTTCCTAGGGTCATCACGGATTTTACCCTTAAGATTCCTCAAGTACAGTTGATAGCTTGACCTCGTTTTCGCATGGAGTTGTCTGCTAGCTGAAGAGTATTTGGTGTAGTCAACAACAGATTTTTCTTTATTTCTTTTGTAAACCATCTTGGGCTTCCACTTTCAGCAGGAGTTTTTGTGAAAGTTACACATAGAGATAAATAATTTTTCAGTACATCGTAAAATAAAGCACAGCTGTGCTCCACATCGGTTTCTTCATAAATATTATTCCAGTTATAATTCTCCAAAAGGTTAAGAAATCTTACGTCATCAATTTTTCGAAAATCAGGAATTATTTCACTCTAAAATGAAGATTTTGAGCACCCATCAATATAAAATTGAACCTCAATCGCAGAATGATGAACAGAATTTTCAAACAGGAAGTTATCGGCTGCAGAAACCGTTAAATTCGGGTACATCTGTGAAGACCAAATCAAGGATTTTCCCATTTGAATTTAGAATATGATTTGTTTACTTGCGCATTCATCCGTGAAACAACTTTCAGTTCCCAAAGCATTTTCTCTTAAGTCCACAGGAAATAGGGGATACAAAAAGGATCCACCTCCAGGATCCGGCATCCAATTACCGCGAGATAAGTTGAAGTCTCCAAGAATAAAACAGTTGGCAGAAGTAAACTTTTTACTAGCATGCGATATAGCATCGGCGTGTAGATTGTATATACTTTGCGTAGAAAGTGGAGGTTTATATATAAGAACATGTAATCAAAAATTGGCGTTTCATAATGATTGCTTCAACACATATAAATTCAATTGAAGCGAAATTTGGAAGAGTTACACTTTTAGAATGGAAATATGAGCGAATGGCAATTAACACTCCACCTCCAACAGAAAAACTACTGTTTAATATATTTCTGTCACAACGATAAATGTTAAAATCGCTGCATAATATTTCAATATTATAAACAGAATCGTTGAGTCAGGTTTCAGATAAGATAATCATATCATAATCAGTGCACAAAGATTTGTTATATAAGTTATTAAGTTTTGATTTCATGCCACTAGTGTTGTGGTAGAGTAAATTTAAAATATTTTTTGATTTTAATCATTTTTTGGATGAATGGATTCAATGGATGAGGGTTGGTTTAACTTCTCAGGTCTTTGAGGTTTTCGAGGACGGTGTTCAAATTCTCGAATAAAAACATGTTCAGGCCAAACATTTCGATTGGGTAGAACATTAAATAAGTAATGCTTTTCATTTGTGAAAGCTACAAAAATAGTTGATGATGATGGCTGAACACAAGACTGTAACTTCAATCAAAAGTGCTCAACTTTGCGTCATACCATACATTTCTTGCAACAACTAAAACGTTATATTATAGAGCTCTTCACAGTTTTCGTATCTTTTTATTTTGACAGTGATAACCAAGCTTCATCCACAGCTACCTCTACCATTAGGCTTAACCATTTCCATATGTGCTTGGAAGGTTGAAGTTCCAAGCGAATTAGATACCTCTTCCTATCGTTAATAATTTGTAGGTAAATTTCATCTTGCCTCAATCTGTTATTGTATTTTTACTGAATAATAACTTTTTCTGACTTAGTTGACTGCCTAACCTACCTGTAGCAAAAAGTTGAAATTTTCTCAATTTTATACTGCACCGAATTTTGTTTGACAATTAACATCTGCAAGTAATACTGGAACTTTTTCTTGTTTGTTATCGTCATTTAATCTTTTTTTCTGTGCGTCAAACCAACTTAATTTGCAGTCGGAGAAAAGCACATTTTTTTATTTCATCTTCATATGGCTCGACTTTATAATGTTTTCTTCCTTTCGACTTCGTCAATTGTACTAGCTATCTTCAACTACTGCTATTGATAAAATAGATAAGAATAGTTTTTGTTGTTTGTTTCAGAACGTTTGGAGCTTTCAATAAGTGCACAGCTATGTTTGATTAACATAAGCGCTTAACAAGAGAAACAGAAGATTGAAATCCTTCAGTAAAATATAAAGTAAGGAACAATTTTATCATTTATCTGTCCAATTGAGTGTCACAACAGCTTGTCTTTATTAACCATAATTCAAAAATCATTAATTTGAATTGTGTATTAGATTTCCAACTTTGTAATCTCTAGTTTATGTAAAGAATATGACAACCAACGAATTTAAATTAATAATTTCTGAATTATTAAGTAAATTAGGTAGGTGAAAAAAAAACTTTTTTTGTATCAACCTTTCAATTTTATGCGCCAAAAATCGAAACGACTATTAACTCAATCACATTTTTAGGATGAATTTGTACAACATTTTCCGATTAAGTTTGCATACAAATTTAAGCCATCACTGCTTTATTTTTTCAGCTCATTCATAAAGATTTGATATATTTTGTTTGGGAAAAACCATCTTCAGAATTGGGTACAAGAACAGCCACATTTGTCTCTCATCTTTTGGTGACTATAAGTGGCCTCTACTGTATATTACTTCTTTTTTTCCAGTGTTACGAGCTACAAAATAGATTATTATATTGAAATCCAAGAAAAAATTAAGTTAGGAACGATTGTACCTGTCCGTTGCGGTGGCACAAAATGCTCATCTTATGTAAGTACTAAGTTTTAAATTTTCTATATATAATTTTCTATATAATATAATACAACTATTTATAATCCTCTACTATATGTAGAGAATATGCTACCAAAAATCTTAAATTACAACTTTTGTACCACATCAATTTTGCGTATAAAGTTTTGAATAATTAAGGTACAAAAATATGAACTCAAATTGATTTTCATTTTTTTTTCGAAGTTTTCATGCAATTGTAAACTGTTTTTTTTTTTTTTTTTTTGTTTTAATCTTTTAATCTTTTATATTAATGAAGTTAATGTTAATGAAGTATTTTAAAATCTTAATATGGGAGACTAGTTGGTTGCAGGACCCCAAAGTCGCTCATGGAACTAAATTATGTTAGCCAGAGGGCTGAGCGCAAATATGTATAAAATTTAGTTGACAAACTCATCGTTCACTTTCATAAAAAAGTTAATTCCAGAAAATTGGCAACCCTTAAAATTTTCGTTTAGGAGCCCAACTAACAATTCAGCTTCTTTTAGCTTAAAAATATATATAATTATAATTTATACTTTATATAAAGCTTCGGTACGGCCTTCGGCGGAATTAAATTTCTTATAAATGTAACTGGATAAATGTAAGCTGGATAACTACTTCTTTAAAGCCGAATAGAAATAAGAAAAAGAAGACTTACCGAGTTTGCAAGCTGTCACTCGAATAGGCTTCTAAAGCCTGATCCACATGTGTCGTGTGTTGTGTTGTGGAGTCGTGTGTCGCTGTCATTCCATATATTTTATGAGACGAATATGGCTCTACGCATATGAAATACATTGTAGCGATAGCGACACACGACTCCACAACACAACACACGACACAGATGTGGATCAGGCTTAAAATTGATATTACAGAAGATGATTGAAGATGTCACTTTAAAAAGGCTGCATACAATTTTCATATAAGTTGCTGCCTTTAAAAGTTTTCTGTAACCATTTTCAATAAGCTTTATTGAATACTTCGATACGGCTTGTTAAGTCTTACTAAAGAATCATAAAAGAATGGCGACGTTCGGGTGGTAAGCAGACATATCTTATCTACTTTATAACATCTGATACGTTTTCGAACGACCAAAACCGTGTATGTAACCAAACCAAATGAAAACCAAGAAAATAAACAGGTAAGATATCAGCTGTAAGTATGAAGTATCTCTCCCAAACCAACGCGAAAGTGGCGGAACATTCGCCGACAGCAGTTTTTTTTTTTTGTTGCTTAGCATTATTTATTTGTCATTTATTTTGTATGATTGTGAATGATTCGCCCTGCATAGCAAATGTTCCGCGTTGGTTTGGGAGAGCCTTAATCCAAACAGATCCGAACATTTTCGGGACAGCCTTAGATATCTTTTTGATATCAGCTGTTTGGTTCGTCGGCTAGTTTTTTCTTTAGGCATTACAACAACACGAACAAATCTAGATACCATTGGCGACGTACCCGAACGCGGCCAATATGTTAATCTATAATAAAGAAGCTCGAATTTGTGTAAGTCATTTTAAAGAAGCTTTTTAAAAAAACTCTATTCACATTTATAATATATATGTATATTGAATAAATTGAACACGTGGAGAGAAAGATAATAAATTTTACTTGGTTTGTCTTTTTTAGCATTCGGAAAGCTACTTTTCGTTGGTTTAAGACATAAGCTTTAATGCACGATAACAAGAAGCGAGGTTTATTTTCATCAGATAAACATAACACTCGGCATTTTGGTATATCTGGGTATTTATGTGACGTCATGGTCAGCTTTTATGATTTTGTTCTATTTAAAGTGAAGACCATAATTAATTTAAGTATTTAAATAATTCAGCAGTTTAAAAATAGAAAAAATTATAATAACAATCAAATAAAGTTAATTATTTTTCTTTTCTCCGAATATAAGCAGATGATTGTAACGTCACACCCCTAATGAGCATACCTTGTTTCTGTTAATCGTGCCGTGTTTTTTCGGATTGAAATTATAAAAAATATGCATTATTACTTGGCTTATTTGAAGACTATTGATATTAATTTAAGACTATTGAAATGAAAAGCGAGCAAGGGGACTGCTAAACAAATCGTTTAGGTACATTTGTTTCCTCACGCGAAATGTATAAGAGAGTAAAAGAAATCTTGTTCATGTGTGAAAATTTTTATAGAAGCTCGGATTTATTTAAGGAAAAATTAAAGTTTTAAAAAAGGAAAAGTCTGATTAAGTTTTTGCATCTTCCAAATTATATCTAAGATGGCTGAGTGGTTAGAGTGATGGACTGTCATGAAGGAGTTCCCGAGTTCGATCCCTAGTGAGGTAAAAATAAAATGTATGTTTTATAATTGTTTCCAATACTATAATTAATAAATAATTGAATTTGATACTTGATTTCAGATAAAATGCAGTAAGAATCACATTAAAAAATAAAAATGTATCTTTCTTTTTTTTATTAATTTTTGTTCACCTTCTATAAGACTTGTATTTCACTTTTATACAACCATGTCCGAAGCTTTCTGTCAAGTTGAAGTGTAATTCAAATTTCCAATATCGGTCGTTTAAACTTCGTATCGGCTTCTTTAGGCTTTTATACAATCTGCTACTTTTAAAAGATCTGCGAATAAGTTTATAAGAAGATTTTCCGAAATCACATATACAAGCTATATTAGCTTGTATAACATTCTCCTTTTTATGCTTAAGTAAACTTTACAAATGTCTTATGGAACTTCTAAAGCCTATTCTATTAAGTCGAACCGAAACTGAAATGTTAGTTGGGAGCAGGAGTGTTTTTTTTTTCTGATTTCACCATCATAGCAGCGTTACCCAGTCAGTGAGTCAGAAAAGAGCGTTAATATATGCATATTTTGTATGTATAATTTATAATAAAAATATAAAACATAATTGAATAATTTCTCATCACTTTTGTTTAAGCCAGTACCTAACCAAAGACATTTATTTTTACAAGAAATTTAGTTTGGAAAAAGTTATTAATTTTTTTGTAAGCAAGTTAATTTTTTTTGTACAAAAGCTATTTTTTTTTTTTTGTAAAAGTTATTTTTTTTTTTTTGTAAAAAAGATAATTTTTTTTTTGTAAAAACGTTATTTTTTTTGTAAAAAAGTTAATTTGTTTTTTTAAAAAATTTATTTTTTTGTAGAAAAGTTACTTTTTTTAGTGAAAAAGTTATTTTAAATTAATTTTTATATACATATAATAAATAGGTTCAAAACTTCTGTAAATTCTACTGTGGTAAATTTTGCATGTATCCCTTTATCTTCCTTACCTTTTCTACCCCCAACCACCACAACACAACATATCACTCGAAAATTAGATACTCTGCTGTAGTTGTGCTCTGCAGTCTACACCTGCCATTAAAAGACCTACAAACATGTAGCTCTACATTTATGTAGGTTGCTTCTGTGGTAATACTAACCAAATTTTTCGCAAAATGCCCCTACTACGCTAAAGTTCATTTTCATTTGTATTCATTTGTAGTTTATTAATTTTAGTAACACCATAATTTGTGCAAAACGAGCCTATAAACATTTTCAATGTAAAAATAAAAGAACGGAGTTCCGGCTTTCAAAATTGTTGTTGCCGTTGTTTTTTAATATTATTAAAAAAATGCCCCTCTTCTCTAAAGGAAGGGGGGGTAAAGACCCCCCCCCTCTATTGCAAACAAATTTTGTATTGTGTTCCTTTAGTTAGTAGCCCGTAGCGTAATGGTTAGTGCAGTGGACTGTCACGCTGGATGTCTGGGTTCATTTCCCAGCTTCCAAAACTAAAAAGTTTTTTTAGGGCTACTGCCTATTGCGAGGGATTGACAGATCCTTCAAGAGAATCACTTGTCATGAATGAGTGCTTCTCGTCTATCCGTTCGGATCCGGCATAAAATTGTAGGTCCCTTCCAATCCTGTTGACACGCGCACACATGAATGGTTGCGAGTTGTTAGTCACTAGGCCCTGATTCTTCATGAGCCGTTGCACCACTCAATTTATTTATTTATGTGTTTCCTTAAAAAAATACGTTATCGTTTTTTGGCGCCATATGAAAACAACTCTTGCTCATTAAATTTTGCCGAATTTAGTATACATCAACTTTTTCGTATAGTTTCGTATAAAAAAAAAAAAAAAGAAATCATAACTCTACTCTTAGCCCTACGAAATGATGAAATACAAAGAATGAATGTGTATTAACCTTTTTTGTTTTTTTCCAGGTAAATTGGTCAGTAAACATTCAATATCGAAGACATTAACAGGTTTTTTTCTATGTTATACCTGGGGGTAACCCCTACAAAATTCCTCCGTTGACTGTACTATTCAGACTTTTTTTCAATGTAATATTTCGATTCTACGTATCGTTGGCCCAATGGCCAGGGTAGCAAACAAAGTGAAAAAAAAATTGTCAGGGTGGCAAAAAGATTGCCAGAGTGCCAACGAAATTGACAGGTAGGCAAAAAAATTGCCAGGGTGGTAAAAAAATTTCCGGGGTTGTAAAAATAATGCAAATAATTGTAGTGCCTGTCTACCAATAATTATATAATGTCTGTCAAGTTAGCATTATCACTTCAAAATTTCAAGAACCTAATAATTGGATTAATTTTCGTAAATTTATGGTAAAAGAAAAAAAATAGTCGCGACTATTTTTTAAAAATTAACCCTGGGTAATGCTAACATGGCAGTCAAATTAGCATTACCCACCCTCAAAAAAAAAAAAATTCTAAAAAAAAGACGCCAATAGTTGTCGTGAATTTGTCGTAAATCTGTCGTGAAATAAAAAATTTTGTACCACTTTTATTTTCTGAGAAAAAATAAAAAAAAAAACCCTAACCCCCTAAAATCGCTTTTTTTTTCAAGGGGCGTCAAGGACGTCTTACGACAATTGTTTGCATGCATTTAATATCGAAAAATTTTCTAGGAAAAAAGTTTTGGTATGGTGGTGCTAGATTTATTGAAAAAAATGCGATTTTAGAGGGTTAGGGTTTTTTTTTATATTTTCTCAGAAAATAAATATGGTACAAAATTGTTTGTTTCACGACAATTTCACAACAACTATTGGCGTCTTTTTTTCTTAGAATTTTTCTTGAGAGTGGGTTGGCTGTCAAGTAAGCATTACCCAGGGTTATTTAAAAAAAAGTCGGACAAATTTTTTTCTTTCTTGACAAATTTACGACAAATTCACGACAATTAATCCAATTATTAGATTCTTGAAATTTTGAAGTGGTAGTGCTAACTTGGCAGACATAATTTTATCAGGGTGCCAATAATTATTTGTTTTTGGTAATGTTTTTTGAATTGGCATTTCGAATAAATAAATCTTTTTTTCAAAGCTGAATCAACGCGTAATTTAGTAATTTATAGTCAAGTATGTATATAACATGCTCAAATAACTCTACAAATAAAAATGTTATAGTTGATTAAAGTTGAAATTTTTCTTAAGGGTGTCAATAATTGTGGTCGTTATGCTATTTTAAATTTCATTGAAATCATTTATTATATTTACCACGTTCAGTTTACTTCTAATGGTTTTTATCCTACTTTCCATCAGTGACCTACTAAATTTCAGTAATTAAATGACAAGCAACAAGCATTACCTTCCAAAAGTTTGCAATTTAATTTTCTTTGCTATAAATTCAAGAAAGGGTAGACCTTCAAGGTGATATTTTTTGGAGTTTTGTTTTTAGCTTTAAATAGAGGATAAATTCGGGTATCCTTTAAAAAAAAGGTATTCATTTTATGATACCTTCGGGCGTTACCTTGATATATAATTATTATTGTATGCTTTGTACTTCTTATTTATTTAGTCTTTTCTTTTTGTTTCCGTTGGAAGTTTTGATGTCTACTTTTTCTTTTGTTTGGGTATAAAACCATGACTTTTTTTTATCTTGTTCTAGCTTAAGGGACTTGAGAATTAATTAGATTGTTGTTGTTATATATAAATACGAGGAAGAATATTATGTAAGTTCCTTTTAAAATATTTTTTTTTTTTAAATATTTTTAATATCCCATTTCTATATCCTTCGTTTTAAGGAGTATTATAAAATATTTAATGGATATATTAAAAATTCTCTAATGAAAAGATTTTCGTAAATTTTAAATGAGAAATCTAAATATTATATTTCAAAAGGGCAAAACTTGTTCATCTTTAGTTGGTGTTATTTTGATGAAAATTTTAATAGGAAATCTAATAGCTTCTAGAATTCAAATTAAAAAATTGTATTTTTTTTATTTATGTTTTCAATTTAAGAAAGTAGATGTGACAATACAATACAAACAATACATATTAACAAGTATGAAGTAAACAAGTTTAAATACTTCTGCTTTTTCGGTCGCATAAAATATTTAATGAAAAATCTTAGCTAGCTTTTCTAAAATTTCGACAGTCAATAAAATATGTAATAAAAATTAAAATGAACACATGAGCCCCATTAAACAAGATTGCCTGTGCGGCCGTATTAGTTAATCAATTTGAGACTGACTCACTCACTCACTGACAATACAATTATGGAGCACTTCCCGACATCGTAGAATCTTGAAATTTCGCACAACGGTAGGCCTTGTAATACATTCAAAGCAAATCAATTTTCAATAGGTCAGTAATCATTAAAAAACAGATTTCTTTAATAATTTTGGGGGTTTTTCTTTATATTACTCTACTTAAAATATTTGCTATTTAACAGTAGGTAATAAACTTAGAACTTGGCGTACTTTTGGAGCCACTACTTCTTACGGCTAAACGGCTACGCGAAGGTTTTTGTATTTAAAAGAACATGCTTTTATTGTGATTCAGGTTTCCTGCAATAGATTTTCTGTTTGATGATATACATATAGCTACTTTACCCTTTTCTTATTTGGCTCTTAGATATTTTTCAAGCTTCAGGTTGAACGTAAACTCCATTCTCAGGTATTCATAAGATTTAACTACTTCTGGAGTACTTCCTTATTCATATTTTCAATGCCCGTTCTTAGCCTTTTTCCATAACCATACTTAAGGACCATAACTTTTGATTTATTTCTTTAATAACTATATCAGATTCCACACTTTTTAGTATTCTTCTAGCTTATTGATCCGCATCTGTAGAAGCGTCGGAGATTCAACTGGAATTACAATATCAACTGCTTGTATACATGATGACTTTTATTCTTAATCTACCAAACTCTACTCCATTTGACAGCCACTCCGCCCTTCTAGTTCGTCCAGGAAAAGACCAAAACGAATCGGGCTAACATTTCAACCTTGCCTTAGTCTAAGCTTTTATAAGTAACCTGTATTTTGTTCTTAAATCAAAATCGTTAGAGCCATTTTTGAGATAAATAACTTATATCATAATCGGTGTATGGCAGTAAACGTGATGACAAAAAATCATGACAAAATGAAAAATTATGACAAAAATGAAAAATCATGAAAAAAATTAAGAATCATAACAAAATGAAATTCGTGTTCTCACAATCGTTTGCAGGACCCACTTTTTTGGCGTTCTCTATCATCGATTCAAAATAGCTTTTAAAGGCCTTTAGTCATTAAAAATCTCTGTCATCCATCGTTAGGGAAAATTATTATCTCATGTTCAAATTTTTTTACGAAGCCAAAACTTGCCCTATGGTGCCTTTATCCCAGTAAAACAAAATGAGCACGACTGGATCGCACAAACTTGCTCTCGTAGCTAACAACTTGAATGTAGCTTAAAATTGTCAATGTGCATAAGTGGTTCTATAACATTATGATATCATTAAAAAAGTTTTAAAAACAATTTAAATTATAAATTATTACTATAATTTACTTTAAATTTGTTTTTTTTTTTAATAGCTTAAACAGATAGAGCTAAAAAGAAGTGTGCCATCTGATTTGTTTGATAAATGTGAATTTACGAAAAAAAAATTCAAAAATCGTTGGTTTTCTTAAAAATTATTTTTTTATATATAAAAATTCTTGAACATTTTCAAAAATAAAATTTGGTATGCCAACATTTAGAATCAAATAATTTACAATTTTAGACAAAATTTAAAAAAATATTCATTCACCCGTTTTCAAGATATTGAATTTACAAAAAAAAAAAATTAATAGTTTTTTTAAAAATCCACAAATTATTTTTTCAAAAAAAAATTATAAGCAAAATTGTAAAGTACCACTTGCATAAAAAAATTTAGTTGAAATCGGTCTAGCTGTTAACGAGAAATTTGAAAACCAAAAAATCGGTTCTATTGCAGGTACCGTTATTTTTTGAGATAAAAAAAATTCAATTTCCCCTCTAGGGAATCCCATAAGAACCTTAAGTCCAAAGTTTGAAGAAAATCACTTCAGCCGTTAAGACTGCAGGTCGAGGTACATATACAGACAGACGGACAGATGGACAGATAGACAGACAGACAGAATTGCGAGACCCACTTTTTTCGCGTTCTCTATCATCGTAATGTTAGGGAAAATTATTATCTCGAAATTTGTTTTTTGCACGAATCCTAAACTTGCCCTATACTACGTACATATATCGCAAGTAAAAATGTATGAGCAGTTTAGTTAACAAAATTAAAAATAATTACTTTTCGTTTTTTTTTTCGGTATGATAACATAATCGCAGTTAGACTGCATAACTTTCGCTCAGTCATATATTAATTATGAATGTTTGAATGTTCAAATGATTTTTCGCTTTTTTATTTCAATTTAATCAAAATCGGTCAAAGAACAACGAAGTTGAAATTTTTTTGAACCACCTTAATTTCAAAATATCTTTTTCTTCCTTAATTTTGTCTCAGCTCTAATATTTTTCAATTTCATCGAAACCGGTCAAGAAACAACGAAGTTGACATGACCCTATACTTGCATTAAATACTTCCCCCTTCCGACACCAGCTTCCCATTATGATCTGTAATAGTTTCCTCACGGTTATTAAGGGTGTCTCATTAATAATGCTCCAATCAGAAACTGGTGAAAGTCCGGGCAATGATCTATCAGAATTTTGAATAAATCACGACTTTTAATCAGGTTTTTGCTCACCACGCCACTGATTGATTTTTGTTTTTGTACAATTTTTGCATTAAACAATTGGTTCATAGTTTTTCTAATTTTATGGTAATAGAATCAAATATTTTTTTAATTTTTGGCCTGTCTTTTGTACAGACCCCTGATCAAAATTCGTACGACTCAATACTAGTTTCTTTTTCTTATTCTTAAAATTTTCTATTCCCCTTTAGTTTCTAGAAGCTTATAAACCTAGCCAAAATTATGCTTAAAAAGAAAGTAATAACAATTTGAACCCAATGAAACATGTTTCCAAATCTATTGCGATAAAAATAGAGTTTCATTTAGAAATAGCTCCGAAAAAGTTGAATTTTGGTGGAGATCTAACATAATATGATTTCTCAAGCAATTTTTAGGGAATAGCGTACATTTTAACAAGGACGTTCCATTTTGTGCTTTCCGAGGATGTGTCCTTGTGGGAATGTTGTTTACGAAGACGTTGCTTGCGAAGATGTTGTTTGCGAAGATTTGAAACGGACCCTGTGATGGAACGCCTGTATGAAAAATTATGTCGAAATCGAAGAAGCCATGAACGAGAAATTCGATAATGAAGACATTGGTTCTATGACAAGTACCTACTGTCAATAACCGTTATTAAAAATAAATAAATCGGGTGGCACAATGGCTCATGAAGAACCAGGGCCTAGTGACTAACAACTCGCAACCATTCCCGTGTGCTCCTGTCGACAGGAATGGAAGAGACCTACAATTTTATGCCGAACCCGAACGGCTAGACGAGAAGCACTTATTTGTGACAAGTGATACTCTTGGAGGATTTGTCAATTCCTCGCAAGGCAGTAGCCCTGAAAAAAAAACTTTTTTAGTTTTTTAGGTGGCGAGGCTGGGAAGCGAACCCCTACGGGCTAAAACGTTACAAAGTTTTAATCTGCAGGTTGATGTACAGACAAATAGACAGACTGCGGGGAGAGTACAATAACTTGGGCGCGAAAATTGATACAGTATTTTTGTAGAAGGGTCTAATACAGGCATTTTTTTTACTATGGGAGGGGGGGTCTATCTCACCCCGTTTAGGAGGTAGGGGTGATTTACGATAAAAATGACTTAAGCCAACTCAAAACTCATGTAAATGTATTTCAATGTATTAGTGAAAGAACGTTACTCTCTTCATTATCAAAGTTAAAATTTCGAATTTCCAATTACTCCAGCTTGCCCCTTGATCTTTTTCTCTCTCAGAGCGAGGGATAGATTTACGCACAAGCAACAAGCAAAAAAATTCACACAGCAAGATATGGATGAACTACGTTGCATGATAAACAGGTTAATTTTTATGTCCAGTTAGGTAGATTTGTTGTTGTCTTTTGCATATGGTTCGATTTTTATAAAGCAAGTGAGTATTTCTGCCGTGCGTTGGTGGAGATTTTTTTTCTGGATTTTGTTTGTAAACAGGTTCTTGTTTTTTTCTGAATTTTTTTTTGTTAGTCGACATTTTCTAACAACTGAGAAGATTTTGTTTTCTTTTTTTGAGAATTCTTTTCGTGGAACGGGTAAAAACAAAATAATCGGAGTAGTCTCACTAGTATTTTATTTCGGAACCTGGGGAAATTGCTCTGATATTGATGATTTTTTTTTGAAATGTGGGAAATTAGATTTAGAAAAAAGTTTTCGGGGAGAGTACGATAACCCTTGCCCCAAAAATTGATACCGGTTTTTTTTATCGTGGAGTCTATCTCGGCCCGTTTAGAAGGTACTGTATACAGTAGAGTGTCCGTTATTTCCCAAACTCTTTTTTTTTTTGGATAACACACCCCGTCAATCAAAAGTTTACGCCGAAAGAAAAAATTATTGAGTGCCTCTAAGGTCATGCTTTTCCCATACAAATTTGTATGGGTACTTTACACTTTTGACATTTTATTTTTTTCTCTGGAACTATAAAAGTAATTCTAATTTTGTTTAGGAATTCTGATTGATTTATTGGTCCTTTAAAAAAACTGCACTTAAAAATTAATATTATATATTTTTCTCTTATTTTTCTAGTTTGGAGATTTAAAAAAGAAATATTTTTGTTTGAAACTGGCAGGTACGTATTGATATTGCGCAACCTTAGACTGACTGGCGTCGAGTCGGTCGGCGTGGAAGAAAAGACATTTTTATTTTCTTTTTTCTTAAATGAATTTTATGAAGCAATTGCGGTGGATTTTCTTCGATACACATCCAAATAGGTAGGTAAGGTTCTGGTACCTACATTTTGTTGGTTCGTCAGATCTTATAGTAATGGGAAAGATTTCCTTTTGGGGTTTTCCATCGGTAAAATAAGAATTTGATGCGGAATTTGATTTTGTTTGTGGCAAATGGAATGATATTTGAATTTATATTTTGTTTGTTATGGTATTGGTGTATTTTTGTGTCTGTGAATCTGTAAATGGACTAAGATAATTTAACAAATACAAATAAATCATCCAACAATCCACCGAAAAATACGGATCTGCAAATTTGATTCAGATTTTGTGCGTGAGACTGATTACCTTTGACGCCAGGGCGTCAAAAACAAAATAACACTCGAGCGTCTAAAACAAAATGACGCCCAGGCGTCAGAAATAAAATAACGCCCGGGCGTCAAAAAAAATTGACACCCGGGCGTCAAAAACAAAATGACGACCAGGCGTCAAATACAAAATGTCGCCCGGGTGTCAAAAATAAAATGACGCCCGGGTGTCAAAAAAAAATGACACCCGGGCGTGAGAAATAAAATGACGCCCGGGCGTCAAAAAAAAAATTACGCCTGGGCGTCAAAAATAAAATGACGCCCGGGGGTCCAAAATAAATTGACGCCCGGGCGTCAAAAACAAAATGACTTCCGGACGTCAGAAATAAAATAACGCCCGGGCGTCAAAAATAAAATGACGCCTGGGCGTCAAAAATAAAATGACGCCCAGGCGTCAAAAAAAAATGACGCCCGGGCGTCAAAAATAAAATGACGCCTGGGCGTCAAAAATAAAATGACGCCCGGGCGTCAAAAAAAATGACGCCTGGGCGTCAGAAATAAAATGACGCCCGGGCGTCAGAAATAAATTGACGCCCGGGCGTCAAAAAAAAAAATGACGCCCGGCCGTCAAAAACAAAATGACGCCCGGGCGTCAAAAATAAAATGGCACCCGGGCGTCAGAAATAAAATGACGCCCGGGGGTCCAAAATGTATTGACGCCCAGGCGTCAAAAACAAAATGACTTCCGGGCGTCAGAAATAAAATAACGCCCGGGCGTCAAAAATAAAATGACTTCCGGGCGTCAGAAATAAAATAACGCCCGGGCGTGAGAAATAAAATGACGCCCGGGCGTCAAAAAAAATTATACTATTTGGGCTAATAGTTGACTCTCTCGTGTTCTGATACACTAACACACATAAACGCTACCAGTTCTACTCGCTTGTCTAAACCCCGGGTCAGTTTCTTTGTGTGAAAGCAGTCTTTGTTTAATTTACACGATGACTCTAAAATCACTAATAAAACGAAATCACTGTTAAGGTTAGACCGCACTCTGCAGAACTGCACTGCAGCGAAACTGCGGTTCACATTAATTTGTATGCAACTTTATGATGTTCAGTTGCAGCTTAGTGCTAGCTCATACCATTTCATACAAATAATATTTCGCCGCGTCCTGAAGTGCAGTTCCGCTGCAGCTGCAGTTGTGTGCGGTCTAACCTTAAAGCTAAATTAGTATTGAAATGTTTTGTGAATTTACACGATAACTCTGATATAATTAATAAGCAGAATCGCAGTTAAGCTAAATAACAACTTTTTGTTGAATTTACAAGATGACTCTGAAATCACTTATAAGCGAAAACACTGCCAAAGTTAAATCAGTATTGAAATTTTTGGTGAATTTACGCGATAACTCTAGAATAACTCATAAGCAGAATCACAGTTAAGCTAAATCAGTAAAAAAAAAAAAACAACTTTTTGTTGAATTTACAGGATGAATCGGAAATAAGTAATAACAACAAGCAAAACCACTTTTAAGTTTCTTGAATTGTCACAAAAACCCTTAAATTACTTATTAGCAGAATAACAGTTTGGCAATATCAGTTTTTAACAACAATTTTAAGTTTAATTAATGCAAAGTGTCTGAAATCAGTTATAAACACATAATTCCAAAAAACATAAACCATTAACCATTATAAATTTTCAGAAGTCAGAATTGAGCAATGTTTTAAGAATTAACACAATGCCTCTGAAATCACTTTTAAGCATAATCACAGTTTAGCAATAATATCAGTAACGAAGAAAATGTTTGTCTTGAATTTTCTTAAATTGTTTTGTTTCTTGATATAAAAAAAAAAATTATCAATTTTATATGTTATTTCAGTAACAGGTATTTTTGTGTTGCAGTATCAATACGTTATTGCTACTTTCCAATACCTGTTACTGTATACTTGTTACCGAAATAATGACCCATCCCTAAACGTTATCCTTCCTTCACAATAACATTGCACATCTGGAAATATTAGATTGCATTTTTTAATGTGTAAATTAAATATTTTTTTTTAAACATAGCTTTTATATAATTCAATAGAGCAATTATTAGAATGAACATCAAAAATATTTAAAATTAAACCTAAGAGCCCTTGAACTTGAAGTTCAAAAATGGTAATATTACTATTTTTTCTGTTAAAACATCCTGTTAAATAAATAGTACATTAATCCGAATCAATTCCCTGTATGCGTTAAGTCATATTCTATTATATTTTTTTCATTTCATTGAAAATAAATAAAAAATATAAAAGTTATACTTAAAAACGTTCATTTAAATTGATACAATTTCAACGATTTTTCAATGATTCTTTTTTATCAAGTATTTTTTTTTGAAAGGTTCAGCATTAATATGGTTTTTTGTCTCATATATCAAAAAAAATGAATACAAAATTAATTGAAATAGATGCCCCACTTTTTTGAAAAATGAGTCCCAGTTTAAAAAAAAATAAATCACTTCTTTTCCTCATAAAATCGGTGAATTTAATATTTATATGATTTTAATGATAAACGTATTTGCGTATATTTATTAACTATTCTTTTCCTCATAAAATCGGTGAATTTAATATTTATATGATTTTAATGATAAACGTATGTGCGTATTTCAACAAATTAGCTTCACAAATAACAAAGTTATATAACAATCAGTAAACGCACTACCATCAAAATTCAAAGGAAACCTTCTTTTAAATGGAAAAATTAATATTAAAAAGCAACGACAATACTTAAAATGCAAAACAATAAAGATTTTAAAAGCCAGAAGTCTGATCTTTAATCCTACATTTAAATTCAATTATTTGTTGCAATAGGTTTCAAAAAATTTGCATTCAAACTAAAAATTTTGGTAAAAAACGCAAAAAGAAATGATTGGATCAATTTTGTTCAAAGTTGTGAAACGGAAAACTAAATTTTCCTTTTTGGTCAATGCTCATAACAATTTTGAATCGAACACGAAAAACTGAAAGCTTTTGTCTTCTAGTTTTTGAGAAAATTAAAAATTACTAGAAGTACTTTTTTATTTTTTCATACATTAACATTTATCATTGAGTAGCTGTTGACATTGGAAACAGAGAATACATTAAAAGTTCCTTAAATGCAAACGAAATTTGGCATACACCAAACCTAGCACATACCCCAAATCCTATAGTGAGTCCAAGCTGGGGGTTGCAGGGGGGCAGCATGACCCCCCCAAACAACCCTCACTGTTTATACGCCATAAGGCTGAATGTTGGGAAAGTATGATAATTTAGAGTCAATTTGTGTAAGAAGTAATCCATATTCTATTTTGACTATCAAAATAAGACCACGTAAAATACTCAAGCAAAAAAAAAATTAATTGAATTAAATAGTATTTTTGGTAATTTTTACTTTTCTCGAAAACTAGAAGACATAAAATCATTTTAAGGTGTCTTCTCGTGATAACACTTGCAGTTAGGCTGCATAACTTTTCGCTCCGTCATATTAAATCATTTTATTTTCGGTTTCTGATTAAGAATTAATATGAGTAACGATTTCTAAGAAAAAAAAATGTAATATAAAATCTCAAAGTTTTGAAAAAATTACACTTTAAACATTTTTTGTGTTTTTTTTTTCCAAATTTTGAGTTTGAAAATAGTTTTTTAAAAAAACTGGCTAATAATACAAAGTATTGGCTTTCAAAAAAAATATAATACTTAATTGTAGGTATTACCGTTATTTTGTAATAATTTTTTTTCTATTCTTAGTACTTTTTTCATTTAATTGCCCCTCCCAATCAAACGGGGGTAGATAGACCCCCCCACTAATAGTAAAAAATGTTTGTATTTGACCCCTCTACAAAAATACTATATCAAATGTCGGCGCCCAAGTTATCGTACTCGTGCCGAAACCGCTTGTAAAATTTTCTGTAAATACTTTTATTTCTTTAACATCATATGTACAAAAGAATTTTTTCGTACACTATGGCGTATACGTACTTTTTTTAATTTATTGTATTGTGAACTTTGTTCATTAATTTTCGCTTATAATTTATATGATGATATGCTTTATTTTTCCTCACATTATAGATACTATGAAAAAATGTATACTATACATACATACATGTGTACGTGTTTAAAATGTTTAAGTTTTGAAACGCTTTGAAAACAATAAGATTATAAGATTTCATGAAAAATAGCAATAAAAACATTTGATTCGATTCATGAAAGGAACTTAAATGACAGTTAAGTGATTTCATACAAAAACTTTCTTTTAACAAAAGCTCAGAAAAATAATAAAAAAAAGTTCATCTATTAAAATATATATTTTAATAATTGAAAGAAAATCTGAAGTCTTTTGAGCTATAAATTAGAAATAAATAATTTTTACTGAAGTAGGGAATTTCCTATTCAACGATATCTGCTATTTTACTCAGTAGTCTTGTTAAAGGGGACTTTCGTTGTAATTGACGTAACCACTATAAATTATTATCTAATTAATACCATTTAACATCAAAAGAGCACCGTGTCGTATTTTTCTATATTTACCACAAGCATAAATGAAGCTTACACCATTTTTGCACTTACAACTGCTATTAAGCTACAGTGAAGACATTGTTTATCAATATAATAAGCTCCTCGTATAGCTGTTTTGAAGTCCACATTAGAATTATTATGTTTTTTATGTAAATAAATTATTTTATTATGAATTGACATGCTTATTCTAATGGCATTTATCCTGTTGAATCTTAATGTAGAAAGAGTCCCTTCTACAGTATGTTTATATTGAAATATCAGCACGCAACATAATACGCACGCACCCACACGAGCATTGAGTGAGTGTGTAACACGGTTCATTTGATGCAATGAATTAAATTACAGAAAATTCAAAGGAAAATAATACTTCCTGCCAATAGAAATGATTTAAAGCATTCTTAAGTGTTCCATCATTTTGTATTAAAATGTATAAAAGCCTTTTGTTAGCAGTTAATCCTTGCTTTGTTTGAAAGCAATTCAAAGGATCATAATATACTCGTACATACCGTTCCATGTAAGTGCATAAGAAATGAAACTGTGTAAGATTCAATCCTATACATTTTAATGGGTTCTTCTGGAACTTGTTTAGGTTTCTTTATTTTCTACGTGTAAGTAGCCATACCTAACATACCTGACAAGTTCAACTGAATCAATAATACTGAAAGAACTCATTTATTTTCAGTCTACAGAAAAAAAAAAACATAGGAAAAACTATTAAGTGTTGTAGTAGCTACTAGGTAGGTACTTATATAATGAACTCTCTTCCAATGGTTTTAGCTACAGCTTGTTAAAAAAATATACTGGTCATTTTTTTATGTCCAGCAACGTACATAAGAGTGCAACACGAGATAATGTTTTTTTATACCATCATACGACCGATGGAACATTATAAAAAGAGAAAACAATGCCAATGGAACGTGCTAAGCTGACAAAGAAAAAATTCAACATCAGCAGCATAGAGAATAATGTGAGTGTTTGGATGTTGCTTTTGAAGTCGTTGCCGAAGTTACTTATATTTTATTTTTGCTTAACTTTGTAGGATATAGTTTTTTTTCCAGGAACGTGCTTTTCACAAATTCACTGTTGATTCTCTATTAATGCAGAGCAGAAAATGCAGTTTTTGTTCTAAATATTTTCCGGAATTTTGTATATACATTAGACTGATTCAAAAATAAAAAATGTCTCCGATTTCCAATGCCACTAGCTTACTACTTAGAGTTGAGCAAAATATTAAGCCTGTTAAAAATTCAGATTTTTAAAATAATTTTTAGAGGCCCATCGCAATTTTCTATTTTCCATACGATTTGTATGGGACAAAACACATTTTTGTACTTTGAAATTTATAACTTTATAATAGCAAGTATTTAAATGAGTAGCATAACTTTTTTTTTAGAAAATTGAACGTTCTATAAAAACGGTCTTCACTTTTTATCAAATAAATGTACTCCTTTCAAAGTTATTAAAGGTCAAAGCGGAACTAATGGTCAATATCACAGTTTTTTGTATTCCCTATTGAGAATTCCAGCAGTACAGAGTGATTCACCTAAGGTGTGACAAAAAGCTTGAGCATGTAGGTCTTTCCTCCCCCACCGTTTATGTGGCAGGGGCAGTTTTCTAAAAAATTGATTTAAAACAGAAACAAAATATTAAAAAACAACGGCAACACTTACAACGCCCTGTTATACCTTTTTGCAATCCTATTCTTTTTAGTTTTTTGAGAAAGTTGGTTCATCAACACCCGGTTTTGGGTGTTTGACTAGAAATTAATAAGAGCATTGAATTTTCAGAAACAAAAATAATACTTAATTTCGTAAAATTTTGAGAAACTATCGTTTGAATTTTTGTTTAAATTTTTTTTTTCCGAGTTTTGACTTTGGATATTATTTTTTCAAAAATTGTTCCTTAAACGAACTTTATTTGAAAGGGAAATAAAAGAAGGAATTTCTAGGTTTGCAAAAAGGTATAACAGGATGCTGTAAGTGTTGCCGTTGTTTTTTAATATTTTTTTTTCTGTTTTAAGTCATTTTTTTAGAAAACTGCCCCTCCCAGCAAAATGAGGGGGGTATATCCCCCCTTCCACACGATTTTTTTCTTTTCTCGAATAACCTACATGCTCAAGCTTTTTGTCACAACTAAGGTGAATCACACTGTATAATACCTGGAATTCTCAATAGGGAACACAAAAAACTGTGATATTGACCATTAGTTCCGCTTTGACCTATAATAACTTTGGAAGGAGTACATTTATTAGATAAAAAGTGAAGACCTTTTTTATAGAACGTTCAATTTTCTAAAAAAAAAGTTATGCTACTCATTTAAATACTTGCTATTATAAAGTTATAAATTTCAAAGTACAAAAATGTGTTTTGTCCCATACAAATCGTATGGAAAATAGAAAATTGCGATAGGCCTCTAAAAATTAATTTAAAAATTGGAATTTTTAACAGGCTTATTATTTTGTCAACTCTAAGTAATAAGTTAGTGGCATGGGAAATCGGGGACTTTTTTTTATTTTTGAATCAGTCTAATATACATAGACTAACGAAATAGTCGTACTTTATTTATATCTCTATACAGGGTGTCCGGTAATTCGTGTGCTATACTTTGGAATGTGATTCTTGGTCATATGTACTCTAAGAAAAATATTGTTCTACAATATAGTCCGATTTTGAACTTTGACATCACTTTTCGACAATTAAAAAAAGGCTATTTTTGGTGTACCCTGACCCATGTCAGTGATCCCTGACTCGGATCACTACCTGGTGGTAGCTAGACTACGTATGCGGATATCCATGACGCGACAACGCAGAGCAGATGCGGTGAAAAGATTCGATGTCGAGAAGCTTAAATCGCAAGAGACTGCCAGAACTTCTGCAGACCACGTAACTCTTAATCTCTCAGGAGGTCCGCCACCAGCATCAAGTGCAGAAGACCAGTGGGAACACTGTCAACAAGCCATCAGAAGTGCCGCCTCTGATGTGCTGGGTTTCACTAGGCGAATACAACGAAACCCCTGGTTCGATGAAGAGTGCCGGCTAGCGCATGCAGCTAAGGACGAGGCCTACCAGGCAATGCTGCAGACTCGAACAAGAGCTGCTGAGAGAGTGGCCCGGGAGCTCTACGGGCTGAAACGAAAAGAGGAGCGCCGACTTCTCAGGAGGAAAAAGAGAGAGCACGAGAAGCGGGCGGTAGAGTCTATTGAGCGTTGTAGCGGTAGGGGAGATGTTCGAAAATTTTATCAGAGGGTGAAGCGATCCACCCAAGGATTCAAGGCTAGAACGGAAGCCTGCCGAGATGAGAGTGGGAATATGGTAGTAGACACACAGTCAGTGCTGAGGATCTGGAAAGAACAATTCTCTAGACTGCTTAATGGCGAAGACAGCCAAGATGCCGCTAATAGGCAGAACGCTCCATTCAACTTGGACGATGATGGCCAAGAGTTCCGTCCACCCGACCTAACCGAAGTTCGGCTGGCGATATCCAAACTTAAGTCGTACAAGGCTGCAGGTGCGGATGGCTTACAAGCCGAACTATTTAAATCAGCGGGAGATGAATTGGCTAGGAGCATACACCAGCTCATCTGCAAAATTTGGTCGGAGGAAAGTATGCCCGATGAATGGAACCTCGGTATAGTGTGCCCCATCCATAAAAAGGGAGATGTTCTGAAATGTACCAACTACAGAGTCTCCTAAACGTCGCTTATAAAATCTTGTCGGCCATCCTGTGTGACCGCTTTAAACCTTTTGTCAACGATCTGATCGGCGCTTATCAGTGCGGTTTTAGGCCAGGCAAGTCAACCGTCGATCAAATGTTCACACTCCGACAGAAAAATCCAGGGAATTCCAGATCGATACACACCACCTTTTTATCGATTTTAAAGTCGCGTATGATAGCGTGAAAAGGGACGGATTATACAGAGCCATGTCGAGTCTCGGCATCCCTGCCAAACTCGTCCGCTTGTGCAGGATGACGATGGAGAAATCTCGCTGCTCCGTCAAAATTGGTAAGAACACCACCGATTCCTTTGATGTTGAGAAAGGATTGAGGCAAGGCGACGCGTTATCATGCAACCTATTCAACATCGTTCTTGAAGCCATTGTACGCAACGCACATGTCAACACCAGCGGTACTATCTATCAAAAGTCCGTTCAATTGCTTGCGTATGCGGATGACATAGACATTGTCGGCAGAACGAAGCGAGCTGTGGCAGGGGCATTTGCGAGCATTGAATCGGAGGCGGCTAGAATGGGATTGGCGGTTAATGAGGACAAGACGAAGTATATGCTGTCATCGAGAGAGGAATCTCAACATCGTCGACTCGGGCAAAATATCACGATGGACAGATATAACTTCGAAGTTGTCAAGGACTTTGTCTACCTGGGCTCCACTATTACATCGCAGAATGACATCAGTGCAGAGATCAAGCGAAGAATTACTCTTGCCAACCGCTGTTTCTTCGGTCTAAGAAGGCATTTAAGTAGTAAGGCCCTCTCTCAGAGAACCAAGGAGACTTTATACAAAACCCTAATCATCCCGGTCCTGCTTTATGGGTCAGAAGCATGGACACCGAAAGATTCGGATAAAAATCTGCTAGGGTGCTTTGAGAGGAAGATTCTTCGTGTGATTTTCGGTCCGGTGTGTATCGAAGGAGTATGGAGGAGAAGATTCAACGACGAGCTATACGGGCTATACAGCGACGTTGACCTGGTCAAAAAGCTGAAAATACAGCGGCTGAGATGGCTGGGGCACGTGGAGAGTATGGACAGCAACGCACCTGCCCGACGAGTCTTCGAATCCAACCCCGATGGGGTACGCAGCAGAGGAAGAACCCGTAACAGGTGGCGCAATCAAGTGAATGACGACATCAAAGCACTCGGTGTGCGCAACTGGAAGCGGCAAGCTAGGGACAGAGCTGGCTGGAGGGGCTTGTTAGTTGAGGCCGAAGCCCATCCTGGGCTGTGAGCGCCATCAAAAGTAAAGTAAGTAAGTGACCCATGTTAAGGTCAATTTCTCTGTCAGTACTAATAAAATGGACCTCTTTTTGGACTAGCCTTTAAAACTGCGTTTGAATTGAGCTGATATATTTTTAGGGTTGCCATATATTCAATTTTAAATGGTGTTCAATTTTTCTTGCCCGAGCAAAATTTTGACTTTGAGGTCAATTTTTTTTTCAAAAAATGCATTATAAACATAAAGTTTTCTTATTTTTACCTGATGAACAAAACAATAATAGAAAAAAAACTCATTAATAAGTGCATCCAAAAACCCATAAATTTTATCATATTTGGGAAAATCTAAAACAGGTAAAAAATTGAATTTTGGGTTTTCTTACCTATTTTTACTGCAGCACTTGGCAATTGAAGTGGTTTTCCAAGAATTGATAGTTTTTAGGTTACTTTTAAGACTGTGCAAAGGGTTAAAAGTGTACTTATGCCTACTTGACTTGCTGTCGAAACCTCAGGGAGAGTTAAATTTTCGGTATAAATGTTTAATGGGTAAATTAACTAAAGAAGTGGTATAAAAGAATAGAAAAACAAATTCAATCATCAGATTATCAAGTTAGTCACAATTACAGTTGGATAAGAGCGCTTTTTGAAAAGAGACTCGAATTTCGTAACTGGTTGCTAGAGAGAAGCCTGGATGGCAACCAGTTAAAAATCAGAATTCTTTGCACAGAAGAATCTAAATTCACAAGAGATGGTATTATGAATTTCCATAATTTCCATTCATGCAATCCACATTCAAGACGGCAAAGATCATTTCAGCACAAATTCGGTGTCAATATGTGGGCAGGTGTAATTGGAGATAAGTTAATCGGGCCTTTCAAATTACCACCCCGACTTAATTCTACTAACTATCTTGAGTTTTTACAAAAAAATCTACCAGACCTATTCCACTGTTTCAACTAGCTTCATCGTTTTTCCAACAAGATGGTGCTCCACCCCACTATGGTCGTGAAGTAAAGGATTGACTGGATGAAGAATACGGTGATGGATGGATAGGCAGAAATAGCCCAATTCATTGGCCTGTATGATCTCCCAATCTCACTGTCCTGGAAGTTTTTGTATGGGCAGGAATGAAAGAAATCGTTTACTCATCTGAAATAACAATTTTAACTAAATTCGTACAACGTATTTCCTTAGGATCACTAAAAGTAAGGCAAGAGTTATCGAGAATAAACATTCAAAACTAAATCCAAAAACGGGGTCTAGCATTGGAAACGCAGGAGGGCACTTTGGGCACTTACTACTGTATTTGTGTTTACATAAAATAAAAAATTACTTAATACTACACAAATTATTGTTTTATTCAAATCATTTACAGCTCAGGGCAAAAAATATTTTTTTTTTAATTTACATGTCTTAGATATTCCCAAAGTAACATAAAAAGTATGGGTTTTTTAGATGCACTTATTAATGAGGTGTTTTGTTATTGATGTTTTATTCATCAGGTAAAAATAAGGAAACTTTATGTTTATTACGCATTTTTTGAAAAAAATTTACCCCAACGTCAAAATTTTGCTCGGGCAAGAAAAATTGAACACCATTTAAAATTGAATATCTGGCAACCCTAAAAATATATCAGCTCAATTTAAACGCAGTTTTAAAGGCTAGTATTTCTTCAAAAAAAAAATGTCCAAAATGGGGTCCATATAATTAGTACTGACAGAGAAATTGACCTAAACATGGGTCAGGATACACCAAAAATAGCCTTTTTTTAAATCATCAAAAAGTGATGTCAAAGTTCAAAATCGGACTTTACTGTAGAACAATATTTTTTCTTAGAATATGACCAAGAATCACATCCCAAAGTATGGCACACGAATTATCGGACACCCTGTATAGTGAAAACATAAAATATTTTTATACAATACAAAATATAGTCTTTGATAGAAAATAAATTATGCTAATGTATGAGTTAAACTGTCTGTTCAAGGAATATATAGTTTATATTTTTGTCATTTATAATCATATCAAATGCAACATGTCATTTTAAGTGTTGTCGTTATTCTTCAATATTTATTTTAATTTGATTAATTTAGTTTAATTTGAATCATTTACCATAGAAAATTGCCTCCCGCCTTAATAGAGGGTCATTTTTCTCTTGCCTAAGCTCAAATTGCATGCTCTAGACTTTTAATGCATAACACCCTGTGTTAGACTCGTTTCACACACATTCGGTTTCATTCGGTTCGGTCTGTATTCGGTTCGCTTTCGGTTTCCGTGAAGACCTCTTCACACACAGACCGTTTATATACGGTTTGTACTCACTAATAATTAAAACTAAATAAAATGTATTAAACAAAATTCAGAAAAACCGAAAACGAACCGAATATGTGTGAACGCTACGTTTACTTTGTGTGGCCTAGACCCGAACACGTGCCGTTTTGAGACCGAATGAAATCGATTCGTGTCGAGGGATCGTTCGGTGCTGTACCGTTTTTATTAGGTTTTTATTTTTGCCGTTTTATCGTTTCACACATTGCAGGCTCAGCCGAATACAACCCGAATAGAGACCGAATGAAACCGTGTGTGTCTAAAACGAGCCTTAGGGTGCACCTTATTTCAAAGCTTTTGGAATTACCTTCTCCCAACCCATCAACTGATTTCCAAATCTGACAAAATTTAAGGGTCACTACCGGGCTTTGAAAATTTACCTGATCAGCCCAAATAACAACAACTATAATGTTTTGACTCATCTCCTGAAAAATTCAGTTTCAAGTAGAGTTTTTAGTTCACCAAAATTTTCTACGCTATTCGGAATCTCCCCCGAAAAATAATTTATGTTTTAAGAAATAAGCTCCCTTGGAAATTTGGTGCAATTTGTAAGAAACTTCCAAATATTTCTTCGGACATTTTTATTCACTATTGCCCGCAATTCAATTGGGATATGTTGACTTCATTTTGCGTAAATTAGTGTTAATGACTAGACCCATTAAAGCAAAATTTTGCAGCTAGTCTTGATGTTGGTAAACTGAGTGTTTTTAAACTTGCTGGACTTGATCCTGCATAGTACAATGTAAATCCGAATTCTTTTCGTCGAGTGCGTGCAAAGATTTCTGAGGACTTAAAAGTGCAATTTACCTCAATTCACTGGGACAGCTAGCTACTAGAGGATATAGTTAGACACGATACTGGTTGATCGAATTCCTATTTTATGGTTTCTTTAAAAAGGAATACCGAAGTTAAGATCTGGCACAGCCACAGGTTAGACTGTCGCAAAGACGCAAATGCAGTTGAGGCATCTGTTGAATGGGATATCGGAGACAAAGTTAAGTGCTTGGGTTTGGTTACAACATCAGTCAATACGGGATGCATTCTTCTTGAACAAATAATGGACAAGTATATGCTCCGGTTAGAATGTCGTCACCACATCCACGAGATCATGTTGGAAGCAGTGCTCATGAGATCACTGGGACAATCAATGGATCCAGTTTTTTTTTATTTTTAAAAGATTCAAAAAACATTGGCCCATCGTCGATCAAAAAAAATACGAAACAGCCCTGTTCAATAAAATCTCCACAGCAGCTATTATTGAATCACTGATGATGAAATGAATGCCTTTTCCAAATCTCAGTTGCAAGAGTTCCATCCTCGAGATGACTACAAGGAACTTTTCTGACTGAAAGTTATTTTCTTAGGAGGAGCTTCTTAGAAAAAAATGTCATTCAAAGCTAGATGTATGTCAGAAGTAAATTTCTTCTTTAAGATATGGGTGTTTCGGAGTCAGTTCAAGTTAACAAAGAGAGAATAACAAGGAGTTCATGATATTTGCCTATATGTTGTCAGACTCTATGTCTTGATGACTTCTTCCTATTCGACAAAAGCCTCACAAAATGTTCGGGAACTACTCAAAAACCTTGACAACCTAAACGACTTTGGGGTTTGTATTTGTCGGTCATGGAGTCTCAAATGAAAAAAAAAAATTGTTTCCGCCTTCGAATCCTTTAAAGCGAATAACTGACGACATTGCTAATATTCTGTCAAAAGGGTTAACAAATTTCGTAAGGTCAAATACGCGCCGGTTCTTAAATATCACTGGATTTTCATCGGAGTTCTTGACTAAAGTTGTGGATGCGTGGCCCGAGGACAAGGCCTCCGATAAAGTGAAATATTTAGTACGTAATATGAGAGTGGTCTACGACATCGCTGAGCGAGGACCGAGGGGTAAAGCTCATGGATGAGTACAAAAAACCTTATACTTATAATGAAGAACACAAGAAGTTTCTCTTGTTGGAAGTTAAAGATAATAGAAATAAATTAATATATCCTGATAGGAGGAAATCTATGTTGCTGAATTGAAGAAATCATCATAATGTTTATATCTGTCGAATGTTTTTATGCTTATTATAAATAGATTCAAAATAGCTTTTAACGGCCTTTAGTCCTTAAAAATTGGCATTTCGTCCCTGAGTTCTCACTTGGACTCTTCAGTTGAAAGTGAGGGCCCTGTCAAGACGCAATTTTTATTAAGTTGAGTCTAGTTTACATCAATTTTACATCGAAAATCAATTGTGAACTATATCCAACCCAATTAGAATTTCTAATCAAGAATTGTTGGACATTTTGTTACCCGTGGTCTTATAATAAATAAAACAAAATATATAAATTAAACTTTAACTTTTGTTTTTTTTTGTAATTAGTTCCACAAATGTACTATTTGGAGCACCCTGTAGCATTAAATTGCAGGTAGTGACCTCTAAATACTATTAAACTTTTATATAATTTGAATGTGGCCGAATAACGGCAAAAAAAAAACTACATTTGTCATTTGTATAAAAAATATTTTGCTCTTAATTTGACGTAACCAGGAATGGTTATGACTTGACTCCTTCTAACCAGATTTTTTGTGACGAATCTTCTTTCGCTCTCGTGAAGTACGAATAGTAAGATTTCTGAAATATCTGGGTATGTAAAAATCTGTTGAAATTGATAATATCTCTCCAATTTTGTCTGATGTGTTGTTTTTTAACACCAGCAAAATAATTTTGTGCAAGCTTTTCCAATTTTCCTATTCTTCCGGTTACTTCTCGAATGGATATAAAATTGCTTTGTTCGAGTCTTTCTCTAAAAACGGTGAATCTTCCTTTCTCAAACTATTCGTTTCTAGGTTCACATCCTTGTTTTTTGGATGTGAAACTCTTGCAGCACAGGGCAGAGTAAGATATGCTCATTAATTGTGAACATGACAGCTTTTCCAGTAAGAGACAGAGGGGTAGCAACATCGAGAAAATAATAATTTTCTCTAATAATTCACCCATGCATCACTGCGAGAATGGTCACACTGGTAATTTTTTAATATTACTAGTGTGACTTGAAAACTATGTCGACTTTGAGAATCGTACTTTAATGACTTCTTGTTGGAAATTTAATCTTCTATTAAAGTGGATGGCAAAAAAGGAATATAAAAAAAATTTACGCATGACCCCGGCTGGAAATATGCCATGTTACGGTCAAATTTTCGCAAATTCCTAGTATATTTTGCCCGACTAGGCAAAAGGGTTCATAATCGCCAAGGCCCTTGTTCTAGCCGCTGCTTACTCTTCTTAGCTCCTTGCCAGAATCTATATAAAAGTCCCCACTGCCTTGCCGAAAACTAGATTCTTTTTCTGCGTGGGATATTTTTAAGAAGAGCCTCAAGCCTTTATTATGATGGATCATTAATATGCTTTGATAAAATTTAGCGGAAATATGCATTCACAAAAATAACCATATTTTTATTTTTTGAGATTTTTGTATGTATTAAAATAATTAGTTTATTATGATATGTCAAGGAAAATTAGGTAAAAAATGTCCTTAGGCCGTGCGTCAATTACATTAAAAGTGCGATAAATTTGATAAAAAAAAAAAAAAAAAAATCGGGTAGCACAACGGATCATGAAGAACCAGGGCCTAGTGACTAACAACTCGCAACCATTCCTGTGTGCGCCTTTCGACAGGAATGGAAGGGACCTACAATTTTATGCTGAATCCGAACGGCTAGACGAGAAGCACTTATTCGTGACAAGTGATACTTTGGAGGATTTGTCAATTCCTCGCAAGAGGCAGTAGCCCTGAAAAAAAATTTGGTGGACGAGGCTGGGAAGCGATCCCAGACCTCCAGCGTGACAATCGAACGCACTAACCATTACGCTACGGGCTACTACCGTTAAATTTGATACCATGGCTAAATTTTGACATTACTGAGGTGAATACAGTCGTCAAAATTTAACCTGCTCAGGACAGGAGCTCGTTTTAATTTTAACTAGTGTATACATTTTGACGTTTGTATTAAGCTTCTTGTACATTACTTACACCATCGACCTATTATACCTCGACTGCTAGGAGCCAACTTCACGATGGTTGCCTTTATTAAAAAAAAAATCGATACACTAGCGGCAATTTGAAAATGACTTAATTTGTTTAAAGTGGATTACATTTATGTCGTTTTTGGTTGGAGGTTCGGAGTTACTCCTTTTTGACTCCGCTTACTCCAAAATAATTCGATTGTCTGTTCCCAGTAATGTTGGAGTGTTGTTCCGTGCCGGATTTTATAAAGGTGCACACCCGGAACACACATCTACAACATATAAACATTTTCATTGAATTATTTGTCAAATTAATTCTACTCGACTGAACGTACAAAATATACCTTCATAAATATCAGACAATTTACTCACACACACATAAATATTTTGCATATTAGTCTCGGAACAATAGAAAATAATTCAATTGGAATCAAAAAGGAGTAGTACTGTTCCAAAGTCCAATCGAAAACGACATTAGTATGTGACTTTCACACGCTCTAATTAACAATAAACCTTATAAACCGAAATCGGCTTATTAACGATACCCATGATTAGGAGCTCATACTTCAGATTTTTCGAAAACAATTTGATCAACAGTAAATACATTCGACTATTTCCCAGTTTCTATAATCATGGATGAAAGTGGGGTACACATTATCAAACCTGTTTGACAAATCTGTTTGATGTCAAACACTAAATAGTATCAAACAAAATTTGTGAGCAAAGAACGTGTTTGTCAAACAGAGAGTGCACACTATCAAACGTGAACAGATTTGTCAAACAGGTTTGATAATGTGTACCCCGCTTAGGCTCTCCAAATCAACGCCAAACATTCGGTGCGGCGGAGAAACATTCGCCGTTGGATTGAGCACTCTCATTTATCTGCATGCAAATAAATTTTGACTAGCGAATGTTTCACCTTAAAGGCTCTCCCAAACCAATGCGAAACATTCGGCGCGGCACAATAGGCACTGTTGTCGCTTTTAATCGGTGAAACCATCTTCAATGCAAATTTTGTATGAGAATAATGATCGACTAGCAGTCCAGGTATACTAGGTCCATGACTACCACTGCCAAAATGCAATTTCCGCGTTCAAGATCGTATCCAAGGCGGTTTGGATAGATTTGTGTTGTAATTCCTTCTGAAAAAAGCTATAGCAACAACAAATCAAGGTATCTAAACATTTTTGGATAGGTTGACAACGTCTCGGAGAGTTCCTTAACGCAAGGAACGTCAATGAGAAATGTATGTTTAAGAGATTCCATTAAATGCAATTGACACAGAAAAACCCTTCAATTTTATTCACCTCTATAAAAACGGATCAAATTTAACTGGGATCAAATTGAACCAAAATTTTAACGCAATTGACACACGGCCTGAATGTATCTTAAATGTTAAATATGCGTAACTTAGTAACTAAAAGCTTGCATCAGATGCATTAACAAATAATAATTAGGTACCTACTTTTTATATATGATTTTATATGTATTTCATTCCCTTTTTCTTGTTTTGACTTTTACCTTCCTATATGTAAAATTCACAGCTTGATACACAGTTAATAAAAAGTTAATCTTATCCTTATCGCTGTGTATACACAATTCTTGGATAAGTTCCTTCCGCACTAACATACAAAATTGGAACAGGACAAAAATGTCATTAAACTACTCACATTGGCTGTGCTGTTGCGGACAAAGAGATACCGACTGGTGCTCCATCCGTTGCCATTGTCACATCCTCTTCCGCAAATTAAGTGGATTCCTTATTGTTATTTAATGGAAAATATGAGGATCCTTAAGTCTTTTATTTCTTGTCTCCCACTTTAACTTTGGCTTCATTCATATCCTTTGGGCGGGATGGATGGAGTGTTTTTTTCACATCATAACCCACCAAACCGTACAAACAACAACTTACAGCAAGGCAACTGGTGGAGAATATTTATTTTGTGTTTTTTTTTTATTTATTGAAATGAATACGAGACAGAAGTCGCGCCGGAATGTCGTCCTTGAAGTAGAAATATTTTAAGTGTGCTGAAATTTCTTAGCATCAGTGAAAAAAAAAAAACAAAACAGAGAACAGGGAAATAACTTTATACATCACGGAAAAGGAGAAATACCAACGTTGTCCTTGTCCTCGACCTGTGTGACATCCTTGCATGCTGAGCTGGTTTTGGCGTATGACTCACATAATTAAGCTGTTCAGAGTCTTCTACATATATTCATACATATGTGGGACGGAAGGTTGTTGAAATGAGTGTGGGGTGAGTTGGGTATGCCTTTGGGTTGGATGTTATTTCCACAAAATTCCAGATATAAGAACATAACAACTCTGTTCGCCAAATGTGAAAGTTAGTTAGAAAGAATAGGTCAATTAGACATTTCCTTTATTATGCGGTTACAAAAATGATAATAAATTTACAATGTTGCCAGTTCCATATCATGTGGAGCTGAGGATATTGCGTGTGTTTTGGGCATGTGAATTTGTACGTTAAAATGAACAAATTTTTTTTTCGGAATTTTAAAGGACACATCAGTCGAACATCAGTTCAGTAGGTACAATTAATCATAATAAATCAACATGACAAAATGGAAAACTATTTACATTTTCTTATTATACAAAGTTGCAACTACAGCACTAAAAATATTATCAAGATCAAGGAAGTATTTATAAATATCCGATTCTATAGTGCTTTTAGATCTCACTATTTTTTTCGTCACTGACTTGTTGCACACTGGTTTTTGTCTAAAGAAGAACTTGGCTACTTTTTTACATTTATGTTTTTGGTGTGATGATTGATTGGTGCGATATCCACGACGCCGTACAAAAGGTTCGATGTCGAAAAGCTAAATTCGCAGAAGACCGCCAAGACTTTTGCTCACCACGTAACTCTTAATCTCGCAGAATGTGCAGCTTCAAGTGAAGATGACCAGTGCCAACACAGTCAACAATCAGAAGTGCCGGCTCTGAATAGGAGGCATCAAAAATGGGACTGAAGTTAAGTGAGGACAAGACGAAGTTTATGCTGTCATCGAGAAAGGAATCTCATTATCGTCGACTCGGATAAAATATCACTATGGACAGACATAACTTCGAAAATGTCAGATATGAGGAAGAGCTTTGTCTACCTTGGCTCCACTATTATGTCGCAAAATGACATCAGTGCAGAGATCAAACGAAGAATTACTCTTGCAAACCATTTAAGTAGTAAGGCCTACTCTCAGAGAACCAGGGAGGCTTTATACAATACCCTTATCAAACCCGTCCTGCTCTATGGGGAAGAATCATGAATATTGAAAAAATCGAATGAAAGTCTGCTAGGGTGCTTTAAGAGGAAGATTTTTCGTGCTATTTTCGTTCCGGTGTATGTTGAAGGAGTGTTGAGGAGACTCAACCAAAGAAGCATTCTACGATCTCCTGGAAACATCGTATGATATGTGCCCGAAGTACGACGTGAAGATCATTCTTGGTGACTTCAACGCAAGATTCGGAAAGGAGGGCAGCTTTGGTTCGATAGTCGGAGGCAACGGCGTATACAGGGGGGTCACGGGGTCATGTCCCCCCCCCCCCCGAGAACTCAAGATTATTTTGTTGATCTGAAATAATTATTTAGTAACCACATAGAAAAAAAAATTAAAGTTGGTTACTTAGAAAGCTAGTTACTTAGAAAGCTAGTAGGAACTTAAAATATAAGCATAGGCTAGTTTCCGTTTTGACATGACAGCCAAAACCTGTTAAACCAAACAGAAATCAAAGTGCAGAGTTGTTACCAAATTTTCACTCAGTAAAGTAAAAACTAATAGGATTTTCAAAAAAAGAACATTTTTTTTTTTCTGAAAATAAAATCTTTAAACACATTATAGAACACATACAGAAATTGCTTTGTTTGATTTCTGTATGACAAATTATTTTTAAAAGCAAAAAAGTGATAACTTTCGATTTATAGTTATTCTAACCAAAAAATATTAATGTTAACGATAAAAGACATAAATATATAAAACTATGATGAAAACCTATTACGAAAGGATTTTGTTTGTACTTATTCAATATTTACGATCGAACAATATTGTTATTGATTTGGATGTGGATTACTTTTACAAAGTAACCTATGAATCCCATGATGCAAAAGCCAATAGCTATGGTAAAGGAGAGGAATTCCAGATCGATACACACCACCTTTTTATCGATTTTAAAGTCGCGTATGATAGCGTGAAGAGGGACGAATTATACAAAACCATGTCGAGTCTCGGCATCCCTGCCAAACTCGTCCGCCTGTGCAGGATGTCGATGGAGAAATCTCGCTGCTCCGTCAAAATTGGTAAGAAGACCACCGATTCCTTTGATGTTGAGAAAGGATTGAGGCAAGGCGACGCGTTATCATGCAACCTATTCAACATCATTCTTGAAGCCATTGTACGCAACGCACATGTCAACACCAGCGGTACAATCTATCAAAAGTCCGTTCAAATGCTTGCATATGCGAATGACATAGACATTGTCGGCAGAACGAAGCGAGCTGTGGCAGGGGCATTTGCGAGCATTGAATCGGAGGCGGCTAGAATGGGATTGGCGGTTAATGAGGACAAGGCGAAGTATATGCTGTCATCGAGAGAGGAATCTCAACATCGTCGACTCGGGCAAAATATCACGATGGGCAGATATAACTTCGAAGTTGTCAAGGTCTTTGTCTACCTGGGCTCCACTATTACATCGCAGAATGACATCAGTGCAGAGATCAAGCGAAGACTTACTCTTGCCAACCGCTGTTTCTTCGGTCTAAGAAGGCATTCAAGTAGTAAGGCCCTCTCTCATAGAACCAAGGAGACCCGTAAAAGGTGGTGCAATCAAGTGAATGACGACATCAAAGCACTCGGTGTGCGCAACTGGAAGCGGCAAGCTAGGGACAGAGCTGGCTGGAGGGGCTTGTTAGTTGAGGCCGAAGCCCATACTGGGCTGTGAGCGCCATCAAAAGTAAAGTAAGTAAGTAATGTATTTTAGTTTTTCCACTATTGTAAAAAGAGCAATTTACACAAGTGGTCATTTTTGAAAATCAGAGCTATTGTTTTCATTTTCAGTAGTGAATATTTATATCTATTTACTTAAATTAAGAAACAGAAAACAGTGCACAGTACCTTTGATATTTTACTAATTTTTCCTGCAACTTCAATTATGAATAAAATTCAAAACAAGCTAATCCAAAAAAATTTTTTCCTTAGTATTTTCACAGCTAGCTTAACTGATTGTCTTTGGTCAGGCAACTGCAGATTGCTGTATGCTGTATGCTGTTGCTGAGGCCTTCCGAAATAAAAAATGTAATAGTCAGAAATAAAAACGAATAGCGTGTTCACTGGTCCAGCTAATGAAGGTTCTTTCGACTCAGTTGTTTATTTTAATTTTCTTTGGAACCGAAAATGATGTAATTTTGCAAGTACCAAAAAAGTGTTTTCGTCTTAATTTGTTATTTTTTTTTTTGTATAGGTTGGTAGCTCATTTCATTTTGAATAGGCTTGGGCAGTTCGAAATTTATATTTTCAAGGAAATTGGCGTAGTGAAAATGTAGTTTTCGATGACTTTGGCGCATAAATCAGGCTGAATTTGACCGATGGCATCGATTATGTTGTCTTTGAGGGTCGAGGTGGTTTGCAACTTATTCGCATAGACTGCGACTTAAAAAAGCCCCACAAGAAAAACTCCAAAGGGGTCAAATAACACGATCTTGGTGGCCAATTCACGTTGCCTCGGCGCGAGATAACCACACCATGAAACCGCTCGTGCAGAATATCGATTGTTTATTAGGCTGTGTGGCACGTAGCGTCATCCTGTTGAAACCATATATCTTCAGTGTCCTTATCATCCAATTTAGGCCACAAGAAGTTGGTGATCATCGACCTTTAGCGATCGCCGTTGACGGTGATGGCCTGACCAGCATCATTTTCGAAGAAATACGGACCGATGACGCCCAAAATCCACACAAAACAGTAACTTTATTTGGATGCATTGGCACCTCGTAAATTTCGCGTGGATTAGTGTCGTCCCAAGTCCGGCAATTTTGCTTACTCACGTACCCATTCATCCAAAGATGGGGCTCATCGCTAAAGATGATTTTTCAACCAAAATTGGGATAAACTTCTAACTGCTCTAAAACATCATTTGCACGTGTTGCTCGACGCTGTAACTCACCATGATGATTTGTCTGTAGTGAATGATTAAAAGACGATATTTTGACCGAAAGTAAAAGAAACAATATGGCCGCCACGAGCTGCCAAAATCAACCCGTCCCTATTGGAAAACCCTTTAGTATAGTTAATTATATTTTTTCGCTTTTATTTTATATAGCTACGAAGGTAAAATATGAAAAAAAAAAATATAAGGCACTTGACTTTTAACAAATATTAGTTTGTGTTATTTTTTTTTTTTTGCATGACCCCCCCCCCCAAGAACTAAAGCTGTATACGCCCCTGCATCAGAGGAAGAACCCAACATATGTGGCGCGCACAAATGGAGAACGACCACAGCCAACTTGGTGTTCGCAACTGGAAGCGGGACAGAGCTGGCTGGAAGGGCTTGTTGGTTGAGGCAGTAGTTCATCCTGGGCTGTAAATGTCATCTAAAGTAAAATAAGTAAGTTCCATCACCATGGAAACAAAGGATATATACGCCCTTTTTAGGGACAGGCTGGACAAATGCTGTTTTCCATCCACTCGGAAAGAGACCAGTAAAGTAGGACAGATGGAGAGCTTACGCAGTGGTTTTGCCAACGTTGAAGAACACCTCTTTAGAATACTATCCAAGCCAGCGGATTTGTGTACCTATATTAGAATCTTTCAGAACTCTAGCAACTGCACGAGTGCGAAAGAAGATTTGTCCCATAAATCATTTACAATACAATAAAAGTACAGGGTTGGCAGCATAGAATTAACATCAAACTGTGCTGCAAGCAACTGTGACAGCAGATGTGTTTGTACCGTAGACGAAGTAGTGTTTCGAATGTGTTCTTGCAAATGACCATACACATTTGTACTACCATTGGGACATTGTAGTATTTTGACCGTTAGAGGTTTTTCGAGCTTGTTATAAAACTTCTTCCGGTTTTCCTCAGTATGCCTTATAAATTTCGGAAGAATTTGTTTGCAATGTTAAGAAGCCCCCTTTTGTATGCTTTTGTTGCTTCCCTTTTACTTGACACTCATCATTCGTTGTGGAAAATATAATTTTGCAACCACCTGACCTCTCTTTCCCTGAATTTTCTTTTCCTCCCAGCTGTAAAAATGCTAAGTTTCTGTCTAGTTTTGGCAAGGCCCTAGTAAATTTTCAGTAGGGAAAATCCAGAAAAAAAAAATCTTGTCAAATACTTGGCATAAGCCCTTGCTGGATTTCTTATAGCTAGTTAGTTTATTCGCTATAGCTAGTTAAACTTGTTGAGCATGTTTCGGTCTCGTGTACACCAAACAAATTTTATAAGCAACATTAAATTTCAGTATCATACGACACTTTTTTATCTCTTTGTCTTATTTTTCTCTGTGATCTGTGAAAAACTGTTCTGAGTTGTTCTACCTAAAAAACAAGTATATACAATCCTGTTTGATTCTGGGACCTCATCACAAAAACGATAGTACGATATCGATATCGTATTCAATATTGCTATCTCTATCACTTCAGTAGAGAGCTCATAAAGAACCAGGACCTAGTGACTAACAACTCTCAACCATTTCTGTGTGCGCGTGTCGACAGGAATGGAGGAGACCTACAATTTTACGCCGACTCTGAACGGCTAGACGAGAAGTACTTATTCATGAAAAATCATACTCTTGGAGGATTTTTCAATTCCTCGCAAGAGGCAGTAGCCCTGAAAAAAAATTAAAGTTTCTTTTAGGACGAGGCTGGGAATCGAACCCAGACCTCCAGCATGCCTGACGAGGCAAAAGCGTTCATAATCGCCAAGGCCCTTGTTATAGCCTTTCCTAACCCTTGCTAGCCCCTTGCCAGAATCTATGTAAAACTCAAAATTAGATTGTTTTTCTGCATGGGGTTCTTTCTCAATTGGTTTTTACACCAACTTATCCATCTAACTTGTCATCGTATAATATTATTTATTTTGTATTTCATAATCACTTTAAGCTGATTACATATACTCATTGCAAAAAACTCTACCACGACTGCCACCCGTTTTTGTGTTAATTTGATTTCCTTTTACAAGACGATTTCCCAGAAATTTCTCATCCAACCAAAGCATCAATTCGGTTTGAAATATTGTTGAAAGTATAATTGCATTATATTTGATGAATAATTACAAGTTCAACAAACCAATAAATTAAATTTATCTCCGCCCTCCGTCAAAAAATGTGGAAACACCTAAAAATCTTTGAATTCATTTCCGTTGTTTTTTTCTTTGTCAAGCTAAGTTAAAATATTATAAATCAAAAATTATCCACTTTTTCTTTAGAATTTCATTTGGAATTGTTATTCATCACTTTGCTGAATTTATAAATTTGTAATTTTAAAAATAAATCATTCATTTAACCTTCTTCAAAGTATATTTATATAACAATAATATAGAAGAAATTACTATTATAGACGTTGTTTTTATAACCAGCATTATTTTTTGATGAATTTCTCTGCTATTAATTTCATGATGAAAAGTTTTTTTTTTCGTTAAAATGAATTTCTTTGAAGAATTCCTTGACAACTGACCATATAACCATTGTATCTTTTCACCAAACCACCCCCATCCCCTATGAATCATTTGCAAGTTACCTGAATTGGAAGGCTGTTCTATGATTTTGTTTTGTTTCCATCTTCTTAGGGGATTGCTCGTTCTCACTTTCAAGACTATAGGTACATTTAGATACCATCTGAAATCCTTAAGTAAGGATAACAAACCCCCAAGACTTTGAGCATCAAAATCTCTGTCCTATAAGTCCTTACACTAACAACACAACTCCCACATTCAGCCGTATAAATCGCTTTTCAGTTTAATGAGCCGTAAAACTTATTCGGCTGAACAATCAGGTAGGTTATGTATAGCGCATAGGGTAGGTTGTCAGCTAAATTATGAAAGAAAGAAAAAAAAAACCTTCAAATAAATACAGTCAGACGTACATATAATATGAAATAAGATTGATTGGGGAGAAAGATTCAGCTCGCTATGTGGGTCATAAAAAAAAATAAATAACGTGAACAACGTGGGAAGACGACAGGATGTCGCCTCCAAAATTATTTCTATGGTATTCATTGATTTGTTGTGATTGAATAATGTATGAAGGAACAAAAATATTAACGGTATAATATGATTTACGCAATTCGTAAATCATGACTAATGTTTTTTTTTTTTTTTAATACCCAATTGAAGAAAAATGACGAAAATAAATATGCGAATATACTTAATTCAAAGAAAATAAGTTTTCTTTAAAGTTTTAGTTTCTTAAAAGTTTTAGTCAAATGATTTAAAACAATGACTTTGATAGTATTTTTCAAAATTGTGTAAGATCCCGGCTGGAACAATGCCAAGTTACTGTCTAAATCGGGCAAGGCCCTAGTAAGTTTTCAGTAGGGTTAATCTAGACGAGGAAAACTTCTGCTTACCGCCCTTGCTGAATTTCAATACCAAACAGTTACACGAAACTTTTCAAACACTCGTGAGAACCTCACTAGTAAAAACTTGTTTGAAATGTCTCGGTAGCCCATCAGGAATGTCTCTTGTACACCAAAAACAAACATTTTAAAAGCACCATACACCACCAAGCGAGTTAGCCCAGTGGGTAGCGCGTTGGACTGACAAAGCACAGAAGATCGAGGGATTAGGTCTCACATAAACCAACTTTTTTTTTTCCTGACGAGGCAAAAGGGTTCACAATCGCGAATGCCCTTGTTCTAGCATTTGCTTACCCTGGCTAGCCCCTTGCAAGTTTCTATATGTACATAATGTAAAACTCTCTAGTGCCTCTTCGAAAACTTGATTATTTTTCTGCACGGATAGATCAAAAATATTTGCATAATCATTTCTTTTATTTTTTACTTTCAGATAGGAAACTATCATATATTGCCGGCATAGCTTTGCGAGAGAGCAGTGATAGCTTTTTCTTCTCAAGGCTTATAGGTAGGTATGTCATCCTGGTTTCGCATGCGTTACGCGTGCGTTCCGCATGAGTAACTATACATCTATGGAAAGGTGGCACCTCCTAGATCACGAAAATGATAGTTTTAATTCTCTACGGCCTCTAGTTCTCGAGATAATCGAGTTTAAAGATAAAGGTAGAGTCGATTTTTCAACTTGAAGATTTCGCAGAGTATGATACATCTTTGGAAAGATTTTCGTAGAGTACGATACATCTTTGGAAAGGTGGCACCTCCTAGATCACGAAAATGATAGTTTTAATGCTCCAAGGCCTCTAGTTCTCGAGATAATCGAGTTTAAAGATAAAGATAGAGTCGATTTTTCAACTTGAAGTTTTCGTAGAGTTTGATACATCTATGGAAAGGTGGCACCTCCTAGATCACGAAAATGATATTTTTAATGCTCTACGGCCGCTAGTTCTCGAGGTAATCAAGTTTAAAGATAAGGCTAGAGTCAATTTTTCAACTTGAAGTTTTCGTAGAGTATAATACATCTTTGGAAAGGTGGGACCTCCTAGATCACGAAATTGATAGTTTGAATGCTCTACGGCCTATAGTTCTCGAGATAATCGAGGTTAAAGATAAAGATAGAGTCAATTTTTCAAATTGAAGTTTTCGTAGAGTATGATACATCTATGGAAAGGTGGCACCTCCTAGATCACGAAAATGATAGTTTAATGCTCTACGGCTCTAGTTCTCGAGATAATCGAGTTTAAAGATAAAGATAGAGTCGATTTTTCAACTTGAAGTTTTCGTAGAGTATGATACATCTATGGAAAGGTGGCACCTCCTAGATCACTACAATGATAATTTGAATGCTCTAAAGCCTCTAGTTCTAGAGATAATCGAGGTTAAAGATAAAGATAGAGTCGATTTTTCAACTTGAAGTTTTCGTAGAATATGATACATCTATGGAAAGGTGGCACCTCCTAGATCACGAAAATGATAGTTTAATGCTCTACGGCCTCTAGTTCTCGAGATAATCGAGTTTAATGATAAAGATAGAGTCTATTTTTCAACTTGAAGTTTTCGTAGAGTATGATACATCTATGGAAAGGTGGCACCTCCTAGACCATGAAAATGATCGTTTAAATGCTCTAAGGCCTCTAGTTCTCGAGATAATCGAGGTTAAAGATAAAGATAGAGTCGATTTTTCAACTTCAAATTTTTGATGCTCTACGGCCTCTAGTTCTCGAGATAATCGAGTTTAAAGATAAAGATAGAGTCGATTTTTCAACTTGAAGTTTTCGTAGAGTATGATACATCTATGGAAAGGTGGCACCTCCTAGATCACGAAAATAATAGTTTTAATGCTCTAAGGCCTCTAGTTCTCGAGATAATCGAGGTTAAAGATAAAGATAGAGTCGATTTTTCAACTTCAAATTTTTGATGCTCTACGGCCTCTAGTTCTCGAGATAATCGAGTTTAAAGATAAAGAGAGAGTCGATTTTTCAACTTGAAGTTTTCGTAGAGTATGATACATCTATGGAAAGGTGGCACCTCCTAGATCACGAAAATGATAATTTGAATGCTCTACGGCCTCTAGTTCTCGAGATAATCGAGGTTAAAGATAAAGATAGAGTCGATTTTTCAACTCTAAGTTTTCGTAGAGTATGATACATCTATGGAAAGGTGGCCCCTCCTAGATCACGAAAATGATAGTTTTAATGCTCTACAGCATTTAGTTCTCTAGATAATCGAGTTTAAAGATAAGGATAGAGTCGATTTTTCAACTTGAAGTTTTCGTAGAGTATGATACTTCATGGAAAGGTGGCACCTCTTAGATCACGAAAATGATAGTTTGAACGCTCTACGGCCTCTAGTTCTCAAGATAATCGAGTTTAAAGATGAAGTTGGAGTCGATTTTTTATCTTAAAGTTTTTGTAGAGTATGATACATCTTTGGAAAGGTGGCACCTCTTAGATCATGAAAATGATAATGCTCTACGGCTGTTCATACATTGAACACTCGGATAATAAGAGGTGATAAGATAAGTGATATGCATTATGTCTGCTTAGGATATCTTATCTTGCACACATGAGCACACATACAAATTACAATAACAAGCAACTGATTGTCTGCGCTTGGGTTCAGAATTTGTGTGTGTGTTTTTGTTATCACCTATCGATATCACGAATACAACTGTAAGCGTAGGTTAAGATTTAATTTTTAGTTCGAATAAAAACATACACGAAATTAGAACTTGGTTTTTATTTTTTAACTCGCGCTTTATAATTTCCCCCCCCACCAGTGGTAAAAGATTTATGAACATTTGGTCCTTCGAAACGGATCCTTATTTTTGTATTTTCTCAATCGTCATTGAGGCGAAGGAAATTTAAAATAAGAAGTAATAATATATTTTGATTGGTGAAATATTCTGAATTGCTAATAAGCAAAGAAAATATAGTTAATCACCTTTCAAAACTATTATTTTCAATAGCGTACTTTACGGCTGACAGTGAAGTAAGTGTAATCGGGACTTAGACACCGAATTAAAAGTGAAGTGTAAAAAACAAGGAGTGCAGTTTAAAAAAAAAAGTCAAAAAATCAATTAAAATGGAAAAAAAAGGATAAACTGTACAAATCCCAAAAACAAATAGGGGATGAAATTGTGCTTATTCATGACAAGCCCAAAAATAAAACGAAAATCGGAGTCGGAAATAAGTAATAGGCTAAGTTCTATATGGAACGAATTCCAGCTAAGCCACTCAAAAGTTTTGGAAGTTGGAATCAGCACAGATAATTATTTCGAAATGAATTATTTCCAGTGCATTGAAAGTGAAGTTAGAAAAATAAATGCTTTGCTTGATGCAGCAAAAACACCGATTCAGCCAGGAGATAATGATGACTCAGCTCCAAAGTCTGCAACAAATCATCAAGAAGATGACGCAACAACAACAGAACACTGCCGACGTTTGCACCAACATTGGGAACATTGGAAACAAACCTCATTAAGATGTTTTACCGACGGCATGAAAACTTCGAACGTCAAGTGGATGAGGCGGTCGGAGCTGGAAAAATCTCATCCCGAGATGAAAAGGATGTGGTGGAAAAATTCAATGCGCTGAAATTAATTTATAATAAGATCACGGTAGACCTAGGATATTATGACAATAATATTGAAGACATCTACGAAGAATCGGAAAAGAGCGCTTCTAATGTCCAAAAAATGTTTGAAGAGGGAGCAACACACCCCGAGATCCAGAAGAAGCCCTCCAACCTGAAGCTGGAAGAAGTTCGAATTCCAGTCTTCTATGGCGATTTGAACGAATGGATGTCCTTCCGTGATTTATTCATGAAATTGGTTCATGAAGTAGAGCATATCTCGAAAGTAGAAAAGATGTTTAGACTTAAGTCTTAAGTCAAAGGTGAAGCAGGCCAGCTCATGATGCATCTCAGCGTAACTAATACGAATTATGAAGCGGCATGGAGTATGCTCGAACAGAGATTCGAAAATCGAAGATTGCTGTTCACAACTCTGGTTGATAGATTACTTTATCAGCCAACAATTAATGGCGAGTCAGCAAGTTCTGTTAAAAGGCTATTAGACACCACAAGTGAGTGCATATTCGCACTGAAAAATGTTAAGATACCACTAAATGATGCATGGCCATTTATAGAAAGAGTGGTTATAAGGAAACTGGACAGAGATACCCTAAGGAAGTACGAGCAAGGTGTGAAGAAAACAAAACAAATCCAGAGCTTGGATGACGTTTAACAATTCTTGGAGCAGCAGTATCAATCGCTTAAACCAATAAAAGGAAAAGCGAGCGGAAGCAACAATGCTCACAAGAATAACCAAAAACAACACACATTTTTTACAGACCGGATAAAATGTTTTTATTGCCAAATGTCTGGCCACCAAACAAAAAATTGTCGATAATTTTTACAACTGAAAGTGGCGGAACGACGAATTTGGACTCGGAAATCAAAACTATGCTATGTGTGTTTAGACCACACAATAAACACAAAATGCACAAGCAAAACAGAAAAATGCCAAATTTGTAATCGTAAGCACAATACGATTCTTCACGATACAGACATTGCTGCAGAGAAAAAAGGAGAACAACTAACAGCAACAGTGACGAAGGAAGGCACTTCATCTGCCATTTTGCTGGCAACTGCACAAATACAAGTGAAATCAAAAACCGGTGAATTTGTGCTTATACGAGCATTAATAGACCAAGGATCCCAAAAAACGATGATATCTGAAGAAGCCGCACAAATATTAGCCATTCACCGCACTAAAGACAGAACCGAACTTCAAGAAATTGGAAATACTACAGTGGGAATATCTAAGAGCAAAGTTTTGTTAGAACTTAAGCCACGTTTTTTGAGTACACATGTAATCAAAATTGAGGCATTGGTGTTACCAACATTGGATAAGGCTCAACCAAGCAGAAGCTTTAACCACTGGAATAATTGTATGCTTGCAGATCCATTATTCAACAAATCGGATAGAATAGACGTGGTAATAGGAGGTGATTTATACGGCAAGATTCTGGAAGATAAAATAATAAAAATTGATGGCGTATTGGGACAATCCACAAAATTTGGCTGGATATTGTCTGGAATAATTAAAAATGATAAACCAATTAATAAAAAACTAATAACTGTCGTTACAAATCTGGAACAGTTTTGGGAAATTGAAGAAGTATCGCGGAATGATTCCAATTTAAAAACTGAAGACCAACTATACCTGGAAGCTTACGCAAATAATAAAGAAGTGGACATCGATGGAAGGTATACAGTGGCTCTTCCGCTCAAAGAAGACAAAAAACTTGGAGACTCTAAAAAACAGGCCGTAGCTCGCTTTCTTAATTTGGAGAAGAAATTTGAGTCTGACAAAATTCTAAAAGAAGAATATTTGAAGTTCATCAAAGAATATTTAGAACAAGGTCATATGCAAGAAGTCGAAAAACCTAACATGGGAAAATACTATTTACCTCATCAAGCAATAATAAGAGTGAACAGTCTAACTACAAAGCTGCGGGTGGTCTTTGATGCGTCTGCTAAAACATCAAATGGTCGAAGCCTGAACGATATAATGATGGTAGAACCTAAACTGCAAAAAGATATTTTTGATATCATCTTAAAGTGGAGGTTATGGAGATATGTTATAACCGGAGATATTGAAAAGATGTACCAGCAAATCAAAATGGCAAGAGATGATCAAGAATACCAGCATATCCTGTGGAGAGACAACAAAAACACGGCTTTAAATGAGTATCGACTTACCACGGTAGCTTATGGAACGGCAGCTGCGCCATTCTTGACTGTACAGACCTTTAGACATAGCCAACAATTGCGGTAAAATAAACGATGATACTGCAAAAATAATCCGAGAAGATTTCTACATGGATGACCTTATGACAGGGGCAAATAATATGGAAAAATGCATGGAAATTCAACAGAATGTATCCACAGAACTTAAAAAGTATGGTTTTCATTTAAGAAAATGGTTGGCAAATGATTCAAAAATAACTAACAGCATTCCTAATTGTGGCAAGAATCAACTGATTGAAATTAAATATAACGAATCAGTAAAGACTCTAGGACTAAATTCGGATCCAACACAAGACGAATTTAAATTCTATTCAAATGTATCAGCTGAAGATAAAATTACGAAACGAATTGCATTTTCAAATCTTGCCCGAATATTCGATCCATTGGGTTGGCTTTCACCAGTCACAGTAGTTGCAAAGCTTTTTATGCAGAAATTATGGATTCAAGAAATTTCATGGGATAGTGAACTTGAAGAGAACTTGAAGAACGAATGGAATAGTTTCATAGAACACATATCTAGTCTTAAGGAAATAAAAATTCCTCGATGGCTGCAATCATCTATTGGGACGAAAATTGAGCTACACGGCTTTGCTGACGCGTCCAAAAAAGCATACGCAGCGGTGGTCTATATGAAGATCAACTCATCAACTACACTGATAAGTGGGAAGAGCAAGGTAAATCTAATAAATAATAGAAAAACACTTCCGAAATTAGAACTCTGTGCGGCCCAACTATTAGCAAGACTTTTGCACAGAATTATAAAGGTCATAAATAGAGATTATGAAGTGCATGCTTGGAGTGATTCAACAATAACTCTTTGTTGGATACAAAATAATAAATCTAAAGACAAATTTGTTCGAACCAGAGTCGATGAGATTAATGCACTTATTACTAAAGCTAAATGGGGACATGTTGTCTATAAGCGGAATCCAGAAGATGTAGCATCAAGAGGAATATATGCGAACCAGCTTAGCGAACATACACTTTGGTGGAACGGGCTGGAATGGATTAAGGAACCTAAAGAAAAGTGGCCCAAACAGTGTGAAGAAACATATCGACCAACTGTATTAATGATGGCTGCAGACAAAACCAATAAACACTTTTTAGATGAACTCATGACAAGATACTCCAGTTTTACAAAACTTCAAAGAATTGTAGCATTTATCATACGCTTCATTCAGAAAAAGATGCGTGTAAATGCATTTTTAAACTTTTCTCTAGTAGACGAAGTAGAATGCGCTTGGAAACTCATAGTGAAACATTATCAAAAAAGCGAATTTGAAACAGAAATAAAACGTTTACAACAAAAGAAAAACATTAATCCAAACAATAGAATTATCAATTTAAATCCGTTCTTGGATAAAGATAATATTCTAAGAGTGGGCGGCAGGTTTCATTTATCCAACTTACAATACAATCAGAAGCATCCAGTCATTTTAAACAAATCAAATATAACTACAGCAATAATTAAAGACACACATCAAGCAACATTACACGGATCTATTCGAGTCATGGAAACCATAATAAGGCGGATTACAAAATGCTGTAAAAAAATGCATCAGACTATGTCCAAAATGCATAAGATATCGACAATGTGTGGCAGGACAGATAATGGGAAATTTACCAGAATATCGAGTTACTGTATCACATCCATTTGAACATACTGGAATTGATTATGCTGGACCTGTACTGATGAGATGTTTGAAAGGAAGAGGACAGAAATCATTTAAATGCTATATAAGTGTTTTCGTGTGTATGTCAACAAAGGCAATACACTTAGAAGCAGTGAGCGATATGACAACAGAAGCTTTTATGGCAGCTTTAAGACGTTTTTTCGGCAGAAGAGGAAAGAGTGCTCATCTGTATTCTGACAATGGATCCAAATTTGTTGGAGCCAGCAGACAAATGGATAAGGAATTCTTACAAGCAATCAAACAGAATTCAGACGTTAGTCAGATACTAGAATCAGAAAGGATTCAATGGCATTTTATTCCGCCGGCAGCCCCTCACTTTTGAGAAATTTGGGAAGCTGGAGTAAAGGCAGTAAAGCATCATCTAAGGCGAGTAGTAGGAGATTCGAAATTAACCTTCGAAGAAATGTCAACTCTCTTATCCCAAATTGAAGGAGTTTTGAATTCCCGGCCACTCTGTGCATTCAATAGCAACAATGTTGAGGATTTAGATGTACTGACATCTATACATTTTCTAATTGGAAGTGAATCAGTAAGTGATCTTACAATTAATTCCACCGACAAATGGAAGCTTATTCAAAAAATGAAGAGAGATTTTTGGAACCGCAAATATTTACATACGCTTCAACAGAGGAGGAAGTGGAAAACAAAACAGAATAATGTTAAAGAGAATGATGTAGTCATCATCAAAGACGAGAATGCACTGTTATCAGCCCTGGGCATACGAATCTCTAGGTTCTCTTAGGTATTGCATATGAAATAAATAATCTTCATCAAACATTCAAACAAGAAACAAAAACAATCAAACTGAAATCTTTCAAAACCTTTTTTTTTAATACTGCAGAAACAAAAAGAACTCTAACAAATATTTCATTCATTCGTGGAAATTACTTCCATTATTCAAACACACAAATTTTTCATTCAAAAGTAATAATTACAAAGTATAAACAAAAAGGAAACACAAATTTTGTATTCATACATAAGTAACAATTACAAAGGAAAAATAAACGAAAACGCTTCATTCATTAGATTGAAATCATTAAGTTCAGAACTTGACGTTGAATTCTGGGAGTCTTTTTTCTTGTTATTCTGTAATTTGATGTTCAACATATTGAGCATTTTCAACCCACGAGACATGAAGAGGACCTAAAAAAAAAGTTTTCATGTCCAATTCTAACGGTTATTTTAGACGCAAAATGTGTATCTCCTTTTCCTATTGAAAGGTGATGACAATGCAAATTGTGTAACTCCTTTGTTATTTTTAACACAGATTTGTGGGATAACCATACAATTATGGAGTTAAAAAATGATTTGCGCTACACTTACCGTAACTTTTGTATTGAAATAAGTTAATCACAAATAATTATTATTTATCAATAAGCACGTTTATTACCAGCTTTTTAAGAGCACGATGTCACTCACACTTGTACTACCGCATACTGGGGAGATACACGGTTTTCTCACAAAACGAATTGATCATGGAGTTACACCATTTTCTAATTTGCCAATAGAATAAAAACTATGAACTTTAAGGGGATTCCCAGTTAAAGGAACGGTAGATATCATGTTTGGCTAACAGATGGCATTCAAATCTAATTTTCAGAAAATATGGAGTTACACACTTTTCTGGTTTCACCGACGATATGCATTACGTTTGCTTAGGATAACTTAGAAAACTTGAAGTTTTCGTAGCGTATGATACATGTATGGAAAGGTGGCACCTTCCAGATCACGAAAATGATAGTTTTAATGCTCTACGGCCTCTAGTTCTCGAGATAATCGAGTTTAAAGATAAAGATAGAGTCGATTTTTCAACTTAAAGTTGTTGTTGAGTATGATAAATCACGGAAAGGTGGCACCTCCTAGGTCACGAATATGAAAGTTTTAAGGCCCTACGACGGCGACGCATAGTTTGGCCATTATTTTGAATATATATTTTGAATAGAAATGTCGATTTTTCAATTTAAATTTTTCATAGAGTATGATACATCTTTCCGTAAGGCTTAGAACTAAAAATTGAAAAAAAAAAAATATCTTACACCAACTATCAAGATGTCATTTTGTATTTCTCTATATATGTGTGTATAACTTTTTTGAATGCGAATAGGTACCACACAAAACATTGTTAAACACTCGACAAACTTACTTTGAATAGGAATCTAGACAGACAAAGAGTGAATATAAAAACTTTTCAATATGGCAATGGCAATGGCACCCCAGAGAAAAACATGCAATTTGAGCTCTGTTGTGTATCTTTCCTCGTGAGAATAAATATCCTGCTATACTATATAGCTTTTCCACTATACCTACTCTATAACCAACCTCAAGCTCGTTTCAATGTTTGTAATAGAAAATACAAGCGACACGCAAATTAAAATACCGGAACACCACCCATTCACGGTCTCGCTTTGGGGGGCTTCATTCTTTGTTAGCCTTGAAACGAGGCCATTATCATGAAAGGTGTATTTCACTTGATTCGTTGGAGACATCGTCGTTATTGTCGGCTGGGAATGTCGGCTGCCGGTAAATTTCCATCGCATCGAGTGTCCTAGTTCCTAGTTAAATTTATTGTTCACATGAGTGAGGGGGTGTACGCGGGAGGAAGAAAGAAAGCCCTAACGCTAAACCCTGAAGGTATGTACCTACATAAGTATACTGAGAACTGATTAGGAAATACAAACTGAAATTAAAGTAGATACATCATCCACAAGCAGAGCAGAGGAATATGGTGTGATGGTATTTTTGCAATATCTTTTTTTTATGGATTTGTGCAGGATGTCTCTACAGAATAGGTTGGTCGTCGTTTTCAATAAAGGATGGAGTTTTTGTTTTCGTGCGTTCTTTTACGATTTTTAAGGAAAAATACTAACCCCAGGCACCTATACTTGTATACGTAGAATGAAACAGTTTGTTCGTTTGTGATTGGTCGAAGATGCCTGAGGAGAATAATTTATTCCCTTTTTTTTTTGTTGTATTAAGAACTTGTATTTTGAATTGCTGCTGGGATGGGATTCATTTACAAAAAGAAAACATTCATTTATACTTCTGTTTCCTATGTTGTGTTATAACTTCATAGTACGTCCGAATATGGGCTCAAGGGAAAACTGATAAGTATTCCTAATAGCGCGATCATTACGGTTGAATTATTCAAGGCAATGCCAGTGACAATTTCCTAGAATTCTGTTTATAAAAATAGCGATAAAACAATGACAGACAGGAGTGACATTGCGGTGGTGTTCAGGGGATATATATAACTGTTGCTGTAATTCTTCTATCATCTATCATTTCTATAGCCCTTTTTTGAATTATATCCAAGAGACTTAGATGATTTATAGGAGCACCTGCCCATATATGAGAATTATACTCCAGCTTTGGACGTATGAAAGCTTTATAGATTATAGCCAGATCAGAGGGAGTAAAGAATTTCTTGCATCTTCGGAGAAAACCCTAACACTAAACAGCGTTTTTGGCGATGTCAAATATGTGGTAATTCCACAAAAGGTGGTCTGTGACATTCATACCGAGAATGAAAAGCTGTTCAGTTTCCTCGATGCTGCATTGGTAGTGGGTTTCGGTTTAACGTTAGGTGACAGCATACGCAGTTTTTGATTCCACATTGGACAATACTGAGATCAAAATTTAATAAGCGTTTATCATACGCTGCCATTAAAGTTGCACATCACGTCCGAAGGACATGGATGTGAATCTAAAAACGAATATGAAAAGCTGAGCGTACTTTCAGCTCCGAAACCGTTTAGTGGATCAGAAGTTTCAGACAACATAATCATTAATGAATATGAGGAAGAAGGTTGGATACAAAATGGAGCCCTGCGGCACACCAGCATTTATTTTGTTAAGACTTGAAACCATCTAATACAACTTGTATTGAGCGGTCCGAAAGGTAATTTCGAATCCAATGAAGAAGAGATTCATCGAAACCAAATGCGCACAATTTCCAAAAGACAGCTAGATGCCAAACTCTATCAAACGATTTTGAAATATCAAGTGCCATAAGCTAAGTTTCTACAAAACGATGTGCAGATTTGTGACATGGTTTGGTGAGATATATCATCAGATCAACAGTCGACCTACTGCAACGAAAGCCGCAATGCCGGTCATTAAAAAGCGCTTGTTTTTCGAGACATTTCTTGAGATGGAAATTAACCAACGTGTTCATTACATTGGAAAGAAGCGACGTAAGTGCGTAACTGCCTGGACAAGTGCTGTTTTCCATCCACTCAGAAGAGTAGGACAGATGGAAAAGCTTACGCAGTGGTTTTGCCAGCGTTGAAGAACATCTCTTCAGAACAATGGGAAAGATATTATCTGGCATTATTATCAGCAGATTGTTTATATCAAGATCTTTTAGGACTCTGACAACTACACGATTGCGAAAGAAGATTTGTCCCATAAAATCGTTTGCGCTCTGTACAGGAGTTTTGTGGAACACCGTCTTTTTTTTTTGTGACTCATTTTTCCAAATTAATTTTTTTTTTTTTAAACTAGGGTTAGGCAAAAAAGACTTCCCTTCTCTGTTTATTTAAATTATAACCCCAATTGAGATAAGACTATTATCAGTCTGCATATAAAATGATGTATCAAAATCGTATTGCAACCAGTGTTGCCGCAACCAACCTCCAAAAGTCGCTAGATGAATTTGGGAGACAAAAAGTAGCTAGAAGTTGCTAGACAAAAATTGGTAAATAAGTTTTAAACAAAAATTTCTCGTTGAATAAATTTTAATTTTTGTTCAAAAATTTAAAGTAGGCCTTACAACATAGACCTACTTTTTCCAAAAAAATACGTATAAATAAAAAATTGGGTGGCGCAACGTCTCATGAAGACCCAGAGCCTAGTGACTAACAGCTCGAAAGCATCCCTGTGTGCGCCTGTCGACAGGAATGGAAGGGACCTACTATTTTATGGCGAATCCGTACGGCTAGATAGGAAGCACTTATTCATGACAAGTGATACACTTGAAGGATTTGTCAGTTCCTCGCAACAGGCAGTAGCCCTGAAAAAAAGTTTTTAGTTTTTAGGTGGACGAGGCTAGGAAGTGAAAAAAGTACAAAAGTGAGAAATAAATATCTGTGCTGAAGACACCTGAAAAAAGTTAAAATTGTGTATGGTAAGCCACCATTTATATGTCAGAACAATTTTCCTTTGTTTTTTTTGCAAGCATACTTCTATAGCGGGCATTTTAATTTCTCACTTTTGCACTTTTTACAAAAAGTAGGTCTAAGTAGTCAAGTCTTAAATTACCAAAAAACTACAAAATAATAAATTTGAAACAGATAAATTGCTTAAATCAGACTACATTTTGCATATGTTTTGATGTGTGTGTGCCTGTGTGTAGTGCGTTTCAGTATCCAATTATAATTCTACACAGACAATTCCAAATTAATTTAAATGCCAGGAATGTAAAATCACCAGGGCCATTACAAAATAAATAGTATTTGCGTGTCGAAAATCACAAATGCTAACCTTCAAATGTCGCAAGAAAAGTAGCTAGAAATAATCTGGCGACATCAAAATATTTTTTGACGCGGAAGAAATTGAAATGTCGATAGATGGCAACCCTGATTGCAACCATCATCTTTAAGAAAATATTGTTCGTCAAATCATTAGTGATTAAAATCAATTTTTCATGAATCTGTTAAATAGGTTTAAGTAACTACTAGTTAATTTCAAGGAAAACTAATTATTTCTGGGCTACAATTTCCCTGTCGCTTAATTAGAGTCCATTTATCCTTTTTTCATTTATATTCCAGGTACCTTCCTACAAAACTAAAATAAATTAACTGTCATTTTTAACGGTTAGTGTAGCAAATCCATTTTTTTCTCCATAATTGTTTGATTCATCCTTTTAACAAACAAGGTCTTGGGAAGAACAACATCCGGTTTGGGTATTTATGCCACTAATGTTGTATCTGGTCATGATACCTCTCTAATCACGGAAATGATATACAAACCATTTCGGGAGATGACAGAATGAAACTCATTTATTAGTATTTTGTGTCTTGACAAGCACTCAAACAAAATATCCGTTAGATAATTTGGTAAAATGTAATGATGTGAAATTATAAGGATTTAGTTTAGAAAGCGTTGTGAAGCAGTGTTTGGCAATGAATTATTATAGAAGATGAAATCTGAGAATCTTTATAAGAATATCACGAATACCTAGAGAAAAAACTTTAATATAAATTTTTATTTGATACCAATCAAACAAAAATTTATAATTGATAATTACCTACCGGTAAATGAGAGGGAGAAGGAAACTATTGCGTTGAAGGATTTTTTTTTAAATAAAACATACACAAGAGGGGTTTTTATTACCCTTAAAATGTTTAAATACAGAGCGAGCGTTAGGAAAAAAAGGGAAGGATTTAAGAGGAGATACCGATGCACATTGGTTTTGAAGCAAAATGGCAAGGACAAATAGTGTCGGGCAAAGCATTCAACATTCTTGTAGTGCGACTAAAGAAAGAATCACTATAGTACGGCCGAAGTTGGGATCAAGAGTAAATTGATGTGCATTCCCTTGTTCAATACTCGGTTGAATTATTTTAGGGGCGGAATTCAACTGGCTATTTTAGTAGAACACTGTTTTTTAATTTAACGGCAAAATAACGAAATACATGAAGCATTGCGGCGGTGTTCTATTGTGTGCGGGGTTTTATTGTAGCAGTCCAGCCAGGCTGGAAAACTGCCAAGTTTCTCTCTAGTTTGGGCAATGCCCTAGTAAATATTACTAGGGAAAATCTAGACGAGGAAAGCTTGTCAGATACTTGGCAAGCCTTTGCTGGATTTCAGTACCAAAAATTTAAACGAGGGAAACTTTTCAAACCCTCGTGAGGCCCTCCCTAGTAAAAACTTTAAGGACATGTTTCGGTACCCCAACAGGAATGTCTCTTGTTCACCAAAAACAAACATTTTATAAGCACCATGCAATTTCAGTATCATACTAAACTTTCCTTTTTCTTTGTCTTCTTTTTCATATCACACTTTTTGCTATGGGTGTGAGGCATCTGTTTATTACAATTGAGGAAAAACCTGTTCTAAGTTGTACTACCTAAAAAACAAGTACACAAAATCCTGTTCTATTCTGTATGTATTTTTAATTTTAACATAGTGTGAAACATTAGAAACTTATTCACTTTCAACATTGAGTTTTTGTATAGCGAGTAAGCCCAGTGGGAAGCATAAGAACGCGGAATGAAGTCCCACATAAGCCAACTTTTTTCTTATTTTGTTTGCCTGACTTTGCAAAAATGTTCATAATCGCCAAGGCCCTTGTTCTAGCCTTTGCCTACCGTTGCAAGCCCCTTTGCCAGAATCTATATAAAACTCCATAGTGCCTTGCCGAAAACTAGGTTGTTTTCTGCGTTAGAGTCCCCCAAGAAGCAAAGCTGTATACGCCCCTGCATATTTGTCAGTATTTAGTTGACCATATAACAGGCAATTAAGTTAAGGATAAGTATTGATATTGAAGTAAAAATGTTTACAAATATTAAAATGAATAATTTAATACTTATTTGTATACAAAACACCCTGGAGATTTTTTTTGCTAAATTTAATTTTGGATTTTATAAGAATATTTAAGGATGTTACTGCAAAAATGAATCTAATAAAAATCTGAAAATTTTCACCATCTGCTTTTGTACTCAAAATTTTATTGTCTCTGGTGTTTCTTGCATTGAATATTTTATAAAGCCAATGAAGGACTTAAGTTTTGGGATAAGAGGAGTTTCACTGCGATGTTAAGAGCCTCTCATTTTTATGGCCATCAAGGAATAAAAAAGATATTGCTTGCTATGTCTTGCTTTGTCTAGCTACAATTACCTTATAGTGTTCTTATTGTTACCTACAAGATGAATGTTAATTTTAGGATTCACCGATGCTGTTGGAAGTGATTTGTCTAATTTGCACGATGTACCTCCATATTTTCAAGTAATAAAATAATATCTTGACAATTTTAGTGGATTTTAATATTCTTGTTTTGTTTTATTGCCAAGGTTAAACGAAGCGTTAGGTAAGATTTAATTTGGAAAAATTAATATCTGCGATGCCTATTTTGTATTTATGTTTTAATCAAGTTGCTTAGATGATATCAAATCCTTTATTGCTTTAGCGGGACGAAGAAATCTTTTGCCTATAAACAAAGTTAAGTGTTCACAAAGAATTAAATTCTCCGAATAGGTATAAGGTTTAAAAGCCTTCATTTGAATTTCTTTCTTTTATATAAAGAACAACTTATACTAAAGAGAATTTTGTCTCTTTTATGTGGTTTGTGACTTGTGATCTTGAAAGTGACATCTTTTCGTGCACGTATCACACGATACGAAGAAGTAGTTTTTTTACCTTCTCTTTAATTGAAATTTGTGGCTAAAATAAGCGCCCTCTGGACTAGAGACATATTCGAGTCGAGCCCTGTTGAGGTTGTCAATCCAGCGATCGAACTTTCAACAATCAGCACCATCGACTGATTTCTCAATTGGTATGTTGTGTTATTTGATCAACTATAGTGCTAGAGATATTATGAATGAAAAATTGTGAATTATTCTTAAAGGTTCTTGGACGTTTGACAGATTGGGTACATTCAATGCAAAAATATGACAACTGCTGAAAATAAAGTACTTAATTTTTGCCGTTAACGCAAAATTATTGAAATGTCAGTTTTGTATGGAGAGCCTTTTTTTTATAGAAAAGCTGTAAGCTGAATTTTGAGTTGGGAATTGCTTGCTAAAAATTCAGATGAAACAGAACTAAACTTCACTAAACGTAACTGAATGTCAGCTAACTTTTTATGAGAGCTGGTCAATCAGAAGCTCCATCTGAAAATAAAGTACTGAAAAATTTGATGCGTTGAACCCGGCCATTGACTGTTTCAGACTGGGTTGTTTTTCTTTTATTTTATTCAGTAAGCAACAAAATCGTTCATTTTTAAAAACAAAATTATATGGATTGCATCAAAAAACGGCGGTAAACGAGGGATTCTTCTTATCCCTTGCAGTTGAATAGTTTCCTTTCTTTTTGTTCCCAACACAATTTTTCCACCCACCGCATCAATAACGAACTATGAATATTCGACAAACAAGAGATAACCAGCTCCTTCTCAGAAAGAGTCTGGAATAACCTCTCAAGAAGTCCTATGTCGCCAGCTTCAAGTGTTGTGAACCAGTGGCAATATTTCCAGTGGGTGTCACTCGAACACCACAACGAAACCCATGGTTTGACGACAGGTACGGACAAGCACATGGAGCGAAGCAAGTGTCATACAAAGCGTCGCTGCCCTGGAAGGACCAGAGCTGATTGCAAGTTCTACGAGGAGAAGGGTAGAGAGTAACACCGGCTTCTCAGAAAGAAAAAGAGGGAGAATGAGAGGTGCGAGATCGAGGAGATTGAGGGATATATCATAGCAGGAATGGAGGTTCGAAAATCGGAAGTATTACCAAAAAGGGGAAAAAGAAGCTCTTAGGGCTACAAGGCCCGAACCGAAGCCTGCAAGGACGAGTAGAGGAGTGGATTCGCAGTCTATTCCGAAAATATCGAGAGATCTCTTCTGTAGATTGTATAACGGTGACGACAAATCTAATTCCGTGGTCGGGCAGATTTTACTATTCAAGCTAGACGATGCAGGTCAACAATTCCGTCTACCTGACCTCGAAAGAAGTAAAGATAGAAATATGTAAGCTTAAGTCCAACAAAACTGTTGGAACTAGCGGATTTGCGGCCTAGCTATTAAAAGCAGCAGACGATGACTTGGTAAGGAGTATGCAACAGCTATCATCTGTAAAATATGGTCGGAGGAAGGCAAGTCCGATGATGATGAATGGAACCTCAGCATCGTTTGCCCGATCTTCAAAATAGGAGGTCCTCTAAACTGCGCTAACTACAGATAGATCAGTCTCCTTAACATCGCTTACAATATCTTTTATGTCGTATTATGTGAACGCTTGTAACCTTTCGCCGACAACCGGATAGGTTCATCGACACTCGACACTCACCACCTTTTCATCGATTTCAAGGCGGCCTATGACAACATATATAGAAATAAGCTCTAGATATAGAGCAATCTCTAGTTTTGGCATCCCTGGCAAACTCGTCCGTTTGTGCAGGATGACGATGGAGCAGCGTGGAACAGCAAAGTTCTAACCGGCACCTTTGATGTCAAAAAAGGATTTAGACAGGTCGACGTTCTGTCATGCGACTTCTTCAATATCATACTTGAAGGAATAATGCAAAACTCTCAAGCCATCGTTCCCTATTTCCTTAACGCTCGCACTGTCAAAACCCTTTTAGTTTGTGTTCAATTTAAAATAAAAAAAACACTAGAGAAACAGCCTTTCAAGAGTCCGTCCAATTAATTCCGTACGCCAACGATATTGACATAATTGAAAGAATAAAGCGTGATGCCATTGGAGACTTTCAAAAAATTGAGAATGAAGTGGCGAAGATAGATCTAGCGCTGAATGAGGAAAAAACCAAGGGTCATCAAGAAAGGACGCTTAACACCGACACGTTTTGGACAGAACATCCTCATAGAAAGATATTACTTTGAGGTACCTTGGCTCCACTATCAACTCAGACAACAATACCAGCGCTGAGATCAAATGAAGGATAACTCTTGCCAATCGCTGCTGCGTTAAGCTAAGAAACCAATCTCTCGAATAACTAAAGTGTCCCTGTAAAAAAAAAACACTCATCATTCCTGCTGTATGGTGCAGAGGCATTGATCCTGCGGCGAATGTGTACGCTTTAGGAATATTTGAGAAATATTTTGTTGGTGACATTCGGTTCCGTATGCATGACAAGGCAGGAATGGAGGAAAAGATACAACAACGAACTGTAATGGCTCTACAGACTACAGCGACATCGACCTGGTCACAAAAGTAAAAAGGTGGCTTAGTCATGTAGAGTGGACGGACACCAATGCTCGGGCCCGAAAAGTCTTTGATTCTATCCCCGATGGACGGCGCGCCGCATTAAAGGAGAGACGTGGAAATGGACTAAGCCAGAAGACGAAGATTCTTATGTACAAGCAGCTCCTGCGGCTTGTCACCCAGCTATCCATTTCCAATCTGGTTCTCCATCTCGAAAACGGCAATGAAGGCACTTCAAATATTCGAAAGAAAATTACTACAGATCTGCACCGGACTACATTTCGACCGCCAGCGAATGAGAAATCACAGCAATAAGCGTCTGTACACAGAGGCGAACATCATCCCCCTGCACAGGTTCCTACAACTTCAAACAAAGAAGCTATTAGGATTTACCAACAATGAGAAGGATGGCAACGACAAACCACGCCGATATACCTCAGTACGATACATCCTCGACGACAACATCATCATAGACAACGAGCAAGCAGTTTTGTTATACGCTGACACTGTGTCAGCATATCAGCGTGGCTAAACGCCAACCCAACTCCCCACCAAAACCACAACTTGACAACCGGGACGGAACACCCCGAGGACAATAACGTCAACCGACACATAGATTTAATGTTTTGAGATGTATTTTATATTTTATAATCCTTTAAATTTAAGACATAGTATAAAATTTGGCCCCATAATGTGCCAATAAATGTATAATATCATCGTATCTAACTAGTAATGAGTCAAATTGTAAAAAATATCATTGTTCAATAATGGAGCAGTAAAGGAAGATCGCGAAAACGCTGGCACAGGCAAATGGAAGAGAACCCCAACCAACTTGGCGTTCGAAACTGCTAGGAACAGAGCTGAGGAAGAACTCTTGGTTGAGGCCCTCACCCATGCCGGATCCAGAAAAATTTTCACAAATGTACATAGTTGATGCACGTGAATTTATCGAGTTTATTATGTTTTTTTTTTTAACTAAAAGTGTTGGTTTAAAATTTCAATAAAGAGTTAATTGTTTCTTGTGTTACTTATGACAACTGATTGATTAAATCTTTGTGGTTGGTTTATTTTGTACAAATGCATATAACTAACTACAAATATACATTCGTACACTAAAGTTTTAATCCTTTAAGGATCTTATGGTTGTTCTAGGGTTTTGTGGGTTTTGAATATACGTCTATACAGAATTTCAGGAAACTATCGCAAACAGAATTGCATTGTTGATTGATGTTCATTAAATATTGCAATTTGACCTATATTATGTCATTCGGTTCATTGATTTATATTTACTTTACGTACACAATCTGTTTATTTGCAAAACACAATTTTGAGGTTTTGGCTAATGTAAAGGACTTTAAGCAAATAATACGAGTTACGAGTACCTTCTTATGTACCCTACATCAAGAAATGGGAATGATAATGATTAATTATTATATATGTGAGTTTTGTGATTTTGGGTAGGGTTAGGCGTTAGAAAGATAGATGTTGAGTAAGAGGGTTTAGAAAATCTGTGTAAAGTATACCTACTTAGGGCTAGTTTGTTCACAGCCGATTTTCTTTTATCCATGATTAGTGAAGCTGGGAAATCCTTAAATGTGTTTGTTGATTAAATTTTGTTTAAAAAATCCAAAGTATGAGTTTCACTAATCAACCAATTTTGGTTGATAAGCGTTGTTTAATAAAAGCCTATGAAAGTCACATACTAAATTTAACCCCCTTAGTTGCATGCATGATGAATTTCAATCTAATTGGATTTTGAATACAGGCTAAAAAGTGATTTTATAATAATTTGACTGATATGTTGTTATGGGTCAATCGGTGTGTTATGGATATTTAAATAATTTATGTCCTATTACGTTGCTATAAGTCAGATGCATACATAAAATTGAATAATTATTATTGGGTGTGCGTCACTTATAGCTGATTATATAAAAATATATTATTTTATCATACATTTAAATGAAATTTGAACAACATTTATAATTGCATACTTTCTATTTATTTTTTATGAGGAGATACCGATGCAGATTGGTTTTGAACCTCTGAATATCAAAATAGAGAGGAAAAGTAGAGATGGTCTAAGCATTCCACATTCGTGTAGTATGGCTAAAAAAACAATCTCTACACTTCACAGTATGTCTGAAATTGGGTTCGAGGGTAAAGTGATGTACATTCCCACAAAAACGAGTATAACGGTTGAATTGTTTTAAGGGAGGAATGCATCTGGCTATTTCACTAGAAAACTGTCTATAAAAATAACGGTAAAATAATAGCAGACAAGAAACATTGCGGTGGTGTTCTAGAGATGCAAACGCTTCCGTGATATTTATATCACCTATCGTTTTCATAGCTCTTCTTTGAATTCTATCCAATAGACTCCTGCCCAAATGTGAGAATTGTACTCGAGTTTTGGACGGATAAAGGCTCTGTAGATCACATCCAGATCAGAATGAGAGACAAATTTCTTGTATCGTTGAAGAAAACCCAAAAACCTTGCAATATTTTTAGCGACGTCAAATATATGGTAATTCCACAGAAGGTGGTCTGTGATGAACATACTCTCTCGAATGACTTAAGTGTCCCTTTACAAAACACTCATCATTCCGGTCCTGTGTATGGTGCAGAAGCATGGACCCTGTTAGAGGTAGATGAGTACGCTTTGGGAATATTCGAGAGAAAAATTCTTCGGGTGATCTTCGGCCCCGTTTGCATAGACGGTGAATGGAGAAGAAGATACAACAACGAACTGTACGGGCTGTACAGCGTTATTGATCAAAAATGAAAAGGCACCGACTCAGGTGGCTGGCTCATGTAGAGCGGATGAACACCAATGCCCCAGCCCAAAAAGTCTTTGAATCTATCCTCCACGAAACCGGTGGCACAGGCAAGTGGAAGAGGACCTCAACCAATTTGGCGAGCAAAACTGGAAACAGCTAGCTAGGGACAGAGCTGGCTGGAGAAGGCTTGTTGGTTGAGGCCCTGGTCCACACCGGACTGTAAGTAGTAAGCAAGTAAGTATCATACACTGCCGTTGAAGTTCCTCATCCGAAGGACATGCATGTAAATCTTAAAATGAACATAAAAAGCTGAGGGTATTGTCGTCAGCAAATCAGTTTAATGGATTAGAAGTTTCCGACAGCCTATCATTAATGCATACTTTGGGAGAGCCAGCTTAACATTTGATGAAGCTATCCTTATACTGAATGGAGAGAACTGCCATGATTTTGATAGGCTTTAAAATTACATCACTGTGGCCTTGCGATACAGAAATGAACTAGTCAGAGAATTTAACCAATAAAAGTTTTCTTAAAAAATAATCATTAAACTCTATTTCTCATTGTTAAAATTAAAGTAAATTTAACTACCCGACAGACGACTTTTGTCATTGTCGTAAATTTTGATTTTGTACATAATAATTAAACTCAAAATTAAATTTAAAAAATTGTAAACTTTTTGATATTATGTTGAAAATAAAAACATTCTACTACTACTACTACTACTTCTAATGCATACGAGAAAGAGAGTCGGAGACAAAACTGAGCCCTGGGGTAGACCAGCATTTATTTTGTGAATTTAAGATTTAAACCCATCCAATACAACTTGTAGTCCGAAAGAATTTCATCGATAGAGATTCATCGATACCAAATGCTCGCATTTTCGATAATAGAGCTTGATGCTTAACTGTATAAAACGCTTTAGAAATATCAATCGCAATAATCTTACTTTCTCCAAAACAGTGTAAAGATTTTTTCTACTGTTCGGTTAGATAAAGCATTGACAAATCCAATTTCAGTTAAATATTTATTTTCTTTCGCACGTATTCAAACTATAATCGAAAATATTTCGTTCCAATAATCAACAAGTTGGCCGGAAATCGTATTTTTCGGAGACGAGACCGAGACGAGACTTAATTATACGAGACCGACACGAGACCGAGACGAAACTGAAAATTTTCGATTTTAACAAGACTGAGACGAGACTTACAAAAGTCTCGCAGAGTCTCGTCTCGTGGCCAGCCCTTTTCGTGCGGTTACTCACACTTACTCGCCAGCACGCTAGACCACCACCATGGGTTCCCCGTTACAGGACACACAACCTTAAGTTAGATACTCCTGGTCTTGGTGATTGGTCAAACGTAGGGGACTTCGGTTTCACTACAAAACATCTGACTATTCCTTATTGTACCTAAGCTGTTCCCCAGGCAGCAAGGAATCCTATCGGGCGCGGGCGTCTAAAGTAGACACATTATGCGATCGGATATCAGTAAGATGGGATGCCACATGAATTTTGTGTCCAAGTGTTCCCGTGTGTCCAGCTCAACCACAACCCCTGAGAGTCCGACATCAATTGGTGAGGTAACAAAACCACCCTTGTTATGGCTCCTCACCTCCCTTAGTCCGCATATTGTCATAACCGCTCTATTTAGGTTCACAAAACTCATGTGCCAGGCATGATGATTGATTGAATCTCAACATCGTCGATTCGGGTAAAATACCATCACGGTGGACAGTGGACTTTGTCTACCTGGGCTCCACTATTACCTCGCAAAATGACATCAGTGCAGAGATCAAACGAAGAATTACTCTTGCCAACCGCTGTTTCTTCGGGCTATGAAGGCATTTAAGTAGTAAGTCCCCTCTCAAAGTAGTAAGGTCTCTCTCAGAGAACTAGGGAGACTTTATACAAGACCCTTATCATTCCGTTACTGCTCTATGGGTAGAATCATGAACATGGAATAAATCGGATGAAAGTCTGCTAGGGCGCTTTAAGAGGACGATTCTTCGTGTTATTTTCGGTCCGGTGTGTATCGAAGGGGTGTGGAGAAGAAAATTCAACAAAGAGCCTTACGGGCTATTCCAGTGACGTTTAACTAGTCAAAAAGCTGAAAATACGGCGGCTGAGAAGGCTGGGACAAGTGGATCGTATGGACAACAACGCACCTGCCCAACGAGTTTTTGAGTCCAACCGCGATGGTGTACGCAGTAGAGGAAGAACCCATAATAGGCGCGGCGCACACAAGTGGAGAATGATCTCAACCAACTTAAGAAGAAGCAAGAGATCGAATAAGAAGCAAGAGAATCCGAGGAAGCCTACACGTCAAAAATACCATCTTGGACAAAATACTGCATGACCAACATAGCTGGTACTGGCATGTACAATGAAGATGCCATGAGAACCCAGTTCAAAGGATATAGCACAAGACGTTCCATCACTATCGTGGAAAAACAAATGGATGAAACAAATGCAACGACACTTGCATGTAGTTGGCCTCAGACATGGAACAATCCAAAACCGGTAGGCCTGTCGACGTTTTCTGAGGTCAACCCGGCGAACCCCACAAGTGGAACACTAGGCGATGCAGTTGAGTGGGAGAGTTGTGGTCCCCCTCGAGATCATGACAATCGCCGGTAAAATGAAGAAGAAGAAGACCTCAACCAACTTGGTTACCTGGTCTTATTAGGTTAATATGACGGAGCGAAAGCTATGCAGCCTAATTGCAAGTGTTATTACGAGAAAACACCTTTGAATAATTAGGTAACGCTAATCTTCTAAAATTCGTTTACACACAAATTCTCAACAAAATGCATCCGAGTATTTACTAGTTGCAATAATTATGATTAAAGAGGATAAGCAGTGATCAAATTGACCTAGGTCTGCCAGACGTCCCGATTTTGGCGGGACAGTCCCGATATTTGAACCCTGTCTCGATTTACAAAATATACCGATTTTGTCCCGACTTTCCATTTTTACTTCCTATATAGGGCAATTATTGAATTGGTGTCAAAAACAAAATTCGATGTTTTAATCAAAACTAACATTACGATAATGTAAAAGTCCAAAAACTGATTTTCGACAAAAGACGTCCGTCGGTTTGTTTGGCTGTGCCTCCCGATTTATATCGAGCTAGAGCATATCGGTGGATTTGCTTTAAATTTGATGTGAAACATTCTATTTTATTCCATAGGAGTGAGATACAAGTTTTTGTTTTAGCTTATCTGGATATAACGGTCATACAAAAATTTCGGTTTTATCAAGTTTACTAAAACAAACGGCTGTAATGGTTTTGATAAAACTTCATACATGTAATCCCTAGAACAGTTTTTATAACACTGCAAATCTTTTTCCAAAACAAAAACGAACAACTGAAATAAATGTTTGGGTTTTTTGTGCAAATACCAGCTTCTTATTTGTTTTGAGATATTCCCGAATATCTCGTTATATGGCTTTTTTTTATTTTGTCAAAATTTTGGAATTCGGTAGGTACTTCAAAGTTAGTCAAAAAATATTGGGCAACATTTTAAACAGCCAGATTTGTATAGATAAATTTTGTCCCGATGTGTCCCGGTTTTTGGGCACTGGCGGGCGTCCCGATATTAACCAAATTTAATCTGGCAGCCCTAAAGTGACCCCTTATTAGTGAAAAAAGAAGGGAAAACAAAATTCGTTCAAAACAGATTGTTGAAATTGTTCAATTAGGCGTTTTTCTTTTTTAGCTCAGAAAAGAGTTCTGAACAGAGTTCGAGCATATCGAGCATGCTCTGAACATCCTCTGAACAAATTGTGTTCTGGTTCTGAGCGCTCAGAATTATTTTTGAAACACACCTGAACACTAAGCCGTCACTTTTTTTTCAATTTCACCTATCAAATGCTTGTGTTCAGCATTCAACTCGGTCTGCTCAGTTATTTTATTCTGAGCTCATAGAGCGCGCTCTGAACAAGCTCAGAGCACGTTCAGAACGAAAAAAGAAACACAAATTTGAAGCTCTGAACGTTCAGAGGTAAAAAAGAAACACAATTTTTTGTTTGACAGTTCAGGCTCTGCTCTGAACTAAAAAAGAAAAACGCCTATTGTAGGTCCCCAATCACACAGGCAACCAGTTGATGGAGATTTTTTTGACGTTTTTCTTTAATTGCATTGTACCTTTCACACAAGGAAACAAAATTGCCAGAGATTTTTGTTTGCTTCCATATAAAGTCTATTGGCTGAACGCACATTACGGACAGTGTGAGAAGGAATGTGATACAAATCTCTTCAATCGTTGACCTTCCCCGTACTTCTTACCCTTCTTGCCTACAAACTCCCAGTTGCCGGTAACTCAGTTTCCTTGTGTGAAAGCGGTCTAACCTGTTAGAGGCGCATTTTTATTAGCGGGAGTATAACAAAAAATCGATTTCCCTGTCCAATGGAAATTTACAATTAGCTATATCATTTCCATGCACACATCCTTCGAGATTCAATTCAACTATCAATCGTACAAACAACTAATGCCGGATTTACATAAGGTGTCCATCTGGGTACTTTCCAAAGGGAGGACATTTTGCTCTAAAAGCTATACAAAAGAGAACATTCAGAGCAAAATAGAACACAACAAAATAAAAAAATTAAAATAAAAGAATCAAGCGTCCTAATTTTCAAGAATCATACACACGTTGGTAGACAAAATACAACTAGTAGGTAAGAAATGTGGTCTGATCGTTTTGATAAGGGCAATAGAGTTGCCTTAATCATCAATAATATCCTCTTATTATTTTTCTCTTCTACTTTTTTTTATAACTCTATCATTTAATAACTGTATAGAAGCTTTGACAACACATTCCTATTTTATTATAAAATGTACCTCACACCGACATTTTACAGCCTTATTCTGGCAACCTAAAACTGATGCCTTACAAGTCACAATAACCTTATAACTCGTGGTGAACTCGCCTTATAAAAACGTAAAAATTATGATCTGCTCCTTGGCAGATCACATCTCACTCTCACGTTATTCTTGTGAGGTTTCTTATGAGGGCTCCCACAGAATACCTACGAAATTGTGAACACCTCATAAGAAATCTCACTCACAAGAAATTGTGACCTGTGAGCCTCGCAATAGCAGAATAGGGCCATTAAGTCTACTAATTGACATTGAAATACAAATTATTGCAATAAAACAAAAGCGAATTTCATTAAAAGAATAGAGAACAAAAATAGATCCCTAAATAAAAAGATAAGATGGACACCCTAGATTTACACGAATGGCAAAGTTGCCAATATTTCTGCCAACAAAATGGTCAAATAATGGCAGAAATAATTTTTTTATGACATGCATTTACACGAGTTCAAATAATGGCAGATTTCAAAATACTGGCAACATTCCATAAAAGAATGAGCAAGTTCGTTCATATTCTAGAATGGCATAATTTGCAAAATGGCGCCAATAAAGTTTTTACACATAGCCATATTATTGGCAGCATTTTAATGCCAAATTCTCTCTGGCATTTTTTTTTTTGGCAAAAATATTGATAGTATTTAGAGCGTTTACACGATAAAAAGAAAAATATAATGACATTTTACCATTCGTGTAAATGCAGCATAAGAACAAAGCTAACAAAATCCAATTCGAGGCTCGAATTAACATCAAAGCTCCATCCACAGTTAGTAGGCTCCTACTTTTCAACCAACTTTTACTTTTTTTTAACACAATGCACTATAACTTTTAAACAATAGCAATGAGAGAAAAGTTACTTGTTACTTTGTTGTCTCGAGTAAAAACTACGCGTGAAAATAGAATTAACCGTTAAATTCTAGGTGCAATTGTGTAAAATCATTGTATATATACTCTTATAGTACTATCATGGTTGAAATAATTGTCGCTGCGTATGGTGAGGAGTGTTAGAACTAACGATTTAAGAGACTTTTCATTTTGTGAAGAGATTATATGAGGAGAAAATTAGAAGAAAATGAAGGCTAAAGACAGAAAAGAAGAATAGAGAAGGCTATACAAATTGTATGAGGTTACAAGGGAGACAAAAAATAACTGTTTTGTTTTGGCTGTCAATTTGTTTTCTATAGGAATTAGATAGTAAAACAGGAAGTATATAGAATAAAGATGACAAAAAAACAAAAACAATTTGTATGTTCCCAAATGATAATGTAGGAATCATCTGTTTGCGGCGGGCAAGTAGACAGATTTTTCCATCGCGATGTAGGAAATGAAGAATGTGTGCATAGGTAAGTATATAGGTAAGTATGATCGGGGGTAGGTTTTGGTTTTATGGGTATTCAATTTTCTTGCCAAATTTCAGTTTTATTTTTATGTATGGGCATAATTTCCTTGGTACTTTTCAGTGGCTAGAAGAAGGAATCTTTATGTGATGTTGAGGTAGGTTAAGTGTTGATAGTTTGATTGTTTGCTAGAAACAATCCCTATGCGATGTTAAGTGGTTAAGTAGGTTAAGTTATTTTATTTGTTATTTTTTTTATTATATAAAAGAAAGACAAATTACAACAGCATTTGCCAATCACGCTACAGCTCAAACTAGAAGTCCTAAAAATATATACTAAAATTAATTGAATAGCAAATTTTATATAGGGGTGCACAAAGAACGGATTTTTGGAAATTGGTACATTTAATAAGGTTTAAAGGGTAAAAACTGAAATAAAGTCGAAAAACTAACTTCTAAACCCGTAGTCGTAGAGACTTGATTTTTTTTTATTTTAAAGATTAAAAAAAGTTAGGAAAAAATGGGTACATCTTTTTTTTTATTTAAAATCTATAAACTGAGATATAACCGATTTAAGACTGAAAATTGACAAATAGTCGTTACGAAAAGTACTTAGTAGTTTTATGGGGGTAGATATTTAATAATTTTTATTTTAACATATTTTTAAAGATAATGAAAAAAAATTATCCATGTTTAAGGAATTTTTGATAGAATTTTTTTTCATACCCAAAATGATTTTTGAAAAAGGTTAAATTTGTTTAGTCAAATTTTCAAAGTATTTGATTTTTATCTTTTTAATGGGTTGTTGGAAAAATCTTAAAATTCATTATGTTATAGATATACGTATTTGATAGCAATCAAATGGTAAAAATTTTATCTTTCTAACTTATCATTTGACAGATTTATTTAAGAAAGTAAAAATTTTAAAATTTCTTTTTTTGTTAATATCTTTTTAGTAAGGAGTCGTACAGGTTTGCAATGTACTAATGAATTATAGCTATTGTATGTTCTATATTCCTACTGTACCGCTGAGCTGAGAAATTAACAATATAATATTGTTAACACATATTACTTAATAACATGTTAGTGTGTGCATGGATTGATTTAGTTTTTTCTTATATTTAATCTCAATAGAATAACTATTAATTTGTTACTTCATTTTTTAATCTACCTCCTATATAAGCGTATAATTTATTTTTTAAAATTCATAAAAAATCGGCTCAAATCCATAGAAATGCTCTGCTTTGTCAACAATCGTCAACCAGTGCAAAGCACCGTTATATTAAATTATTTTTTATTCGATTTTTTTTTAATATAAAAAATCATAACTTCATTTCTACTCAACCGATATTAAAAGTTAAGATCTCAAAATTCAGCTATAGATTAAATATATTAAATTCAAAACTTGATGAATATTTTTTGAATTTCAAAAAACTAATGAAACACAATTATACGTGTATTACTTTTCTACAAACATGTGGGTTATTTTATATTTGTAAATCTAACGGGAAAAAAAGGCCGACCAATCTACATCGAGACAATCTACATCGAGACAAATTTAGAGGCTTCAAAATTGAGAAATACTTATTAGTTCATAATAAATGATACATGAATTTAAGGTAGAAATTGGTAATCCAAAATTCTGTGTTAAAATTTTTGCAAAATCTTAAAAAAATTCATACTAAAAATGTGATTTAGTGAAAGATCAACTCGATTTTTGGTACTTTAAACTTTTTATTCAAAAATAAAATTTTTTTGTGAAAAATCGAAAAAAACTGTTTTCTTACGAAATGAAAAAATTAATGTAATTTTTTTCTCAAATATATTTATTTTTTTTTAAACATCAAAAATATAATTTTCTTTTGTAATATTTTTTACCAAAAAAAAAGCTACCTATTTATTGAAAAAAATTGAGTTGTTGCTTACCAAATGTTGTTTTCAAAACGCATCTACCTATTATAGGTATGTATATTGTATATGTACCTATTTACCTACCTCCTACTTTCAATTGAAAATAATTTTGTTTCTTTTTTTGGTCTAACTAGGTACTAGGTAAACTTAGGTACTGATATCTACCTAAAAAGTTTCTTTTCTTTTAAGTTTCAAATACCTGCGTTCATTTTTCAATTCAAAAAATGGTACCTAGCGTCATTGGGAAAAGTAATTGTTATTTATAAGTAGTTGCTATACATGTATGTATATAATGGATACCTATAATATTGTCAATTGATATTTTTACCTTCCCATTGGAAGTTATTGTTATTGGTGCGATTTGTTGAACTATTTAAAATACTGAACAAATGTTTTTTAACTCACATATTTTGAAAAAAAAAACATTATATCGATTTCAAATTCTTACCAAAAATGTATACCATCTAAGTGTTGTGTAATTTTGAGATTTTTAAAACCACCCTCTAAAAAGCTAAAAATCAAAATGTTTTAATTCGAAAAATGTTTAACATCAGAATCGAAATTTTGCATATGATTCCTATAATTTTTAAGCTATTTACAAACAAATTTTACTATTATAAATATAGCTAAAGTACAAAATAAAGGCAATGTAACATTTTGCCCTGTATCTCTATATCTATACCTACCTTTATACTGATTATCCAAAAACCCAAAGTAATTACACTATATAATATATAATTATGTAATATAGGTATACTCTACCACCCACCACTTAGGTAAATATGTATGTATATGGTTTTCAAGTGCACCAATGGGAAGTTGCTAGTGTGGGTCGACCCCAGACTCATTTTTCAAAAATATTTTTTTTTACCCAAAAAAAAGCTTTTTATTGAAAAAAAAATTGAGTTTGTTGAATTGAGTTTCAAAATGTTTCTAGGTACCTACCTATGCATAGGTACCTATTTACGTAGGTAACTACTTACCTTCAATTGAAAATAATTTTGTTTATTTTTTTAATACATACCTACCTACCTTACGACCTTACCTATTTTAATTGATAATACCTATGTAGGTACATACATTAAAATAACCTTACCTACCTACCTACTTAGGTATATCAAGTTTTAATTTACCTATCTACATACCTCAATTCAAAATATTTAGGTACCTATGTACCTACCATAACTACCTATTTTCATGCTTTTTTTTGCAAAAAATTTTAATTTCTTTAAATACCTACCCAGTATAGCTCCAGTATAGCTACCTACTAATTTATAAAAATGTACATACATATCTACCTACATGATACAATATGGTACCAATGGCCAATATATTAACCTTGCAAAATCGTGCAAAAAACGTAGGTACCTACCTACCTACCTTTAATTGAAAATAATTTTGTTCATTTTTTTAATACATACCTACCTACCTTACATATTTTAATTGATAATACCTATGTAGGTACATACATTAAAATAACCTTCCGTACCTACCTACCTGGGTATATAAAGTTTTAATTTATCTACCTACATACCTCAATTCAAAATATTTAGGTACATGTGTACCTACCATACCTACCTATTTTCATACTTTTTTTGCAAAACAAATTAATTTCTCTAAATACCTACCTAGTATATCTACCTACTAATTTATAAAAATGTACATACATACCTACTTACATGATACATATGGTACCAATTTGCCAATATAGTATCCTTGCAAAATCGTGCAAAAAACCATATACCCATAGCCATCAAAAGAAAGCAACAAAAACTTATTGTAAAAAACTGGAAGAACATAACCCAAGAATAAGCCCATAGGAAAACATATATTTTCATTTTCTCATTTTCTTCCCCTTATTCTCGTTGTTGACTGACAAAAACATCTGACTCCCTTACTACCATTATAGTTGTACGAATTTAATCAATGTTCTCCTCTCCCTCTTACTAATTGTTTTTATTTTTCATTGCATCGTTATCCCCAGGTCTCTATTGTGCATTTAAGCGATTTTAACGCCAATTTCGGCACATTTCGTGAGTACTATTAGTACTACAAAATTTGAGCCATGATATTACTATAAGAGTATATATACAATGGTAAAATGTGGTTTTTGGCTCAAGTACTGATACACTTCTAAGCTAAAGGTTAAATGCCCCGGACTATTTGTGGAAGAAGGGAACAAAACAAATCTTAATCCGGAACCGGTCTATACGGTTTCTATTCGGTTTTAATTTTTGCCGTTTTATCGTTTCACACAGCCAAATACAAACCGAATAGAGACCGAACCGAATTAAACCGAATGTGTGTGAAACGAGCCTAAATGAAAACTGACTGTCCGTCAACAGCGATAAAATGTCTCTAAATGAAAAACTTAAATTCCTAAGTTCCTAAGCACATAAGGATGAGAAATATTTAAAATATAGGTAAATAAAATAGAAACTTACCAAAATTTTAAAAATATTATAGGTACCTAACCATTTCAAATAGGTTGTGCTAACATTTCTTATATTTTTCGCAAAAAAAGACTTCACTTTAAAACACTATAATTTTCAATTCTTCCAAACACTTTTTAAAAACAAATAAAACACATACATACATATGGGCAAATTCCATGATTTAAAAACACTGGAAAAGGGGATATTTTTTATTAACTTTTTTGCACTTTAAATAATTTAAAAAAGATTTTTTTAAACAGATTTTCTATGATCAATAATTTACTTAAAAACTGAAACACTTCCATTTTCGTTAAGTTAAAACCGATCACTAATTTTTATTTAAGGAACACAAAATTCTTTCAACACAATTTTGAATTTGAATTTAACAATATTTTTCTAACTGCCAAATTTAACGGATAACCACCAACACCTTTTTATAATACACCTTTGTTTATATACAAATCTAACACCACCCACGAACACGATGAACGGCACGAACGAACGCCACCATGAAAATTAATCGACCATCATATTTATTTTTTAAATTAATACACTTTTTTACAACGAAAATCAATATATTGTTTTGGGAAAAACGATTTTTACTAATTAAATAACAATTATTCAATAATTTTACGTCCGAATATTGAACATTTATGGTGAAAATAAATCAACGATAGCGGAGCAACAGCAAATCGACACAAAAATTATCTTTACACAGACTGATAACTGAAAGAATGACCAGTGCAGTGGGAGTGCCAGAATCAGAGTGCAGATGGATGATAAATGTGTGTGTATGTGAATTTGAGTGCTAAATACATGCACGCTTGCCACGTTGGTCATTTGTGACCAAATTTGGTAATTTTTTTTACACTTGGTCACTTGGTCATTTTGTTCTCCGTCTGGTAATTTTTTTTTTTTTTAAGAAGAAGAAGAAATATAAAAAAAATCGACTTTTAATTTTCATATTCTCAAAATGAAGCGCATTTTTTTTCATGGCCTAATGAAAACGATGCATGTGTTAAATTGAACGCACTGCACTTCATTTATTGACAGATGGAAAGTTTGAAATATTTGTGTGTCTATTTCGCTTGTTGGTTTTGTTAGTTGTTCTTAGTGCTTAGTTTGTTCTGCTGCGGGGCAAAACAATTGCCGCGGGGCAAAAAAACTGCCGCGGGCAAAAATATTGCCGCGGGGCAAAAAAACTGCCGCGGGGCAAAAAAAAACTGCCACGGGGCAAAAAAAACTGCCGCGGGGCAAAAAAACTGCCGCGGGGCAAAAAAAACTGCCGCGGGGCAAAAAAAAACTGTCGCGGGGCAAATAAAACTGCCGCGGGGCAAAAAAAACTTCCGCGGGACAACTGCCGCGGGGCAAAAACACTGCCGCGGGGTAAAAAAACTGCCGCGGGGCAAAAAAAAAACTGCGACGGGGCAAATAAAACTGCCGCGGGGCAAAAAAAAAATGCCACGAGGCAAAAAAATTGCCGCGAGGCAAAAAAACTGCCGCCGGGCCAAAAAAAAACTGCCGCAGGGCAAAAAAAACTGCCGCGGGGCAAAAAAATTGCCGCGGGGCAAAAAAACTGTCACGGGGCAAAAAAAAAACTGCCACGGGGCAAATAAAAAAACTGCCACGGGGCAAAAAAAACTGCCATGGGGCAAAAAAACTGCCGCGGGGCAAAAAAAAACTGCCGCGGGGCAAAAAAACTGCCGCGGGGCAAAAACACTGCCGCGGGGCAAAATAAAACTGCCGCGGGCAAATAAAACTGCCGCAGGCAAATAAAACTGCCGCGGGCAAAAAAAACCTGCCGCGAGGCAAAAAAACTGCCGGGGGGCAAAAAAAACTGTCGCGAGGCAAAAAAACTGCCGCGGGGCAAAAAAAAAAAAACTGCCACGGGGCAAAAAAAAACTGCCGCGGGGCAAAAAAAAAACTGCCGCGGGGCAAATAAAACTGCCGCGGGGCAAAAAAAAACTGCCGCGGGGCAAAAAAACTGCCGGGGGGCAAAAAAAACTGTCGCGGGGCAAAAAAACTGCCGCGGGGCAAAAAAAAAACTGCCGCGGGGCAAAAAGACTGCCGCGGGGCAAAAAAAAAACTGCCGCGGGGCAAATAAAACTGCCGCGGGGCAAAATAAAACTGCCGCGTGGCAAATAAAACTGCCGCGGGGCAAATAAAACTGCCGCGGGCAAAAAAAAACTGCCGCGGTACGAAGCTGCGACCCCTGGCACCATAGGCGGGAACACATCCATCAAGCTACGTTCAGTATTAAATTTTTATGGCTGATTTATAACAATAATATTTATATGTATGGTTAACTTTTCGGTTGGTAAAAATCTTAATTATTGATTTATTAACAAATTACGAGGTTTTCAAATCAAATTTTTTGATGAGCAGTTAAACCTCTATCTGCTCACTAAATAAAAGTCCTTTTGCATTTGTAATTCAATTTGGTTTCCGAGTTATAGACATTTAAAAGCTCCATACAAAGTGCAACTTGTTTATATTTAAAAAAAAAGTGTGGGAGTGAGCAATCAGCGGCATCAAGTTATTTGGCGATGTTAACGTTGTGTTGTGTACTTGGACTTGTTTTCGTCCGACTATTTCAGTGTCCGTCCGAGCATTAAGGTAGAGTTATAATTATTGTCGACTAGGCACTTAAGCTTATGTCAAAAACCAAAGAAAAGTAGCTTTCCGAGCAGTCAAAAGGAGAAGCCACCAATATTGCACTCCAGTCAAATTAATCATCTTTCATTCCTTTTTCAGCGAGATGTCAGTTTTTCTTAAGTGCTTACCACCTCCTATAAAGCGGCTATACGTATTGCCTGCTTTATCTAGTTACGAGAATGCCACATGGTTTTATTACATATTGTTTCGCTCCTGCTCAGAGAGCATTTGACAGTTAACTGTTGGCTTATTGTTGCAACAAAATTATGCAAGTTCTTAATGATAACTTAAAACTAACCTAAAATATACCTGTCTCCTGTGCAAATCAGTTTTATTAACATATAAATTGCAAAATATAATTATATCATATTATCGTTTCATGAGATAGAGGGAGTACGCTCTATGATAAGAACTATCATATTAAAATGAATACAATCACGGGTTTGTATATGGAATTATTTCACAAATTGAACATGTATGTACATTAAATATTTCGATTACTTTTCTTTAAATAAATCACTTCCTTTTAATTACTTGCAAAAAAACATTTGAAAATTGTGTATCTCGTTGATATCAGTTGAAAAGTTTTTCTGTCAAATCACACGATGATAATCCAATGGTGATAAACAAGTGCATCCACACCAACATGGTGCGATTCGTCATATTAAACCCGACGCGACGATGTACGAAACTTTCGTTTACCACCATGTTAATTATTTTTGACAGGTGAAATTTTCATTTGACAGGTGAATAAACATAGATCCTTTTTCTCATTCACACGCATTTAATTTATAAAAAAGTCGTCTTATGATAGCAGAACATAGAATTTAGGCTGTAAAATAGAGCATTTGTGTAGCGTCAGGATAAGCTGGGCCGCACCCCTTGTTTCATAAAATAATTAAAATTAGCTTTCCCCAACTTTCAAAAGACTTATTTTAAAATTGACAACTTACATAAGTTCTTAAATATAACCGACTGATCTCGTTTTCGATTGGAGGTTCGGAGTTACTGCTTTTTGACTCCTATTACTCCAAAAGTCTTCGATAGGATGTTTCTAGTAATGTTTTCTGAGTGTTTTTCTGTTTCGGATTTTATAAAGCAGTACACTTTTTTTCATCGGATTGCTTGTCAAATTAGTTTTATTCGACTGAATATTCAAAATATACATAAATATCCGACAATTTACTCACACACTCATAATAAAGGTATTCATGCAACGAGATAATTTTCCGATCTGCAGATAATTCTAACTTTCCGCAGGATGTTTACATGAACACCCCATTAAAAATACTTGCGTAAGCGTGGGAGATCATCAAATTAAACGTCACATTTGACTTATCGCAGTATATCAGGTTAATTTCTATGATTTCCGCTTAAAATTTGAGAGATACAATTCTATGTTTTGCAGAATATTTTTCCCATACAAATTTTGACAGTTCTACCGATATAAAATTCTATGGTTTTTAAGCTTTCTATGGGTTTTCCGCATTTGCATGAATACCCCTAATATTTCAAAAACCTGTTTTGGAAAAACAGAAAATAACTCGATACGGCTCTTTACCAAATACCAATATGTATCGCTCTCTCGTTTATACCAAAGCGTTTATTCGTCACTTTGTGGGGATATTCCATGACATTCCTATGCAATTGACAATAGACACAATGTGCTAGCTGTCACTTTTGAGAGTGTGACAGATTCTTAAAGAGCTCTATTGGAATCAACAAGGAGTAGTACTGTTCCGAAATCCCATCGAATACGACATGAAAATAAAGATTTTAGGGGGGTTTAGATGGAACAACATGTTGTACAACTTCATGAGAAAAATAACTGTAAACGTAGCTTTGCGTTTACATGTAAAATGATGTTGTACAACATCACTTGGGTTGAAATCTTTGAAGTAGAACGTACGGCGCGGAAAATGTCAAAATTAATATTAGCCTTGATGAATGCAGAAATACTGCACGGTGAAGAAAATAGCAGAGAAGCAAAAACGTATATGGGTGAAGAAATGGGTGCAAAATAGGCCGAAATACTCATGAAACTATCACAAGTTTGGGCAGTAAACTTCTTCCACTCCGACACCACATTTTTTACTTCTTGTCATTTTTTTTTAATTCCCGCCGCCGGTAACACGATCGTATACCATTTATTTATTTTTTTTTTTCAAACCCTCTATTATGATTTTCGGTTCAACCTCTTTATATTTATTTAATAATTTAATATCTTCCACGTTTCTGGGAGAGACCAACGTTCTATATTACAGAAAAAGAAAGTCCCTCCAGAACAGAGTATTTGCTATGGTAGCCATTTCCGCTTTATTTGGTCTACTGCCTTCGTGTTTACAAGACGAGATTTTTCCAGAAATGAAAAATAAAACCAAGTTGTACCAACATCTATTTACATAGGTAGTACGGTTTGACAAGCCAGCAAGTTTTCAAAATATTTTGAAAACCATACAACATGGTGTGTCAAGCGGTTGTTTTTGCGTTTATATTATACAACATATTGGGGCATATTCATAGTCATTTTAGACCTGGCTCTAAGTTTAACATGGGTTCAGATGAATTTTCGGACTGATTCTATTTTTTTAAGTTTATCATTTCAAAATATTTGAAGCTATTTGTGTAGTATACCAAGTTTTTCATCTTATAAAAATATAAAATTAATTTATAAATCAAATCGGTCTGTATTCATGAGCCAAAATTGTCTTAAACTGTAGTTTAGTTAAACCTGGGTCTATCTGCGACTATGAATATGCACCATTATATACTACTATTTCAGTAGTATATAGAAATTTGTAAACAATTCCAAGCCACGAGTAACAAAATTTACAATAATTCTTGATTAGTAATTCTGATTGGGTTGGATATAGTTCACAATTGATTTTCGCTGTAAGATTGATGTTAGTTGGACTGAACTTCATAAAAATTGCGTCTTGACAAGGCCCTCACTGTCAAATGAAGAGTCCAAGTGAGAGCGCCAGGATGAAACGCCAATTTTTAAGGACTAAAGGCCGTTAAAAGCTATTTTGAATCAATAATTCAACAAGTCCAATTAAATAATGCTAAGTCTTCTACTTGGCTGATTTATTCCAGTAGTAAATAGAATTTGTATTACAGTTGCAGTATTGCAGTTGCCAGAGTTCTGAAAGATCTCGATATACACAAATCCGCTGGCCCGGATAGTATCCCTCCCATTGTTCTGAAGAGGTGTTCTTCAACGCTGGCAAAACCACTGCGTAAGCTTTTCCATATCTTCTACTCTACTGGTCTCTTTCCGAGTGGATGGAAAACAGCATTTGTCCAGCCTGTCCCAAAAAAAGGCGTATCTTCTTCCCCCTCTAACTATCGACCAATTGCGCTTACGTCCCTTCTTTCCAAGGTCATGGAAACGCTGATTAACTTCCAGCTCAAGAAATATCTCGAAGAACGAAAGCTTCTTAATGACCGGCAGCAGTAGCGGATCCAGGGGGGTGGCTATAGGGGCTAAAGCCCCCCCCACAGCCGAATCATAAAATAATTTGAAATATAGAAAGCAATACATTACAACGTGTAGAATTTTATATTCCGTCTAAAATATAGTTAAGATATGAAATTTGATGGACAAAATAACGTGGTTGGGGCTGAACTATTTACATACGTCAAGTTATGTAATTTTTTTTCTAAGCCTAAAGATTGGGGCTAGAGCCTGAAGCGAATTGGACAAAATCCAAATTGGGGGCTATAAATATGGACATGTTTCATGCCACGACAATTTTTCCCTAAAAATAAAATCTAGAAAATTGGGACGAACAAACCAGCTTTGGAACAATAAGGTCTGAGAATTTTGGACAAAAAACCTAGCCTCGGTTAAGCAACTTACTCCCTAAAAACTAACCTAATTCCAGAGAGTTTTGGGGGCTCAAGTCTAGGGACTGTCAAAGTCCGAAGTTGGGGCTAAGGGTTGAAGAGATAAGTAAAAAGAGATACAAAATGGTTGGGGCTTAACATTAACGTGTCAAATGCCCCAACTGTTTACACTAAAAACAAAGCTAATTTACCGAAAGAAACGCAGTTGAGGCTTAAACCATTGGAGAACAACGGAATGTCAAGTTAAGTGTAAATGTTTAATACAACAGAAATTCTTTCTTACGGCCTTGGCTGCGCTAAGAGATTTTTCGGTTTACGTTTTCAAAATTTGAAAGGTCGAAGGCAATTGTACATACAAAACATTTTTGTACTAGGAAATTGTACACAAATTCTCTAGTCAAGGAGCCAAATTTCAAAAGCGTGAGTTTTCTCTGTGCGCGCTCAGAAAATCATGCAAAAGCAAATGAATATTTGCAATCCCTCTAGGCTCTCGAGTGACGTGCGAATTTGTCGACATATTTTTTTGGCATGAATATAAAGTGTATGCAGCGTATACACGAAAATTCATTCACGCTGGCAAAATTGGGCCGCGGCTTATTTCTTAGAGCAGCTTTGTCTTATGTCCTAAAGTGTCAGTTTGAACAAAATAGTTTCGTTGATTTGGCTAATTTAGGAAAAATGAGATCTCAGAGGACTGATACCGTGTCAAAGCACATATGTATGAGCTTTTGCGAGTACGAACACTTAAATATAATTTTTCTGAACTAGCCAATTATAAACAGTTTTCAAATCTTGTCAAAAATGGGAAGTTCAAAACATACCCACAGCTAATTTAAAAATATAACTACATTACGTAGGTACCTAATCAATTTTCAAATAATATAAATAAACGAATTTGTACGCGTGGTTCAAGCATATATGGCTAAAAATTATTAATTTTATTAATACAATAACTAGTTATACCAGATACCTTTGGCCTTTGAATTTGTTTCTGTCTCCGCTACAGCAATTATGAATAATTGTTATTGTACTTTGTATTGAAAACATTTAAAAGCGCGACAGGAGAGGATATAAAGGCACACACAAAACGGATATCATTAAACGAAAAGTGGGAATTTTAAAATTCGACGTCTTTTATATAACGACACATGAATCTCCATATATCCATATATATAAAGGTTAGGCCGCACTCGCCGGAATTGCACTGCATCGGAACTACACTTACACGACTTCGTATGAATTTTTATGAAGTTCAGTTGCCGCTTAGTGCGATATAGCTCCTAAAATTTCATAAAAAATAATGTTTTGCCGCGTTGTCGTGAAGTGTAGTTCGTCTGAAGTTGAGTACGGTCTTTCATTAAACCTAAACTGATCACTATTATTTGTTATAAATTAAAAAATTGATCTTAAAACAAGCAAGTTTTATTACTTAAGGTCTCAAACTGAATCTCCAAACTCCAAGCCCCCCCACTGCCAATTCCTAGATCCGCTACTGGCCAGCGCAATAGCTCACTCACAATATTAATCAATGAATTAAGTGTGAAAGGCGTTTAACAAATGGAGCATTCATTAGATCTTAACAAAACGATGAAATCAGAATTTTAAAAATAGAATATCATATAAATAGAGAAAAATACTAAGAACAATCATCATTCACTTAAATCAATTCAAATACTGCGAATTATCTAAAACAGAAGAATGGTTGGTCGAATTTATTATTTTTTAAAATAAAATTAATTGATGGGAAGGTCCCTAAAAATAAATCTTCATTAATCTATTTATTTTTCCAGAAATACCTTTTGGTCCTCTTCGCTGTTATTGCTACAGCTGCATCAGCTGCAGTTTCAACTGAATACCTTCCTCCAGTTCAGGTGTTATTCCTTCAAACGAATACTTGCCCCCAGTAGCTGCTCCAGTTGCTATTGCTTCTGAGGAACCCACCATTCTAGCTGATGATGGTTACCGTTACAAGACCGTCAAGCGTTTCCGTTTGAGGCATCGTCGTGATGTCAACGAGCTCCCGTCCAACGAATACTTGCCTCCAGTTCAAGCAGCTCAACTTGCTCTTCCAGAACCCCAGCCCGAGATCCAAACCGTCTTGGCTGATGATGGATACCATTACAAGACCGTCAAGCGTTTCCGTTTGAGGCATCGTCGTGATGGCAACGAGCTCCCATCCAACGAATACTTGCCTCCAGTTGAAGCAGCTAAACTTGCTCTTCCAGAACCCCAGCCAGAGATCCAAACCGTTTTGGCTGATGATGGTTACCGTTACAAGACCGTCAAGCGTTTCCGTTTGAGACGTCATTAGAAAAAGTGACTTTGTGATATTTTTAAATCGAGTTTACAATGAATAAAAAAATAGGTATAAACAATTTTTCTGTATTTTTTGTTTTTAAATTGGAGTCATTTTAATTTTATTTAGGGAAAACTAACTCGCATTAAACCAGCTTGTTTAGTTCTAATATTGGCTTGAGTACGTCTCCAATCAAATGTTATTTTTGGTGATATATAAGTTTCGTCCCATTTTGTGCCTACTTTTTCTTCCCTAATCTTCTTCGTTGACTTTCTTAACCGCTTGCAATATTTCATCAAGGTTTGCAACTTTGTTGAAAGGAAGATGGTCATTTGTTCA